>JAGDQO010000681.1:0-595162 GCA_018342035.1 Solanum appendiculatum | reverse complement strand
TATGGTATGTTTATAATAATTTTTTTAATGTTCTATCAAAAATAATATTTGAATGTCACAATGTATTAGAAAAGTAATAAATTTTATGAGATTTTCATAGGGTAGAAAATGGAAAGAAATTGATTTTTTTGCTCAATTTAATGAGATGAATCGAATTTGAATTCACCCTAAAGAGACACTTGATGTTACATAATAGGTAATTAAATTATTTTAATTCTTATTTAGAGGTTTAATATTTTATAGCTACTTTTCTAAATAAGGGTAACCACGTGGATATCATGAAAGTCATTTTTAGTAAATTTGAAAATTAAAGTATTAGGCTAAAAAAGATGATTTAGCCAAATAATAAGCAAAAAGAATTTTCGGTTGTGACATTTGCTTCCTCGGTAACTTTTCGATAGTTGCCAAAAAAGTTCTTGTCTTTCCTTCAAGCATGTGGCAAAGAAGGTATGCTTGATCAAGTTAAATAATAGGGTTTCAGACATTACTCAATTAGAAATCTTATTGTGACTAAGAGAAAGTATGCAACTAATATTTTATTCTTAAAAGAAAAGTAAAAAACATTTGAATTAATGTTGAACATAGTGCATATATGGATTAAAATCGATAACTTGGTAATAAATAATTAGTCTTCATGGTTTTCTTAATTGTATCAAGCTTTCTGCTTTATTTTCTTAAAATTAACCAAGAAAATCAAAATTACCAAAAAGTGAGCCTTCAAATTCGTCAATTAACAAATAATCGAAATATAGGCATAAACACAAATATTTCTTTTAATTATTCAGTCCTTACATGAAAGTACTTTATTTAAAAAATCATGATGACGTTCTTAATATGACCGATTCAAGAAAATTTTTGTTTTGAAGTGTACGAGACTTTGATGAGACTTTCCTAGTCTTTTAAGTTTTTTTACTTACAGTTCATTAATCTAATAGACTGAGAATTAAATTTCTATCTTTTCTAAAACATAAAGGCCTAAAACTATTTATGAATTTATTTAAGAGATCACTTTGAATATACCCAATATTTAAGTCTCCTCGTGTATAAATTTTCAGCTATCTTTCTTGGAACGTTAATTTTTTTTTAAATATTTGGAAGGAGGTCTAATGATTTGTGGTATCCAACCGGTGGAAACATCAAATTGGTTAATGACATATATTTCAAAGATGAGCTTGTGGTTTTCTTTTCTTTTATGTGTTGTATCAATAATAAGAGGTACATTCAAAATTTCACCTAAATATCAATCCTAAGGATACAAAATGTTTTATTCGGATAAATCTGCAGTGTGACAATATAATTAGACCCTGCTAATTTTCTTTTCATTTGTATTTACCTACTATTGTGTGTTAGATATTACCGAATTTTGTTAGTTAAATATGCAAGTACTCTTACCATTTGCCTAAAATGAATTTTTATGACCCTGCCTCCTTTGTTCTAGTACTAATGTATGACTTGATTTTGAAAGGTGCATGAAAATCAATTATGAAAAAGTTATTGTATCAATGGATGCAAAGATTGTCTAATTTTTAATTTGTAATTCATTTGATTTAAAATATGTAATTAAAATATCTTTATCTTTATCTTTATCTTTATTACTCTTTTAGTTAAGCTAAATTTACTTAATAGGAGATCATTTTTCTTTATTTGATTGACTTTTAATAACTAATATAGATACAAACTGAAATCATGAGAAAAACTAAAATAGATTTCATCAAAGAGCATTGTAGTACCACTAGAATTTTCAGAGACAAAGCTATAATTTTTCCCTTGGCTTGGCTAATAAATCAATAATCTTGTAATATTCAATCTCCTTAGAAATTTTCGTGGACAAGACTACTTTTCATCTTCCATTGTCTTCAAAATATCGATTAAGTTTAACCACTTTTGACACTGCAAAAGAAAAAGGCTAGATAAAGTAAATAAACAATTTACTAGAACATTTGATGAATCCATACTTGATAAAATTAAAATTAACCTCTGTCGTCAATTGGTCACACTCTGTAAGAAACTTTTTGTGAAGTTCATGACGTTCTTCAATAGTCGCAGAGCTAGTTGATCTCCCCATCAATTCACTCTTCAATTCATATTCTAAGAAGATCATTTTCCTTTTAAAGTCCATTGCTTTTCCGGCTTTCTTGATCTCGCTGAGAATTGAAAGTAGCATAAAATGTCATGGCGGCCATAAAAAAATAATACAAAAAAGAAGAAATAAAAAGGGAATCGAAAAGACACTCACTTGAGAAGATCTAGCATTGGAGAATTCATTGGTAAATGATATTTCGAGAAATTTTAGAATAAAGAGATGTAATTGATGTACAAATGAACTTAATGGACTTCCTATTTATAGAATTGCAGATGTTGTTGTGAAAGATGCTTATAAGTTGTTTGTTTGTGCAAGCTTATCCCACTATAAATTTATCAAATTCTAAGATTATTCAACTACATTCTTATCCAATTGCAAGCTTATCCAATAAATTATGTAATGAATATCCACAATATGGTATGTTTATAAAAATTCTTTAATGTTCAATCAGAAAAATATTTGAATGTCACAATGTATTAAAAAGTTAATAAATTTATGAGATTATCATAGGGTAGAAAATGGTAACAAATTTATTTTATTGCTCAATTTAATGATGAATCGAATTTGAATTCATCCTAAAGAGGCACTTGATCTTACATAATAGGTAATTAAATTATTTTAATTCTTATTTAGAGGTTTAATATTTAATAGCTACTTTTCTAAACAAGGGTAACCACGTAGATATTATGAGAGTCATTTTTAGTTATTTGAAAATCAAAGTATTAGGCCAAAAAAGTTAAGTTAGCCAAATAATAAATAACAAGAATTTTTGGTTGTGACATTTGGTTCTTCAATAACTTTTTGATAGTTACCAAAAATGTTCTTGTCTTTCCTTCAAGCATGTGGCAAAGAAGGTATGCTTGATCAAGTTAAATAATAGGGTTTCAGACATTACTCAATTAGAAATCTTACTGTCACTAAGAGAAAATATGCAACTAATAATTTTTCTTAAAAGAAAGGTAAATTTTTTTAACTAAGTTGGGTTCAGAGACTGTCAACTTGGACCCTGCAATGACGGGTCCTATGTACGGCTCATAGGTCAATTGATGGACCGTACATGGAAACTTTAGGTCTGAACTTGTGGCTTAAGAATTTAACTAAGTTGGGAGGAGACCTACGAGACCCATCTACGACTCCTTGAAAGATTGACGGGCCGTCTTGGCAGACCGTCGTTAAGGTTCTGGAACTTGACAGTTGAAAATATTTTCCCTGCTACCTACGGTTCACACCTACGGTCCGTAGATAGCTTCCGTAGGTGCTGGCACTAGATGAAAATCTTAAATTTTTCTTTCTTTAAAAATCCAAGGGGTTACATTATCTCCCCCTTGGGAACATTCGTCCTCGAATGAGAACCAAGACATCATAAGGAGGGTAAGAAACAAGAGTTGACAACCCATCTAGAATGCAATCACATAAATGCACATATCCGAGGAGGAAAACATCAACTCCAAGCTAAAGGATGTTCAACACATCATATCATGAAGACTTTATGCAACTCATACTCAATGCACATAATCATAGATAAATCAATCAAGCTAGCTTATTTTCACAACTTAGACTCTTCATAAACATGCATAATCAAGGAGTCATGGAATAACTAAGACGCATGAATAAAAAATAATGAACCATGAGGAACTAGATACCTCAAGCTAGAGTAGGATCGGAGGGAAAGAGATGAGGATATTGCGACTTCATATCGGCCCCAGCCTCCCCAATAGCAGCCTCAACTAATTGATTCCTCCAAAGAACCTTCACGGAAGCAACTTCTTTATTTCTTGACTTTTTGACTTGCCGGTCTAAAATCTCAACCGGGACTTCTTCATAGGAACGACTATCCTTTGTGCCAAGATTCTCCAATGGCACTATAGACGTCGGATCACCAACACATTTCTTCAACAATGAGACATGGAAAATCGGATGCACCGATGCCAAATCATTAGGCAAATCAAGTTCATAAGCAACCCTACCAACACGTCTCAAAATTTGATATGGGCCTACATAACAGGGACTAAGCTTCCCTTTCTTCCCGAATCTCATTACACCCTTCATGGGTGAAATTTTCAAGTAAACCCAATCATCAACATCAAATTCTAAATCTCTCCTTCTAACATCGGCATATGACTTTTGTCGACTTTGAGCCGTTTTCAACTTTTCCCTAATAAGCTGAACTTTCTCTATAGCCTCATGTACCAACTCGGGACCTATCAAAGGAACTTCACCAACTTCAAACAAACCTATAGGAGATCTACACCTCCTACCATAGAGAGCTTCAAATGGAGCCATACCAATACTAGAATGGTAGCTATTATTATAAGCAAATTCAATCAAAGGAAGATGATCATCCCAATTACCCTGGAAATCAATTACACAAGCTCTCAACATATCTTCCAAAGTTTTGATAGTACGCTCCACTTGCCCATCGGTTTGCGGATGAAAGGTTGTACTAAGCTTAACACGAGTGCAAAAACCCTTTTGGAAAGACTTTTAAAATTGAGAAGTAAATTGTGCATCACGATCTGAGATAATGGACAAAGGCACTCCATGTAATCTAAAATTTTCTCTCAAGTACAACTTAGCATAATCCTCTACCGAATAAGACACCTTGATAGGAATGAAATGGGCTGATTTCGTCATACGATCCACAATAACCCAAATTGAATCATATTGTCGCCGCATGCACTGGCCTGCCCTAATAACCCTGGGTGCCCGGACCCAAATACTCTCTACATCTGGAGGAATGGCCACTGAACTGACCTAGACGAGGGAACCTCTTGGCACTGCCTAGTCTAGCATGTCTGATGCTCTCGCTCATCTTGGCATGATCAATAATACTCTGAAAGGAGCCACCAGATAGCACAAGAGAGGTTGTGGCCTCCTGCAGATAGCCGACGAATCCCTTCACCAACTTTATATTCCGTTCAAAATTTGTAGGGATAATAGCATAACGAGACAACTCATAAAAATGAACCTCATACTCAGATACTGATAAAGAACCCTGCTCTAGCCTGTCAACCTCATCTCTGCGCTGATAGCGAAGGCTATACAACACAAACCTCTCAAGGAACACCTCACTGAACTGCTCCCAACCAATCATAGGAGAACCAGCAAGTTTGCGAGCAAGAACTAATCTCCACCACTCCTTGGCCACTCTTGCAAATTGGTAGGAAGTGTAATCCACTCCATGTGCCTCTAAAATACCCAGGTTGAACAACCTGTCCTGGCACTCAGTCAATAAATCATAGGCCTTGTCCCCCGTTGTACCGTTGAACCTCGGTGGTGCCAATCTCACAAACCTCTCAAAACTTTTCTGCTCAGACACTGACATGGCTGCACTAGCAGACACTAGCGGGGCTGCAAATCTCGGAGGTGCAATAGAGGGCATCGGAGAAGAACCAGGAGTCTGAAATCCCACACTAGGCCCCTAAACTAGCGGGGTAGTACCAATTGTAATAGGGGAGCCTAAAGTTCCCGAAAGAATACCAAGAGTAGGGCACCATCCAATCTAGCCAATAACCGAACAAGCAACTCCTGGAGCGCCGGGGTACTGTCGAGAACTAAAAGGAGGCTGGGCTGTCCTCTGCTCCTCAACCCACTACTCAAAAGCAGACTCATGCTCATATATAAGCTCAGGTAATGCCTCCCTAGTCCGTCCTCGAGCAGGTGCTGCTCCCCTCGCTTGACCAAGACTCTACCTCCTCTGCATCCCCTATCTCACCCCACGGACTGGGCTCGGGTAGCAGGTACGGCCTCTCCCTCGATGACTCTTGCTCTAGTCCTCACCATCAGTGCAGAAAGAATAGATTAGAGGTATATAACACTTTGATATGAATGAATCGCACGAAAGGAATCAATGAAAGGAATTTCTCCTAGTAAGTATCTTGTAGCCTCTCGAAGATAAGTATTGTGCCTACAGAGAGTATTAGAGTAAAGGACAGTATTTCCTATGAAAAGATTCCAGTTCAGATCCTTGAACGTCAGGTTTGCAAGTTGAAAACCAAAGAGGTTGCATCAGTCAAAGTCTTGTGAAGGAACCAATTTGTTGAGAAATCTACTTGGGAGGCCGAGGAGGATATGGAGAAGAGATATCCTCACCTCTTTTCCTCTGAATCAATTCCAGACCAAGGTACTAACTCTTTTTAAAGTACTCTAGAATGCTAATATGTTGGAGTTTATGCTAATTGCATGTTTTTGTGCTTTCTGTGGGTTGCTAGACACTTTCCAACCCCTTTCATGCTTAGTTTGGCCTCCTTTGAGAACAAATGTTCCCAAGGGGAATATTATAACATCTCAGGCTTTGAGAAATAGCTAAAAAGGGCAAACGAACAAGTCTACAAACCAAAATGGACCATGAACCTTTTACAAGACCCTAGACGACCCGTTTAGGGGTCCACAACCCGTCTTGGGCATCGTGAAGGACTGCCCAAGGCAGCCAAGGTGAAGGTCACCTAGACGAGCCATTAAACGGCTCGTGAAGCATTAAACAGCCCGTGAAACTGGCCGTTTTGGGCACCTTTTCAGTTTTAAAAGTTGGGGTCGTTTTGGTCTTTCCCCCTATGCGTTTGGTACTTAAACTACGTCATTTTAACCTGTATTCTAAGCCTAAACTACTCCATTTCACACCAAATTAAGGGCTTAGAATGTGTTACTCAATTTTTTTACGTTCATTAATACTTCAAAACATTAGAGCAAGGTTCTAAGAGGAGAAAAACTAGGATTCAAGCGCTCTTCAAGTTTCTTCGATTTCGCTAAAGAACTTCATTCTTCCAGATATGTAAGGCTATCATAGTGTTGGACTAGTTCGTCTTCACGCCCTACATCTACTTTTAAATCAGTAAAATAGTAATCTAGGGTTCTATCCTTAGATTTCAGTATTCTTGAGATGAGTTAATATTGAGTTCTAAATTCTTGAGTTGTTGATTAATTGAATTCCTATCTTAATCATTGAATTGTCATACATTGTGTATTGTGATTGTTAAGCTGATTGTTCATGACTATTTTTCAGCATGAACTCTATTCTTGTGTATTCCGTGAATTCTTATTAAGAACCTTTTAAACAAAACATTATTGTTTAAACTGAGTTTTGAGGAAGTAAAGAGCAGTTTGAGAAAGAATATAAGAGAACTAAGTATTTCCCAAATGTTTCATTTTTACATGAAGAAAAAGAGTAGACTTTTTTTGAGAAAAGTTAAAAAGAGTTTTCAGAAAGATTAAGATAGAGTAGTTACCTCTTAAAGAGGCCCCTTTTTGAGGAATTATCTCAACCCATAATGTATTTTTACATTAAGCAAAGAGAAACCTTATTTTTTAAATGAACAATGAGTTTCATAGACATTTCAGAGCAGTTACCTCTTTTAAGAGGATAGTTTGAGCAATTATCTCAAACCATAGAAAGAGTAATGTTTTTATACATTTGAGCAATAGTATATATTATTGTGAGTAGTATTGAGCACCGATATGGGGGAGAGTTCAGACAACTCACAGCCCCCATAAACCATGTCTTGCCAATATGGGTACAAGGTCATACTTTTTAGATGAATCTTTAGTGCCTTCAGGCAGAGCTTGAGGAATAGTTTCACAAAAATAGAGACGAATCTAGATAACGTCCGATCTTGTTTCTAGATTGAGTAGAAAAGGGATATATGAAGATTGTTCTCTTCCTCTGTGCATCTCTGTGATGGGTAATTCTCCATAAAAAAGGACAACTTTCATGTAGTTTGTGATTGGTTGTAACTGTTAAGATTTTCTCTAGAATAAATCTTTCTTTTAATAGATCTCTTCTTGTTCCTAAATTTTTCGAGAATACGGCATTGTATTATATATATACTTATATATATATATGTGTGTGTGTGTGTGTGTGTGTGTGTGTGTCAAAGAAATAAAATACCTTGAAATCCATATTTACAATAGCAAGAGTTCCATTTCTTCATCTCCATTTAATTAATTTTCTCTGTTTGAATCATCGTCATGCTCCTTCACAAGAAGAGACACAAAGAACATACTCTTTCTTCCTTTTCCAAGAGTTGCTGAAAACCTCTTTAACTCCAATATTCTCTTTAGCTTATTTGATTTTTCCCTTATTAGGTTTCTGATAAGGCCCATGTGAATTTTATTTATTTTGCTACGACTAATATGTCCTTGTTTAAATATGGGATATTATATTTAACTAACAAATTCGGCAATATCTAACACACAATAGTAGGTAAATACAAACGAAAAGAAAATTAGCATGATCTAATTATACTGTCACACTGCAGATTTATCCAAACAAAATTGTTTTTATCCTTAAGACTTATATTTAGGTGAAATTTTGAATGTACCTCTTATTGTTGATACAACACACAAAAGAAAAGAAAACCACAAGCTCATCTTTGAAATATATGTCATTAAGCTATTTGATGTTTTCAACGATTGGATACAACAAATCATTAGACCTCCTTCCAAATATTTTTTAAAAAAATTAATGTGCTAAGAAAGATAGTTGAAATTTTATCCACGGGGAGACTTTAATATTGGGAAGATTCAAAGTGATCCCTTAAATATATTCATGAGTAGTTTTAGGCCTTTATATTATAGAAAAGATAGAAATTTAATTCTCGGTCAAATATTTAACAACTTCTAACTATT
The DNA here is from genome assembly GCA_018342035.1 of Solanum appendiculatum. NCBI lineage: Eukaryota > Viridiplantae > Streptophyta > Magnoliopsida > Solanales > Solanaceae > Solanum > Solanum appendiculatum. Next base: position 586,455 of record JAGDQO010000681.1, on the reverse strand, counting down.
AGATTATGGAACTGTAAGGAATAAAACTGAAAAGACTAGGAAAGTCTCATCAAAATTTTCACGACCCAAGGTACCCCCTAGATGTGACATGGCATACAAGATCCCGAGAGGCCTCATACAAGCCCTTAGCATACATTACATACAAGATAATAGAGAATAAAATTTTGAAAAAGAAATTCATATCAAAGCTTGTAAAAGAAACAGCGGAAGTCTACATCTCATGTCTCAAAGTCAATCTAATATAAGGAACAAGGTTTGGGACGTAACCCAATACAATTCAAAGATTGAAAGGAAATACATGAGAAAGAAATAAGAGCTAGTCTATGTCCTCAGATGGATGAGGACTCACCTAGTCTTCTATCAACTCTCTAATCAAGCTCTAGCCACGAGTGGAAGGTGAATTGCCACATCCTACACCAAAGAAGTTAATGTAGGCAGAAGTATGTGTTAGCACAGTTAAGTACTAAGTATGATAGCAATGCACATAAACACATAATTCATGCTAGAGATAGTGACATAATCATGACATGCAATGGCCAAGCTAAAAACATGATAAACATGAGAAACATGAAACATATATCAAGGCCAAAGCAAGCTAAATCATCTTTTCTTTACTTTACTTCATCATGAGAACACTTGTTCATTAACTTGTGGGGAAAAGCCTTAACTGACATATAAGACCACGTGAGCTATCAACATCGAATCTGGTATCTACCCCACACCGAAAAGAGGTGTCCTACTTATCAAGGTAAGACCATGAACTTCTTAGCTTATATGGATCCACTAGCTAGTGTCTATCATAGACCATCACCCTATGGTGGCACATAGGTTATGGGACATGGGTAATCGCCACTTGTCCACTCGGTACTAAGCATACTTCCCACAGATTAATCATAGTTCATTTTATCTAAGGAAGACATGGGTAATCGCCTCTTGTCTACATTAGTCATAAGCTCATTAGTGGTGGACTTGGGTAATCGTTGCTTTGTCTACATTATGGTACATGGGTAATCGCCTCTTGTCCCTTCATTAGAATAGCTCCTTAAGAACATGGGTAATCGCCTCTTGTTTTTTTAAGTCATATTGGGAGTATTATGTGAGAAAACCTTTCACAACTCAACCATAGCAACAATATATCATAATTTTTGCACTTCACTCTCAAAGCACCCTTAACTCATCTTTTACTTCATATGAGACATGCATAAGTTCATTAGCTTCTTCTTTACTTAGTTCATAGATCATAGAGCTCATATGGGTTCATGCAAGTTAAACTCATATCATGCAAATCAATGCAAGCCCATGCTTAGAAAGCCAGAATTAAGACAATTTACCCATACTTGAAGGAACTCCGCCTTCAAAGAGAAGATCAAGCAACAGTACATCATTCGACTAAATAAGCTCGTCCAATATCATATAAAATCTTTGTTAAACTTTGTTATTAAAGAACCCTCCTCACAATAAGTAATTTACATTAGGAATGTAATCCTAGACGAATGCAACTCGAGTTCTGCAGATTCGACAATGGATGCAATCATAAGGAGAGATTTCATTTTAGTGAAGTACAAAAGAGCCTTCCCATTGTTGAATCAAGATGCAACTCAGCAACTCCTAACTGATCAAGAACAGACCTCGTAGAAGAATGTTGGTACTTGGATCCAGTCCCATATTATTTGTTCACATTAGTAAAAAATATTCATCCCGAATTAGTTAGCAATTTACAAAATTAAGATAAAATCAATTAACTGTTTTTTCTATTTTGACCTTAAAATTAATTCTTTTTGAAGGTGTAAGCTGTATTGATCACGTGCATAAATATCATAAAGTTTCAAATGAATTTCTCTATTGTAATTTTTTTTCCATGTATACATTTAGTCAAAAGAATACATTGTTAAAATTAGTAAAAAAGCTAATTCTTATTTGTAATTTTTTAAATGGATGGAAAGGGAAAAGTAGTCAAGGTAATATGAGAAAGTAGTCAAAGTATTTAGATTTCCATGACTAAATGTAGAACAAAATTTATTTATTATGAGAAAGAAGGAAAGTAGTATTTATATTTCTATAACTAAATTTAGAACAAAATTTATTTAATATGAGAAAGAAGGAAAGTAGTATTTAGATGTCCATCACTAAATTTTGAACAAATTTAGTGCTGGTAAAATGAATTATGGTAACAAAAATAAAGGATAAGAATGAGGGAATTTTCTCAATTCCTAGTGGCCCATAAACTACCAAATTAAAGGACTATGACTATTGATTAGGTGGCCCACAACCTATCAAATTAGGGGCTCAACTCTTTAGTTGTCTAAATTATTTTGACTATTGATTGAGTTTATGAGAACTCAATTCTTAGTTATTTCTAAACTGTGTTTCTATTTATCATGATGAATGTCACGCCCCGAGCCTACACCCTAGACGTAGCCGACACTCGAGAATCATTGCTGGTCCCCAAGCGAACCCTTAGCCTGACTGACTACTTAGCAGAAGACTTACTCAAGCAAATAGGAACTTTAAATGCATAATTAACTCAACTCAATTAAATGTCTGGAAATACTTAATAAAGTATAAGAAATAGTTTCAAGATCTCAAAACAGAAAGGAACCTACTGAGAGACTAATTAACTCTAACTATCTATGAAGCATCTAATTCTAAGATAGATATCGAGAAAAGACCTACGACAACTTCAACAATAACTGGAAATGTAAATGTGGAATTCTCCGAAAGCAAGGAGGCTCACCAAAGCTATCTGAAACGTAGAGTGATCTCAATGAAACGCCTGTTGGGGATCCTGAACACATGTATCTGCATCATGAAAAGATGTAGGTCGAAAGACATCAGTACATTTGAATGCACGAGTATGTAATATGGCTTAATAAAACAATGGCTAAATTGAGGGACTAAAAGCAACTCAACGCTATATCAATGCATGAATATGAAATGAAAACCCTTTAAGCTTTACAATAAGATATGCAATAAAAGCAATATGAAAGTAATATACTTTACTTGTGGGGAGTTTCTCTAATTGACAACCATTACTATGAGCCTAGCAATGATACAACGTTTCACCCACGTTGCGAGGACCATCCTGTACCTTGCTGGGGTATAGGATGATACTGTAACTATGGATCCATCTAATAGGCCTAAGTCGCAGTGAGGAGTCATACGAAGAATCAGTGCTATCCTATCCTACACTAGCTACGTAGTTTTATGGGATTTTGAGTTATAAAAGACTCTAACCCAGTTCGGTGCACGATTCTACTCCCAAAATAATTAATATCAATTATGCTCAATTCACTCTTTACAAAGAAAATGATTAGTACTTTACTGAAGTACGTTTCAAAAATATCAATCATACTTGCATTTAAAATGTATACTTATGGACTTATCTTTCAAGTCCAAGATCGATATATATAACAACTAAAAACTTTTATGTTTTTCTCAAAATAGAGTTCTTAAACTTTTCTCTTAAACTCACTTTAGTTTTGAATGTACACTAAGACATGTGACTAGGATATGCAGGGATTTTCAAAAGTAAATGGAGTCTAGAGGAGCTAATACAGGGAAGAGAAGCGTGGCCACAACTTAAAGGAACACGCGCCGGATGAAACAAGGAAAAATTGGCCCAGCGACCCCTGGCACACTACTGGCACGGAGTGCAAGGCCTCAAACTTCAGACAGAGATCTGGGGTGCACTACTGGCATGGGGTACCAGGCCTTGAACTGCTGAAGGCCAGCCTTGACGCCTTCATTGCGTGCTGCCCCAGGGCCCTCCCCAGCATCCCTGACGAATTCAAATTAAATTAGGACCCCAAATTACTTTAGAATTGGGAAATTGTTCCTAAACTCTACTTGTCTTTCAAACCCAAAATCAATACATGAGAAACTTTCATACAATTCCTTTTGAAAACATAACTTTACTAAATCAATAGGATTCATGTGATACTAAGCATGAACAACATTATAAGGTTCACAAAAACAAAAGAATCAAAACCTGAATGGTTAGAGTATAACTGAATTCAATAGCAAGAACTATGAATGGATCCTTTAGATGTGACGATTTCTGACTGAATTGAGATGTAGGGCATGAGGACAAACTATTCCAACACTATGAATAGCCTTACATACCTAGAAAGATCAAAGGTTTTTTGTGAAATCGATGGAAACTTGAAGAACGCTTGAACCCTAGCTTTTTCTCCTCTTAAAACCTTGCTCTAATTCTTCTAAGTGTTAAAAAATGTGAAAAGATGTTTTAACACTATTTAGACCCTTAATTAGGTGAAAACAAACGTGGCTTAGGCTCAGAAGGAGTGGGAAAAGACCAAACTACCCCTCTCAAAAACTATCGAGGTGCCTTAAAAGGGAGGCTTCACTAAAATAGACATAACTTTTTACTCCAAACTCAAAACGAAGTAAACTTGGTGGCGCTGGAAAGGGGACTCAACGAACTTTAATTTGATAGGTCATGGGCCACCTAATTGTTAATGTGCTGAGAGATATGATCGTTTGAAGTTGACCCAAAACTTAAAATTGATGGGTGACTTATACAGACCCCTCTTTAGCCCTTTCCGAAGTCCAAGGTGTTATAATGATCTTGGTTTTATAAATTGGGTGGGGTTTAGTTTGGTATGGATGAGTTGGTCCAAGGTGCCAGTTTTATGTACTATTCTAAAGGGGCCAGAGAGTTTGCATGAAAAATTGAGAAAGACTAGCAGGTTGGTTGATTGGGCTAGTGGTGGCCTTGTATTTGTGAATCTCTATGTGGTAGAAGGGTTAGGCCATGATTTGATATTATGAGGGCATAACATGTACGCTTTGGAAGCCTTAGGATGACATAGCATGTAGGCTTGGGAAGCCTTAGGGGGACACAAAAGGTAGGCTTGGGAAGTCTTAGAATGGCAAGAGGGTCGAATGTTTAAATATTAGAGTTGACACCAGAATGAGGTAGGAGGCTGGATTCAAAGTGTACTAGTTTATGGGTATTATACATAGGATGGTGAAAGCATGTGGATAGAGACTTAGGGTGGTGTAACATTAATATTGCTTGTTCCCTTCTAAATGCCTACTTTATATTATATGGTAGGTTTGGGTCGACAGTTGATGCCTACCAGTATGTGTTGTTTGTACTGATACTACTCTTGTTATGCCACTTGGCATAGTCTGGTTGCAAGAATTCAGTGATGTTTCATAGGTGAAGACGATGATGATCTCCAACAGTTTCTACTCATCTTTCCTTATGGTGAGAGCTGTGTCTTATTTCTTTTATAAATTGTACTCTCAAAAGATCTTGTACCCGTTTAGACTAGTTCCTTGAGAGTGTTTTTAGTCTATTATAAAAAGGTTTTGTTTCCATAAAGTTAAGGTGTTAACGAGCTTTTTGTAGTAAATCATTTATTTTTCTACATGTTTTAATTTGAATTGGGTGGTAAGGGTTCTCCTATTTAGATGTTAGATTTGGTGCCCGCACGGTCTGGTGGGTTGGATCATGGCAACTTGGTATCAGAGCCCATGTTACCGGTCTCCCAGTACAAGAGAAAATGTCGAATAGGGTCCTGAGGATTGGTGTATTGACGTCCACATCTAATCTTTAGGGGACTATAAAGCTTTCTCGGAATCTATCTCACTTCTTCACTCTTTCCATGTTGTGTTGCTTGTGGTATATGTTAGGCCCATTTGGGATCTCTAGATTCCAATTGGTATCTTAACAAAGTAATTTGGATGCCATTGTTGCGACAGAAGGTACACAAGAAAGGAAAGGTTGGAATCGAGAAGGTTCCAATTGGTATCTAGCCTTAAGGGTTATGTGAATGCATGGATGGTCAGTTAGTGGTCATCCATGACACGAATATTATGTAATGAACTTGATTAACTTGGTGATGAATGCTTAATGAATGTTATTATGTGCATTGCATTGCTTGAATAACTGCCTATGTGTGAATTATACTTGCAGGAACGATTGAAGCTGTTATGTGATTTTTGAACATGTTTTTGTACTTTAGTCCTGAAGTTTTATGGCCATGAGGCAAAGTCTATATTTTACATGTTTGGGAACAATCTTAGGGTTATTTTAAAACTGAAATGGACTTACCATTGGTAAAAATGTTGAGGGGACATAATGATTTATGACTTTGGGGAAACTCTGGTTTCGGAATAGTGGTTATTGGTTGGGAACCATGGGAAAAAGAGCTATTGTTGCAAGTTACAAAAAATATGTGTCCCAACTATAATCCCAAAATCAAACATCATATCAATGTCAGAATTTTCATCAATATTGTCTATTCTGTCAGTAGTTGATGCACATCTTCTTTTAGTTCTTTGGCGCTCCTCTATCTTCATCATCATTCTGTTCATTAGCATCTCCATCATCTTGAAAAACATTTTGCTCATTCACACCACCATCTTGATAATGAGGACCCTGTTCGTTAAACAAGATGCAACTCCTAATAGATCAAGAATAGACCTTGTAGAAGAATGTTGGTACTTGTATCCCTTCCCATATTATTTGTTCATATTAGTAAAAAATATTAATCCCGAATTAGTTAGAATTTGACAAAATCAATTAATATTTTTATTTTGACCTTAAAATTAATTCTTTTTGAAGGTGTAAACTGTATTAGTCACGTGCAAAAATATCGTAAAGTTTCAAAAGAATTTCTCCATTGTTAATTTTTTTTCCAGGTATATATTTAGTCAAAAGAGTAGATGGATAAAATTAGTAAAAATGTTATTCTTATTTGTAATTTCTTAAATGGATGGAAAGGAAAAAACAGTCAAAGTAATATGAGAAAGTAGTCAAAGTATTTAGATTTCCATGACTAAATGTATAACAAAATTTATTTATTAGCATATCTATTTTGTGTGCTTGGGATTCTTAACAAATCTCGAGGGTCCTTTTGGTGTTGTCTTAGTGAATTGTTGTTCATATATCTGATGTCTAATAGGCCTTCTTTGTGATCGCATGGCTCTTGAGTTGCGATTGTGTAAATGTGTTACCATGTGCTTCCCAATCGCGTGGGGGGTATTGTGACCAGGTAACAATAATGTACTGAGCATCACAACCGCATGGGACCTCATCGCGATTACGAAGGTTATTAAATGAGTTAACCAAGTTTTCATCTTCGCGATCGCATGGGTTTGGTTGATATTGCGTAGAGTAAGTGACCTGGCAGTTTATTGAATTCAAAAATTGGGGTTACTTCCCCATTCACCATTTTCGATCATTAAGAACTCTTGGGAGGTAATTTTAAAGTGGTTTCAGCATTCATCGATTGGGTAAGTGATCTTAAATCCCCACCTTCATTACCCATTGATTATTCCTTGATTTTATCATCTAATCCTCTATTTTGAATTCAAACTTTGTGAGTTTCCCTTGAACTTAGATTTTAAAGAAAAATGGTGATTTAAGCTTGTTTTCAACTCATTTTTCGATACGGCTTTAACTAATGATTTCCAAAACCTTAGGGCATCATGATTTTATATAAATTTCTAGATTTACCCTCAGCCCTTGGGAATGACTTTTTGGGTCGATATTGTAACAGCCCGAAAATTTCTAAGCTAAGGCCCGAACCATTCTTTATTTACGTGTAAAATTGTATCGGGAGATTCTTAAATTACTCATATATGAAAAATTCAATTCTTTAGTGTTTGAATGGATTTGGATGTGACTCAAGTTCACACGAACCCCCTATCACAAAGTTGAGTTGAAAGCTTTCTTACCGATGAAGTTTTGACATAAGATTCTATTTAGGTAACATTAAAACAATCATATCTCCTAGCACATAATGAATTATGGACCATGACCTTCCAAATTGAAGGTCTTTGAGTCCTCTTTCCAACGCCACCAAGTTTGCCTCATTTTGAGTTTGGAGTAAATAGTTATGACCGTTTTACTAGAGACTGTCATGTCAGAGTTACCTGAAGTCAGTACCTACGTCTTGCTTATACGGGCCGTCAGAGTTTAGACGACCCGTACTGTCAAGTCATCAAAAACTTCAAAGACTCTAAATTTTGGGGTCCAATTCCTATGGATCCATTCTACGTGCCGTAGGAACTTCTACAGGTCGTAGTTTGGACCCGTAGAATGGACTTTTGAGCTCAAAAATTGTATAAAGTCTACGGATTGGATCTACAGTCCATAGAAACTTCAACGGGTCGTAGATTGAACCCGTAGAATGAAATTTGAGTCTTAAAATTCAATATAAATTCCACATATGGGATTTACGGTTCGTAGAACAAACCATGAACTGTAGATGGACCCGTAGAAGGTTTCCATCATTTAAAAAAAAGGATAGTTTAGTTTTTTCCCAACCCTTGTAAGACTAAACCATGACTCTTTTCCACCTAATTAAGAGTCTAAACCATGTTAAAACATTCTTTTATGTTCTTTAACACTTTAAAGACTTAGAGCAAGGATTCAAGATGAGAAAGATTAGGTTTTTTTTAGCGTTTTTTGAATATCATCAATTTTGCCAAGAACTTTGTTATTCCCAGATATGTAAGGCTATCATAGTGATGGAATGAATTCATCCTCACACCCTACATCTACTTTCTATCAGTAAAGAATAATCTAGGGTTACATCCTTAGTTTTGATAATTCTTTAGATGAGTTTCGTTGATGAGTTCTGAATTCTATTTCCTGATTATTAAGTTGCTATATCTTGCATTGAGATTCTTGAGTTAATTGTTCATGTCTATTTTTCAACATGAACCTATTGTTGAGTTATAATTGAGCACTTATTGAGTTATTATTGAGAATCCTTTTTAACCAAATAATGGTCTTAAGCTAATTTTCTGAGAAAGCAAAGATGAGTTTTGAGAAGAGTTTTATACATGACTGAGAAAGAATATAAAGGAACTAAGTATTCCCAAATGTATCATTTTCACATTGAGAAAAGAGAAACTTTGATTTCTAAAAAGAGTGTATGAGTTCAGAGATATTTCAGAACAGTTACCTCTTTTAAGAGGCTATTTTGAGTAATTACCTTAAAACAGAGAAAGAGTACGTTTTATACATTTGAGCATGAGTATATTATTAGGTGTAGTATTGAGCACCAAACATGGGGATGAGTTCAGACAACTCAAAAGTCCTCATAAATCATGTCTGCCAACATGGGTAAAGGATCATACTTTTTAGATGAATCCTTACTGCTTAGTGGATCTACTTAGTTGAGAGGTTCTATACCTCGGCACGGTATAAGACAGTTCTGGCAGCATGGGTGAGACGTTGTATCATCACATAGCTCATAGTGATGGTTGTCAATTAGAGAATCTCCCAAATAGTGTTAAAGTGTATTTTTACTATATCACTTATTATGTTGAGTTTCAGAGAATGAGTAAGTACTTGCAAAGTTTTAAATGATTTGGTTCCTTTATTTCTTTACATTCAGTTTGAGTATATCTTTATCTTTTACAGTCCTTTCCTTCAGTTGTTTCGCTTTGGCTATATTATATACTCGTACATTCAATGTACTGATGTCATTTGACATGCATCTTTTTATGATGCAGATACAGGTGTGTAGTATCATCAATCGTCGCTTCGTTGAGATTACTTTGCACTTCTCCTTTGAGAGTTTTGGTAATTCCTCATTTCATTTCGGAGGGCCACATTTTTTTTTTCATTTCAATGTTTACTTTGGGGCGTCAAGGGTCTTGTCCCGACGTCCATGTTGAACTTAGAGGCTTCATAGATAGCAAGAGTTAAGTTGTTTGCAGAAAAGCTCTCTTTGAAGTATTTTACAAATATTATATTTTGCTTAGGTGAGTATTTTAGGCAGTTAAGTTATATGTTTTCTCTTTAAAGCTTTTAATTTGCTTGAGTCAAATCTTCCGCTAAGTAGTCAGTCAGACCGAGGGTTTGCTTGTGATCCAGCAATGGTTCTCGAGTGCCAGCTACATCTAGGGTGTAGGCTCGGGGCATGATAAATTTGGTATCAGAGCACAGAGTTCAAGAGTCCTAGGGTGTCTATGAATCCGTGTCTAGTAGAGTCTTTCTTATCAGTGTGAAGCGAGCCATATCTATAATGAGGAAGCTATGACATTTAGAAACTTTTCACTTTCATCTTAGTCCTGTTCGTGTGATAGAGTTCAACTCTATTAAAGTTCCTTCTAACTCGTGCTTACGTGTGTCTTTTCAGATCATGCCTCCATGAAGAGTTGTTTGAGGACGTATTGATAGAAGGAATGCTAATCCTCAAGGTTATGAAGCTTCCAATGCAGCAGAAGTGCAACCCTCTTAGGGAGATGTCACCACTAATGAGTTCAGGAATGCCATTCAGATGCTGACTCAGGTTGTGGCAAATCAGGCTGGTCAACAAGGAGTGGGTCGTCAGGATGTGGCTGATACATCCAGAATACATGAGTTTTTAGGATGAATCCCCAGAGTTCTAGGGTCAAAGATCACTAAGGATCCAGAGAACTTTATGGAAGAGCTTCAGAAAGTGTTTGAGGTCATGCGTGTTGGTGATGCAGAGCGTGTGGAGTTAGCCTCATATAAGCTCAAAGGTGTTGCTAGGATATGGTATGACTAGTGGAAGAACAATAGGGCAGATGGAGCACCACTTTTGAGCTAGGTTGTGTTTGAGAATGCTTTCTTGGGGCGCTTCTTGCCCCATGAGCTAAGGGAAGCTAAGGTGAGAGAGTTCCTGAATCTGAAACATGAAGCTATGAGTGTACACGAGTATAGCCTCAAGCTTACTCAGCTATACTGCTATGCTCCGAAGATGGTGGCGAATATGAAGAGCAGGATAAGTTTGTTCATGTTCGAGCTATCCAGCTTATTGAGTAAGGAAGGTAAGACAACTATGTTGATAGGTGACATAGACATAGCCAAGCTCATGATTCATGTGCAGCAAGTTGAGGAAGAGAGGTTAAAGGACATAGAAGAGTTTCACAACAAGAGGGCCAAGACAAAAAGTCATGAAACTGGCCAGCAGAAGACCAGAAATGGGTCGATCATCTTTTCAGCAGAAGTCATCTGGACCTGTCCCATCATCAGCTAGTGCACCTACATCAAGAAACAAGAATGATTGCAGGAATCAGAGTTCCCAAAATTTCAGAGCTTAGGGTACTCAATCGCAAGGTAATGTGGCACAAGGGGCTAACTGGACTCAGGAGAACTTGCCAATTGTTGTCATTGGTATGCTTAAAGTCTTTTCTATTGATGTTTATGCCTTACTTTATCTAGGCACGAGTTTGTCTTTTGTGACTCCTTATGTAGCATTGAGGTTCGGCATTTCTCCCGAACAACTTCTTGAGCCCTTCAGTGTTTCCACACATGTTGGTGAGTCTATTCTAGCAAAAAGAGTCTATCATGATTGTACCATATCTGTATATCACAAAGACACCATGGTTGACTTAGTTGAGCTATTATAGGTTTGGAATGGCATTAGGCTTGTTATGCCTCAGTAAATTGTAGAACTCGAGTAATCAAGTTTTAATTTCCTATTGAGCCAGTTTTAGAGTGGAGGAGTAGTTCAGCAGTGCCTAAAGGTCGTTTTATTTCATACCTTAAGTCCAGAAAGTTCATTTCTAAGGGGTGCATCTATCACTTAGTCCGAGTGAATGACTCTAGTGTTGAGACACCACCTATTCAGTCAGTTCTAGTTGTGAGTGAGTTTCCAGAGGTCTTTTCAGACGATCTTCCCAGAGTCCCTCATGAGAGAGAAATAGACTTCAGAATATATATTCTTCCTGATACTCAACCCATTTCTATTCCACCATATAGAATGGCTCAAGTTGAGTTAAAAGAGTTAAAAGAGAAGTTGATAGATCTTCTTGATAAGGGTTTCATCTGACCAAGTGTCTCACCTTGGGGCGCTCTGGTCTTATTCGTGAGAAAGAAAGATGGTTCCCTTAGGAGTGTATCAATTACCCCCAGTACTTTAAGTCACCATAAAGAATAAGTATCCCCTTCCGAGAATTGATGACCTTTTCAACCAACTTTAGGGTGCCACTTGTTTCTCTAAGATAGACCTTAGATCTGGCTATCATCAGTTGAGAGTGAGAGAAAGTGACATCCCAAAGACAGTTTTCAAGACCCGTTACGGTCATTATGAGTTCCTTATTATGTCCTTTGGTTTGACCAACACTCCCACAACATTTATGGATTTTATGAACAGAGTATTTAAGCCATATCTAGACGTGTTTGCTGTCATGTTCATTGATGACATATTGATTTATTCAAGGAATGATGAGCACCATGCAAGTCATATGAGAATAGTCCTCCAAACTCTCAAAGATTGAGAGTTATACGCCAAGTTTTCTTAGTGTAAGTTATGGCTTGAATCCATGGTGTTCTTAGGCCACATTGTGCCTGGTGAAGGAATTCGAGTCGACACTCAGAAGATTGACGAAGTGAAAAATTGACCCAGACCCACATCCCAACTGATATAAGGAGTTTTTTTGGGTTAGCAGGATATTATAGAAGGTTCATCAAGGGGTTCTCATCTATTCATCCCCATTGACAAAATTGACCTAAAAGACAACTAAGTTTCAATGGTCTAAAGCTTGTGAGCAAAGCTTCAGGAATTGAAAACTTAGTTAACTACTGATCTAGTGTTGACTCTACCAGAGGGTAAAGAGGGTTTTGTTGTCTATTGTGATATGTCCAAAGTGGGGCTTGGTTGCATGTTGATGCATAATGGTAAGGTTATAGCCTATGCCTTCCGGCAGCTTAAGATTCACGAGAGAAACTACCCAACTCATGATCTCGAGTTGGCAACAATAGTTTTTTCTCTCAAGATATGGCATCACTCTCTCTATGGTGTTATGTGGATGTGTTCACCGAACACATGAGTCTCTAGTATGTTTTAGTCAGAAGGAGCTTAACCTCAGACAAAGAAGATAGCTAGAGTTACTCAAGGATTACGACATGAGTATCCTCTATCACCCAGGTAAGGATAACACTGTTGCTGATGCCTTGAGCAGATTGTCCATGGGGAGTACTACTCATGTCAAAAAATTCAAAAAAAAGTTGGCTAAGGAAGTTCACAGACTTGCATGTTTGGGAGTCCATTTGTTAGATTCTAGAGAAGGTGGTCATTAGTGTCAGAAGTGAAGAAGAAGCAAGAAAAATACCCCATATTACTTGAACTAAAGGCAAATGTTCATAAGCAGAAAGTGATGTCTTTTGAACAAGGGGGAGATGGTGTGTTGAAATATCAAGGTAGATTGTGTGTTCCAAAAGTGGATGAGCTCCAAGAGAGGATCATGGCAGAAGCTCATAGTTCCTGATACTCGATCCATCTGGGTTCCACAAAGATGTACCATGACTTGAGAGAGATCTATTGGTGAAATAGTATGAAGAGGTGTATTGCAAATTTTATTGCTAAATGCCCAAATTGCTAGCAAGTCAAGGTTGAACACCGAAGGCCATGTGGGGTGGCTCAGAACGTAGCTCTTCTAGAGTGGAAGTGGGAGATGATTAATATGGATTTCATTACTGGCTTACCCCGATCTCACATGTTACATGATTCAATTTGGGTGATTGTAGATCGAATGACTAAAGCAACCTATTTGTTACAGGTGAAGACTAACAATTCAGCAAAAGATTATGCGAGTTTATACATCCATGAGATAGTCCGACTTCATGGAGTCCCGTTATCCATCATTTCAGATAGAGGTGCACAATTCACCACTCAGTTTTGGAAGTCATTTCAGAAAGGTTTGTGTTTGAAGGTAAACCTTAGTACTTCATTTCATCCTCAGACAGATGGTCAAGAAGAACACACTATTCAGACCTTAGAGGATATGTTGAGAGCATGTGTGTTGGATTTCAAAGGGAGTTGGGTTGACCACTTGCCTCTTATAGGGTTTGCATCTAATAATAGCTATCACTCTATTATTCAAATGGCTCCTTATGAGGCTCATTATGGGCGAAGTTGTAGATCTCCTATTGGCTAGTTTGAGGTTGGTGAAACTGAGTTGATAGGAACAGACTTAGTTCATCAATCCATGGAGAAGGTGAAAATAATTCAAGAGAGGTTGAAAATAGTGCAGAGCCGTCAGAAATCCTATATAGATGTTAGTAGAAGAGATCTGGAGTTTGAGGTTGATGATTGGGTATATCTGACGGTTTCACCTATGAAGGGTGTTATGAGATTTGGTATGAAAGGAAAGCTCAGTCCCTGATACATTGGTCCTTACCGGATATCCAAGAGAGTTGGTAATGTAGCTTATGTATTGGAGCTATCACCAGAGTTAATAGTAGACCATCCGTTCTTTCACATCTCTATGCTAAAGAAGTGTTTGGGTGATCCTTCACTTATTGTGCCTACCGAGAATATTGGTATCAAGGACAGCCTATCTTATGAGAAGATTCCTGTCCAGATTCTTTATCATCAGGTTCACAAGTTGAGCATCAAAGAAGTTGCATCAGTCAATGTCTTATGGAGAAATCAGTTTGTTGAGGAGGTTACATGGGAGGCCGAGGAAGATATGAAAAAGAGATACCCTCATCTCATTTCCTCTGATTTAGTTCCAGTCCAAGGTATTAACTCTTCCAAAAGTTCTCATTCAATTCAGTCCCTTCTTTAGTATTTTGAGTTCATGAGTTTTATGTGTATTTAGCACTAAATTGGGTTGTTTAACATTTCCCTACCCTTAGAGATATTGTAACACCCCAAACATTTCTAAGCTAAGGCCCGAACCATTCTTTATTTGCATGTAAAATTGTATTGAGTGATTCTTAAATTATTCATATGTGAAAAGGTCAATTCTTTAGTGTTGGAATGGATTTGGATATGACTCTAGGTCACACGAATCCCTAGCACAAAGTTGAGTTGAAAGCTTCCTTATCGATTAAGTTTTGACATAAGGTTCTACTTAGGTCAACTTCAAACAATCATATATTCTAGTACATAATGAATTAGGTGGACCATGACCTACCAAATTGAAGGTCATTGTGTCCTCTTTCCAAATCCACCAAGTTTGTCTCATTTCGAATTTGGAGTAAAAAGTTGTGGCCATTTTACCAGAGACTGTCATATCAAAGTTACCTAAAGTCAGTACCTATGACTTGCTTCTACGGGCCATTAGAATTTCGACGACTCGTACTGTCAAGTCGTCAAAAACTTCAGAAACTCTTAATTTTGGGGTCCAATTCCTATGGATCCATTTTACAGGCCGTAGGAACTTTTACGGGCCGTAGTTTGGACCTGTAGAATGGACTTTTGAGCCCGAAAATTATATAAAGTCTACGGATTTGATCTACGGTCCGTAGAAACTTCAACGAGTCATAGATTGGACTCGTAGAATAAATTTTTTAGCCTTAAAATTCAATATAAATTCCACGGATGAGATCTACGGTCCGTAGAACAAACCATGAACCGTAGATGGACCCATAGAAGGTTTCTGTTAGTTTATAAGAAGGGTTGTTTAGTCATTTCCCACCCCTTCTAAGCCTAAACCACAACCCCTTTTCACCTAATTAAGGTTCTATACAGTGTTAAAATATTCTTTTACATTCTTTAACACTTCAAAGACGTAGAGCAAGGATTCAATAGGAGAAAAGTTAGGGTTTTCTAGCGTTCTTCAAATTTCATCGATTTTGTCAAGAACTTTGTTCTTTCTAGGTATGCAAGACTATCATAGTGATGGACTGAGTTCATCCTCACGCCCTACATCTACTTTCTATCAGTAAAGAATAATCTAGGTTATATCCTTAGTTTTGATAATTCTTGAGATGAGTTTCGTTGATGAGTTCTGAACTCTATTTCTCGATTATTGAGTTGCTATATCTTGCATTGAGATTCTTGAGTTAATTGTTCATGTCTATTTTTCCGCATGAACCCTAATGTTGAGTTATAATTGAGCATTTATTGAGTTATCATTGAGAATCCTTTTTAACCAAATAATGGTCTTAAACTAATTTTCTGAGAAAGCAAAGATGAGTTCTGAGAAGAGTTTTATACATGATTGAGAAAGAATATAAGGAAACTAAGTTTTCTCAAATGTATCATTTTTACATTGATAAAAGAGAAACTTTGATTTCTAAAAAGAGTTTATGAGTTCAGAGATATTTCAGAGCAGTTACCTCTTTTAAGATGTTATTTTGAGTAATTACCTCAAAACAGAGAAAGAGTATGTTTTATACATTTGAGCATTAATATATTATTGGAAGTAGTATTGAACACCGATATGAGGATGAGTTCAGATAACTAAAAATTCTCATAAACCATGTCTGCCAACATGGGTAAAGGATCATACTTTTTAGATGAATCCTTATTGCTTATTGAATCCACTTAGTTGAGAGGTTTTATACTAAGGTATGGTATATGATAGTTCTGGCAGCGTGGGCGAGACGTTGTATGATCACGTAGTTCATAGTGATGGTTGTCAGTTTGAGAATCTCCCAAATAGAGTTAAAGTGTATTTTTACTATATCACTTATTATGCTGAGTTTTAGAGAATGAGTAAGTACTTGTAAAGTTTTAAATGATTTAGTTCTTTTTTTTCTTTACATTCAGCGTGAGTATAGCTTTATCTATTTCATTCCTTTCTATTAGTTGTTTCACTTCTGCTATATTACATACTCGTACATTCAATGTAGTGATGTCATTCGACCTGCATCTTTTTATGATGCAGATATAGGCATTCAGGATCATCAACACGCACTTCGTTGAGATCACTTTGCACTTCCCCTTTGAGAGTTTTGGTGAGTCCTCTTTGCATTTCGGAGGGCCATATTTTTTTATTTCAGTACTTACTTTGGGATGTTGAGGGTCTTGTCCCGATGTCCATGTTAAACTTAGAGGCTTCATAAATAGCTAGAGTTGAGTTGTTTGTAGCAATTCTCTCTTTAAAGTGTTTTGCGAATATTATACTTTGCTTAGGTGAGTATTTGAGACAGTTAAGTTATATGTTTTCTCTTTAAACTTTTAATTTGATTGAGTCAAATCTTTTGCTAAGTAGTCTGCCAGACTGAGGGTTGTCTTAGGAGCCAGCCATGGTTTTTGAGTGCCGGTCACGTCCAGGGTGTAGGCTTGGGGCATGACAGATTTGGACCCGATTTTTAAAATCAGTTTTATGGGTGTTGTTGTTCATGATTTATGATTGGGATTATTTAATTGATTAGATTTTATAAATTTGGAGACACATTATAGATGGAAGGCCCCAGTACCAAGTTGGTTTCATTCTCTTTTAAGGCAAGCAAACCTTTTTGACCTTTAGTTAAGTGTATTGAACCTTGTATGCCTTGTTGTGTGATTGGGAGTAATGAGGAATGGTGAAGGTTCTCATTTATGATTCTTATTATTAAATGTTACTCGTATATTAATAATGATCTTATGGGTAAAATGAATTCATTGATATAATGATATCTGATGTGCCTCGAATCACTTGAATGGTTATATTGATTCACTTTGATGATGTGACATGACTGTTTGTGGGGATTGTCTTTTGATGTGGAATATATCATCTTCTCATTATAAATGTGAACATTCTTATTTGCATTGGTTATGAAGCACTGTTGCGAGACTTGGATCCTTGATGTTTATGTCGATGGGAAATAGTTCTGGCGAGTAATGTGTATGTCGATGGGAAATGGTTCTGGTGATTGATGTTTATGTCGATTAGAAATGGTTTGAGTGATTGATATTTATGTCGATGAGAAATGGTTCTGGTGATTGATGGTTATGCCGATGGAAAATGATTTCGGTGGATACATGGACTAGTATGTCCCTCATGAGTCCCGACCTGATATTCAATGAGTGTGCTTTGAGGTATGTGTAAATATGCCCTCTATGTGTCTGGTCTGAAATTCAGCTAGTGTATATCAACAGGACAAGCATGCATCATCCTATATGACATTGCATTGCATATGCATCTCATTATCATTCTTGATCTTCATGTGTGAGTTGTTATGTTTGTGTGCCTAATTGAGTTGAAGAGTTGCTATGATATTGTTTGACAATCTCTATGTGAATTGTGAAGTATTACTTAAATGTGTTGCTCTACTATTTGTGAAACTGTTAGTATGGGTTGTTTCTGATCTCAAATGGATGTTGTAGTATGAGGAGGTTCAGATGGTATGATAGGGTGCTTGTGCTCTATATTTCTGTTGAGTACTATTGTTTGGTACACACTCCCTTGCTTTCTACACTTGTGTAGGTTATGAACTCAGATCGTCTTGATCATCCCCTTCTCATCTTTGTCTAGGATTACTTTGGGAGTTCATGAGGTAGCTACTTGTCATCTCAACAGAGTCACATACTCTTTCATTATGTCCTTGTTCTATTCTAGAGACAGAGACATTTAGACTTATATTTCTTTGAATCTATTATAATACTTAGAGGATTGTACATGTGACACCAAGTTTAGGGGTAATTGAGTTATATTATGATTTTTGCATGCTTATGGTATGTTAGTCTTTTATTTATTCTATTCTTACTTCCGTATTTACCTTATCGAGGATAGTTAGGCTGACCTGTCTTGGTGGGATAAGACAGGTACCATCATACGCAATTTATGGGTCATGACATGCTTTTACAATCCCATGTATAATACTCATAAACTAGTACACTTTGATCCCAACTTCCTACCTTATTTCACTGCCAACTCTAATATTGAAACATACGACCCTCTTGCCACTGTAAGGCTTTTCAAGTTTACCTTTTATGCCACCCTAAGGCTTCCCAAAAGTACATGTTATGCAACTCTAAGGCTTCCCAAGACTACCTATTATGCCACCCTAAGGCTTCCCAAGACTACCTGTTATGCCACCCTCATATTAGATCATAACCTAACCCTTCTATCACATAGAGATTTCAAAAATACAAGACCACTACTAACTCTTTAACCAACCTACTACTCTCCCTTAAGTTCTCATGCCAACACCCTAGCCCTTGACCAATGTAGTGGACCACCTACAAGACTCTTACTAAATCCTCCTCACTCAAATCCCATTAATCAGATATATTCTAAACACTAATTCAACCAGTTCTAACATTTTAATTATGCACTAGACCCCCGGTCATTAGCCTGACCTAGTAACCACAACTTAGTAAAATAGATAACGTACAATTATAATCACAAGTATAACAAAGCTCAGACTCCGATTCCTCACCCTGAGTTGATATGCACAACAAACAAGAACAACCTCAGCATAACTAGAAATACCTAATTCATCACACCTTTCAAGTAACCCGGATCACCAAAGATCCCTAAAACATCATCCATAGTGTTTGATATCCAAACCTAGTCTACACAAGAACCATCCCAACATTTAAACATGAACCCGACCACTCATGGACCAACATGTAACCATCCCATTACAAAGAAGTAAACCCAATTTTCTCATGGAACCCACACACAAACAGTTAGTGTACCAACATGGTATCCGATCCAACCAAATGATATCCCGTACTAGGTATGGTACTCGATCCAATCAGCAATCACAAACAACATGCACAGTCACAGTCACAATCACAATCAAAATAACAACCACACTTGAAGCCACAAATAAAGTAAATAGGTTCATTACATGAGATTATCAACATGATGTCATTTCACATTCACCCCTTATAATTTCCCTGACATGCATTGTACAAGTAATACTATAAAGCAGTTAAGATGCCCACATTACATAATTTAGAAATCAAACAACATCACATACATGAAGGATTCCTTCCTGAATATTTCCTGATTATAATATGATCACCACAATTGCCTTCCCCAAGATAATACCCAGCAAACACCATAAGTTCAACATTACTAAGCTAACCCATCCTCATCCTAAACCACAACTAACCACAATCTAAACCATCCAGGATCCATTCCTAAAGGCCTAAGCATGAAATCTCTTGACAATCTACAAGATATTATATAAGTAAAGACAGGTCTAACTACTTGATTAAGAAAGCCTAGCCTGCCTGTGCGCCAAGAAACTACTGAAGAACTATAAAGAACCAACGAATTGCTTATGTTGAAACCTAAATTAAAATGGATGATTGTGTGGCCAATTTCCTTGAAGATATAGTGAAGGAGATTCTGTTGAGGTGTCCTGTCAAGTCATTCTTTTCAAAATCCTTGAATTTGTACAACAACACTTGAGAATTGTATCCCCCTACAACTCCTCACTTATATTGGTGGTACCCCTGTTAAAGTGCCAAATCGTAACTCTATTTATACTTCTGTGTTGAGTTTGATGTTGACTGATGATTCCTTTGCCATCTTGAACTATAACCCGTCACTACATCAAAAATGATCTTTAGCGGTAATTAATTAACGGCAATAGCTTAATTGCCACTAAAAACATATTTTTAGCGACATTTAGCACTCTTTGTGTCACGACCCGATCCCTCAGATCGTGATGGCACCTACTACAACCCACCAGTAGGTAAGCCTAACCCATAGCCCAGAACCAGAAGCAATGGGCTATCAAACCAAAGAGGAACCAATAAAGAATTAAATGATAACAAAGGGAAGAAAGAAGGGTCCACATATATACAACCAAGGACCCGTCCCCAAGACCTGGCATCAGTCAGTATTTGAGCTTCTAAACAACAAGAGTATAAAGCTGATATAAATACACCACGAAATAGAAAGATACAAACAGTCTTCGAAAGCAAGTAAAGACTAGTCCTGGCCCAAAATAGATGGAAATCGGCATCTACGAATGCCAGGAGCTCACCAAATCTCCGAATGCAAGCTGCTCCGCACCAAGACCAAATCACCGGCGATAACCCATACTATGATCTGCAGGGTGCAGAAGTGTAGTATCAGTACAAATGAATGGTACTCAGTAGGCAAAGGCAGACTGAGCTCCACAGAAAAAGCAAGCATAAAAAGCATATAAACAGGGCAGGAACAACACAAGTAAATAAATATGATCTAACACAGGGTAAAAGTAGGAACAAGAGCAAAGAGCTAGAAAACAAAAAGTAAGGAGAAAGAGACGAGGGACGCACCTGCAACCACAAGGCATAACCTAGTTAAGATAAGAGAACGCCATAGGAGCTAACCAATTAAGAGCGAAAAACTACAACCACCACTAAACACCTAAGAGCTAACCCACTGAATCTAACAGGAAGAACCAATCACAAATCCAGAATAAGACACCCTGAAGACCAACTACAAATACCACACAAGATAAGAGCAAATACAATCAGATAATAACCGGCCGGATGCTTATACCCCCGGACGGTACACAACATACCCCCGGCCCCCATAAACCAGGGGACCAAAAAACAAACAAGTTTACAAGCGATGGGCGATGCTAATGAATGCAAGTTCGAAGTAAAATCCAGTAACATCATCTGTGGCTCTCAGAGATCATCCACAACCAAGTGTGTACACCCACCTCGGCCCCCGGCCTTCCAGGTGGGACCCATGTAGCTCCCTTACCAGTCCAGTGGTGCACCGGCCAGAGGGGCCCATGACGGATGCGGGTAGCCAGTATACACTGCCTGGGCCCGAACTAGGTCTTATACATAACACATAGCATCCCCGTAGTGGTACCGAAGAGTGAGTGGCCAAGCCGATATAGAAAGGGCGACGCCGCACCAGATAGTCATAAAAACTGAGCGCATCCCTGATGCCTCTGATACTGCCAATATAAAAGGAGTACGTCCTCGACGCCTCGAAAGTTTCAAAATAAATTTCTCAAAGTAGTCCCTGTAGTATGACTCCCTTTAAAACCCGTTTTTAGAAAATAGTAAAAGTATGAGAATGACCTCTCAAAATAGTAGTAAAAACTCAAAGAATGAACCGGGATCGTACCACAGACATGTGAAAAATGCTCAATCAATGCACGCATGCCATCACCAGCATCCAAACAAGGTGCACGTAATCAGAACAGAAGTACCCAATCATACCACACTATCACAGCAAGGGAAACTAACCTGGAATCCAATTTCTCCCCGACTATGGCCTCGGGCCTAACAATATACAATAACAACAAGGCATCAAAAGCCAACCGCTAAACAGGAAAAGCAGAAATCGAGAGATAGCACCGCATCAACACGGGGGGAAGAAGAAATATCTCTAGGATTAGCACCTAACCCCAAAATATGATGCCTCAGCTCACAACAAGCACCACTAAGCCAAACCTACGACTAAGACGAGCCTCAGAGGTCTCAGACACTAGCACAAAGCACACAACCCAAAACGATCCCTACCGGAAGCTACGCCTAGCTATAAGGGCGGTACATTCTATGATAAAGCACCTAAGGCTCAACCTAGCCTAAGGTCATCACTACCCATCTACAACAAGGATAATAACGCTAGGCCAAAACCACCACCCATTACCCAAAGCCTAATCTAAAGACTTTACGTAACTACTCTAGTCTAAAGCTCATCTGGAGTCAAGAAGGAGTAGAAGAAGAAAAGAGATGAAAAGGAGGCAAGTTCTAAACTCGGCAATTACCAACCTAAATCACATGCAATATATACTAAACGATATCTAATAAAGTCCAGTCAAAGTGGGAGACCGAAGCCTACCTCAAAGCCGATCACGCGCGCTCTGAATCTATCCAATTGAAGCGTTCCACCTCCGAATTACCTCCAATCACCGCCACGCTAACAAAATAATAATCACAACGTCATTATGAATGTTTTGACACAAAAATTGCAAGAATCGGAGACGGACCAATTTCGGGGTAAAATATTGGGAAATGTGGGACCCGCTCTGGATTTTCTGGAATTGACTCCGTGAAAAGGTCCCAAACCCTCCCCCGAACTTGTGTTCCAAAATAGAACACCCCTCGGGGCTAGGATCAGCTCCATACAAGCAACAACAAATAATGCAAAACTTTACACATTTAGCTTAGGATAGCAACTTACGCCTCGAATTCATGGGAATCGAGGAACACCCAACACTCTCCAAGCCAAGACCCACATAGGCAACGTAAAACAGAACACCTGGGACTTCGAATCACCAATTTTAGATGAGAATTGAGAGAGTAAACAGCTTTTGAACTTATAAAAATAAGTTGCCTCGCATCTCATTTTATGATTAAAGGACCAAACGCACACACCTCCGCGAACGCGCCCACAAGCCCGTGAATGCGGAGTTGGAGGTCTTAGAGCTTCGCGAACGCGGCACCTAGCCCTCGAACGCGGAGGAGAAGCAACCAGGCCTCCAGGAACGCAGAGCCTCCCACGCGAACGTGGAGAAGAGAAAGAGAAGGGAAAGGCAGACCTCCGCAAATGCGGTACTTCTCCGCGAATGTGGAGAACACCCAGGCAGAGCTCTGCGAACGCGGAG
This sequence comes from Solanum appendiculatum, assembly GCA_018342035.1. Classification (NCBI taxonomy): domain Eukaryota; kingdom Viridiplantae; phylum Streptophyta; class Magnoliopsida; order Solanales; family Solanaceae; genus Solanum; species Solanum appendiculatum. The sequence goes on along the minus strand of JAGDQO010000681.1, from coordinate 563,261 downwards.
AAGGGATTGTCCTACAACATCAGCTGCTGCAGCAGCTGAGTTTTGGCCTTTGTCAAAGCTTCGACGGGGTGCTCAAAATTCATTCGGAATCCCGTGCACGCAAACAAGATATGCAACCCCATCAAATTCGATATTCCGGACTCAATGACGTTGTCAAAATTTCCATACGAGATCGTTTAGACAAAAAGTGGATCCCACACCCAAAGCGCCATTTAGGCCAAAAATCTACGAAGGGCCTCGGAAATAGACTGGAAGCCCTGAGAAGCGCACGCAAGGTCGTTCTAGACCAAACTTGGCATTTCAGAACTAACCGTGCTGACGGAATCCTCATCTGAGCATGTTTACCAAGAATGTTGACCAAAGTCAACCCTAAGCCAAATTTAGAAGCCTAAAGCACCAAATGGCCCCAAAGTCACACCAAAAGCCTCGGGACTCATTCCAACCATGCTACTAGACTAATTTGGCTGCTCCGAAGCTGATGGAACCATCAGAATTCCACTCTGAGGCAGTTTTCCTGGAGTTTTGACCGAAGTCATCAGTTGAAACTCCGGAAGCTCCCAAACACATAAACGGGCATAAAACCCAAATGAACGACCAGACGACCAAACAATCAGTGCCAGAAAGTCATAAATGACTTGGGGTCACTACAATAAAGCTCTAAACGTTAAAAGGATCGGAAAACGGAGAAAATGCCCTGAAGGGTCATTACAACATCCACTACTAAAAGGACTTTCGTCCGTGAAAATAGATGTATAGTTACAATTTGAAGGCACGAGAAGAAAGGAATGCAGAGCCCGCATGCTCTGCCAAAGCCTCAGACATTCGTGAGTTGAAAAACTCCCACACAGAACTCAGGCTGAGAGGAAAATCCGTAAATTCACTTTAAACTCCAAAAGCTCCTCTAATTCCCTCTCGGGCTTCAACTCTCACTCAATCAACCTGAGCTTGAACGAAAACGCTATGTCCATCTGAGGAATACCAAAACCATACTGAAACCACCGAAATATAACACAGGACCCTGACAGATGCAACTCAGCTCATAACTCAAAATACTTGCCTTATGCTCCAAATCCATCCTCTTCCGGACCCCAAGTGTGTTCTGCCGATCCTTGGCCATCCTGAATACCACCGACACCATCTAAAACTTCCTTACAAAACCTTATGACACCAACCTCGGAGAATTTATTCACTCGATCTGAGCATCAGGGAGCGACACTCGCCAAAATAGGAAACTCAACCCAGGGCAAAGCCCAAAATTCCAATCTCCACCCTAAAAATTAACAATCCTAGCTGAAACTCACTTTCTGAAGCTGAACACTCCACTCCAAGGGATGATTATCTCGTGAACGACAAGGTCACACTAAGCCCAGCTCCAGTGACTTACCCTTACCACAGAAACTTTCGAAACACCGACACCATAAGCCCACAACTACTCAGCGAGTGTAACTCCGATCTAACCATCCTAGTCCATGAGGGACCAAACCAATAGGCAGCAAATCAGCATGGTCAACCAATCAATAACGGTCCAAGGGCACCAATCCCTATCTACGAACACCGTAAGACACCCAATATGCTAAAAGCAAACCTTTCATCCAGAACATGTTCAAAAATTTCACATTTCACGAATTACTTAAACCCAATCCTGGATGATGGACCCTTTTAATCAACCTCTAGTTCTCCAACAAAAATTAAAAAATCTGAACCCGCCAAGGGACACCACCATTCCGGCTCCAGAACACATCCAAAACCTCGAGAGCTACCATCCCAACCGCAAAGAACCAGCCACAACAACAACCAGGTGCAACAAGAAGTTACATGTTCCCAAATCCCAACTAGCCACAGGCAGTACAAAACCCATTAAAAGAGACACTTCAAGAGGACCGAGCGATCAGACCACAGTAGCCACCATGTCTACCATGGGGTGATGAATCAGATAGACCGAACGAGCGAACCACCACTATGCATACTCAGGAGTTGAGAACTATCTAGGGCAAGGGAGGGGAAACCGCAAGCCCATCTACTGACACACCACAGAAGGCTATTCCATCTTTCTCTCAACTCCAACAACCACAAATCTTCCAACCGCCAATAAACCCCAAACACCAAGAATGCCGCCAAGAAACCAACTAGGTAGGTAAAAAGGGAGCAAACCTCAACTTCACAGTCTCAGGACTGAAAATACTGATAAGACGAAAGGGAGGATCAATAAGCGGAATCTACTATGACCCCAAAGATGCTATACCCCATCCTTCAGCTATGAACCCAAAACAATACCAAGTAACGTAGATAATCATCCAAGCCACGAAGACCGAAATGGAAAGAGAGAAATACTAATCAAGGCAACACCAGCAACATACAAAGGTGAGAAGAGCCAATCGACCACTAGTCCCACGGGACGACATACAACTAAGGCAACCTTCTAAGCCAATTAGATCCGCAAGCACCGACATTCCAGAACTAACAAAGCTGGTCTAGCCACCTATCTAACAAGGATCGGCACCACAACAACAACAACTGATAAGGAGGACCAAAAGGGGAAGCTAACTAGCCCGGCCGCAAACTCAAACACAGCCACCAAGGCAAAGGCACGGGAAATTGCTCAACCATAAATCTCAGAAATGGGAACTCGACCCAATCGATACACTACTAAAGAAATCAACTACGGAGATAAAACACACACAAAAACCCAAATAAAGGCAGCCGCCACAATCAAGAGAAAAGCAACAAGTCAAATAGACACATACGGGTATGAAAACACCAAAACCACACAACAAGAGCAAAGCAGAGCAAAGTAGAGCAAAACTAGGAAATTGAGCAAATACAACTAATACCTAGATCCTCGGCCTCTGGCTGACCAATAGGAACATAGAATGGATCGTGACCGACCCCAGCCTGAACACCTGAAGTACTACCTCTGGCTAGAGATGACAAAAACCCATGATACTGACCTAGCTGAGCAAACTATACACTGGACCAACGTCGGGGACACTCTCTAGATCGGTGGCCAAGCTCTCCACAGATACGGCAAGGTCCAACCACTCTAGCCTGGGGAGTAGAAGAAGCTATAGGCGCCTGGATGAGTAACTCCCGCCTGGGGCAATCCCTGGATCAATGGTCTCGATCACCGCAGTCATAACAACCCTGAGAAAAATGAACCGCAAGGGGATGGCCACCACGGCATGCAAAACCCAAATCTAAACCTCTCAAACCCTGGCCCATGATAGGACCACCCTGACTTGATGAACCTGTCTGGAACCACTGGTAGACCTTGCCTGGCCCTCTCGTCGCTTCCTCTATAAGCTTCAAGATATGCCTGCTACACTGCCCTCACATGGCTAACTATCTGAGGAAGGGTAGACCCAGCCTCTAACAGGTGCTCTGATGCAAAGCGAAGTGGCAATGACAACCCCTTGATGAACTCCCGACTCATATCCCGATCTGTAGAGGATAATATAGGGTTACACCCTGCCCATTCAAGAAATACCAAAACATGCTCAAGCACCAACGACAAATCCTGCTGTGGCCCAACCGACCCAAATCTGTCTTGAGTAGTACCCACTGCACCGAACACCGCACCTGTCGAAAGTGTACCCTCAAAGGAACTCGGCCTCCTAACACTGAAGCTCGAGAAGCCAAGGTAGACGATGACTCTAACAGGGCCTGGGCTGCCCCCAAACTCTTCGTCTGCTGAGGAAGACCTACGACCTCAGGGTCTATTCCCGACCAAGGTCCTGCAACCTCACCTAGTGCTGAACCTCCATCCATGCCTGTTGAACGCCTCGAGCTATCATCTAAAGAGAGAGAGAGGATTCCAAAGAAGCAGTTTTAGAGGTTAGACGGAACGAAAACACATGATACAGAGTCAAAAAATGAATTTCCTAAGAATGCCTTATAGCCTCCCGAAGATAGGATACGGACGTCAATGCACCGATCCGCAGGACTCTACTAGGCATTCTCTCTTATAACAACGATGTCGGTCAACCTAAGCTCTGATACCAAACTGTCACGATCCGATCCCTTAGATAGTGATGGCACCTACTACAACCCACCAGTAGGTAAGCGTAACCCATAGCCCGGAACCAGAAGTAACGGGCTATCAAACCAAAGAGGAACCAATAAAGAATTAAACGATCACAAAGGGAAGAAAGAAGGGTCCACATATATACAACCAAGGACCCGTCCCCAAGACCTGGCATCAGTCAGTATTTGAGCTTCTAAACAATAAGAGTACAAAGCTGATACAAATACACCACGAAATAGAAAGATACAGACAGTCTTCGAAACCAAGTAAAGACTAGTCCTGGCCCAAAATAGATGGAAATCGGCATCTCCGAATGCCAGGAGCTCAACAAATCTCCGAATGCAAGCTGCTCCTCACCAAGACCAAATCACCGGCGATAACTCGTACTATGATTTGCATGGTGCAAAAGTGTAGTATGAGTACCGACAAATGGTACTCAGAAGGCAAAGGCCGACTGATCTCCATAAATAAAGCAAGCATAAAAAGCATATAAACAGGGAAGGAATAGCACAAGTAAAGAAATAGGATCTAACACAGGGTAAAAGCAGGAACAAGAGTAAAGAGCTAGAAAACAAGAAGTAAGGAGAAAGAGACGAGGGATGCACCTGCAACCACAAGCCATAACCTAGTTAAGATAAGAGAACGCCATAGGAGCTAACCAATTAAGAGCAAAAAACTACAACCACCACTAAACACCTAAGAGCTAACCTAACTGAATCTAACAGGAATAACCAATCACAAATCCAGACTAAGACACCCTGAAGACTGTAACACCTCAGTTTTTGAAAGAGAAATTCTTTTCTTAAATTTTGGCCCAGAGTCAGTTTCTACAGATGCAATCTATGGGTCGTAGACCGGTTGACGGACCGTAGAATGCATCCATAGAAAGAGGGTAAAATGTTTTGAAAATCAAGCCTCTGAAATTGAGTCAATGGGCTAACAGGATGGACCGTAGGTCTTTCCACGAGCCCTAGATTGAAGTTGTAGAAAGTGTCCTGAAGTTTTATACGGTCAGATAGGACGGTCCGTAGGAATTCTCACAGACTGTAGGTTAGAACCATAGGCTTCATCCGGCAGTTATTTTCCAGGGGTTTTTATGTCTTTTCCCAATTCTTTTAAGTCTTTTTAATTACGACTTTTCCCCTAAATTGACCCACTATATAATTCTTTCATCCCAAATTTCCCTTCATTATTCTCATTCTCAAAATTCCCAACTTCCCAAATAATTCTCTCTCTAGAATGTTCTCTCAATTCTCAAGGAAGAAGAAGAGCTAGGATCCTCCATTGAAGGTCATCGATGTTTAGCAATTTGTTTTGGGCTTTGTTGTGGTATGTTAACATTCACCATTGGAGTTCTTTCCTCCATTGGGTCCCTAGTTTTCTTCAATTTTCAATGTATAATTCCCCAAATTGAGTTAGGGTTTTGATCAATTCTTATGGGTTCTTCAATTATGATTCCAATTGTTGATTTTATAATTCTTAGTGCACGATCTAGCATGATAAAGTAATTTCGTGCACGATCTAGCGTGATTTATATGATTTGAGTAGAAGTTGTATGAACCCATGCATGAGCCATGATTCCTAGTTATGAATTCATGATGAAGTATGATCCATGCATTTATGAACTTATGAAATTGATGAAAATATGCATGATTCTAGTTTATTACATGATTCTAAGATGAATTGACATGTACCCATACTAGATCATGATTTATGAGCATATGAATATCTTGCATAAGAGATGCATGTATATGGGTAGCTTGCATAAGAGATGCATGTTTCATGAGAATTATACTTATAATTTCTAGGGTGCATATAGATGATGGCATCCATGAGTTGTGAAAAGGTTTTCTTCACAATAAGCTAAGAATACGAATGTGAAAGGTTTCCTCACATAAATTAGGGTTCATATGGTTGAAAGACTTTCTCACCTATGAATCGATCAAGAGCTATTCTAATGACGTAAGCTTGGGGCAAGCCCATGGTAGTTGAAACGTCTTGATATGATCTTAGTTTGGTAACCCTAGATGTACCTCTTCCTTGGTTAAAATATGAATAAGCTTAATTGACTATTCCTTGGGATTTTACGTAGTACTGAGCGGGCTTTTGGGATGAAGGTTTCCGCTTAGCATCCGTGGACCTTTAGTAGCAATCCCTAAGTCCCAGAACTACGTGCCTCATAGGTTTTTGTCTCAGATAGACACATAGATAGTGGATCCACGTAAGCTACATATTTATGGTCCTTACCTTGGCAAGTAGGACACCCCTTCTAATGGTGTGGGGTAGACATCACTCCCCTTTTTGGTGTGGGGCAGACATTGGATTCCATGTGATAGCTCACATGGTCTATGTCTGTTGAACGTAAAAATCCCATAATAATGAACTAGGGTACTAGAAGTATCTCACGAGACAAGACTTATGATATGACTAGCTTGCATTGACCATGCTTATGCATTGACTTTCTAACCCTATTATCACATGATTTATTTTGGTCATTGCATGTTTATGATGATATATCATTAGCATGGTTTCCCATATGAAAGCATCTCATTGGCATGATTTATGTGATTATATGCATTGGCTTCATACTTAGTACATTCCACGTACTAATGCATGCTTATGCCTACATTCTCTTATAATGTAGGGTTAGACAATCATCCTTCGCACTCTCGTGGTTAGTTGTTTTTAGAGTTTGAGCTATCAGCCTTGGTGAGTCCTCATGCTTCGGGAACTAAGAGACTTTATTGCTTTTCTTTACTTTAAGTTTTAGACTTGTATATGATGTACGGGTTACGTCCCGATCATTCTACTGTGTTAGATGGATTTTGAGACATAGTCATGACTTACACTTGTAAACTCTTTATTTCTATGAGATTGTCTATTTCTTTCGTTATTTTTGTCTTTAGCTTATGTATATGTATGCTAAGTGGCTTGTGTGGGGCCTCTCGGAGTCCTATATGCCATGTCACACCTAGGGGGCACTTTGGATCGTGACAAAGACCAACTATAAATACCACACAAGATAAGAGCAAATACAATCATATAATAACCAGCCGGACGCCCATACCCCCGGACAGTACACAACATACCCTCGGCCTCCATAAACAAGGGGACCACACAGCAAACAAGTATACTGGTGATGGGAGATGCTAATGAATGCAAGTTTGAAGTAAAATCCAGTAACATCATCAGTGGCTCTCAGAGATCATCCACAACCAAGTGTATACACCCACCCCGGCCCCCGACCTTCCAGGTGGGACCCATGTAGCTCCCTCATTCAGTCCAGTGGTGCACCAGTCAGAGGGGCCCACAGGGGACACGAGTAGCCCGTATACACTACCTGGGCCCGAACCGGGTCTTATACATAACAAATAGCATCCCCGTAGTGGTACCGGAGAGTGAGTGGCCAAGCCGATGTAGAAAGGGCGATGCCACGCCGGATAGTCATAAAAACTGAGCGTATCCCTTATGCCTCTGATACTGCAAGTATAAAAGGAGTACGTCCTCAACGCCTCGAAAGTTTCAAAATCAATTTCTCAAAGTTGTCTGGTGGTATGACTCCCTTTAAAACCTATTTTTAGAAAATAGTAAAAGTATGAGAATGACCTCTCAAAATATTAGTAAAAACCCAAAGAATGAACCGGGATCGTACCACAGACTTGTGAAAAATGCTCAATCAATTCAAGCATGCCATACCAGCATCCAAACAAGGTGCACGTAATCAGAATAGAAATACCCAATCATACCACACTATCACAGCAAGGGAAACTAACTTGGAATCCAATTTCTCCTCGGCTACGGCCTCAGGCCGAACAATAAACAATAACAACAAGGCATCAAAAGCCTACTGCTAAACAGGAAAAGCAGAAATCGAGAGTTAGCTCAGTATCAACATGGGGGGGGGGGAGAAAAAATATCCCTAGGATCAGCGCCTAACCCCAAAATATAACGCCTTAGCTCACAACAAGCACCACTAAGAACAACCTACGGCTGCGACGAGTCTCAGATGTCTCAGATACTAGCACAAAGCACACAACTGAAAATGAGCCCTACCGAAAGCTACGCCTAGCTATAAGGGCGGTACATTCTACGATAAAGCACCTAAGGCTCAACCTAGCCTATGGTCATCACTACCCATCTACAACAAGGATAATAACGCTAAGCCAAAACCACCACCCAATGCCCAAAGCCTAATCTAAAGACTTTACGTAACTACTCTAGTCTAAAGCTCATCTGGAGTCAAGAAGGAGTAGAAGAAGAAAAGAGATGAAAAGGAGGCAAGTTCTAAACTCGGCAATTACCAACCTAAATCACATGCAACATATACTAAACGATATCTAATAAAGTCCAGTCAAAGTGGGAGACCGAAGCCTACCTCGTAGCCGATCACGCGCGCTCTGAATTTATCCAATTGAAGCGTTCCACCTCCGAATTACCTCCAATCGCCACCACACTAACAAAATAATAATCACAACGTCATTACAGACGTTTTGACATAAAAATTGCAAGAATCGGAGACGGACCAATTTCGGAGTCAAAAATTGGGAAATGTGGGACCCGCTCTGGATTTTCCAGAATTGACTCTATGAAAAGGTCCCAAAACCTCCCCCGAACTTGTGTTCCAAACCAGAACACCCCTCGGGGCTCGGATAAGCTCCATGCAAACAACAACAAATAATGCAAAACTTTACACATTTAGATTAGGATAGCAACTTACGCCTCAAATTCATGAGAATCGAGGAACACCCAACACTCTTCGAGCCAAGACCCACACAGCCAACACAAAACCGAACACATGGGACTTTGAATCACCAATTTCCGATGAGAATTGAGAGAGTAAACAACTTTTGGACTTATAAAAATAAGCTGTCTCGCTTCTGGTTTTATGATTAAAGGACCATACGCCCACACCTCCGCGAATGCGGCCATAAGCCCGTGAACATGCAGTTGGAGGTCTTAGAGATCCGTGAACGTGGCACCTAGCCTGCGAACGTAGAGGAGAAGCAACCAGGCCTCCGCGAACGCAGAGCCTCCCACGAGAATGCGGAGAAGAGAAAGAGAAGGGAAAGGAAGACCTCCACAAACGCGGAGAACACCCAGGCAGAACTCCACGAACACGGAGAAAGGATTGGCCTGCAACATCAGCTGCTGCACCAGCTAAGTTTTTGCCTTTGTCAAAGCTCCGACAGGGTGCTCGGAATTTGTTCGGAACTCCGTGCACACAAACGAGATATGCTACCCCATCAAATTCGACATTTCGGACTCAATGGTGCAGTAAAAATTTCCATACGAGTTCGTTTTGACAAAAAGTGGGTCCCACACCCAAAGCGCCATTTAGGCCAAATTCTACCAAGGGCTCGGAATTAGACTAGAATCCCCGAGAAGCGCACGAACGGTCATTCCAGACCAAACTCGGCATTCCAGAACTAACCGCACTGACGGAATCCTCATCTGAGCATGTTTAACAAGAATGTTGACCAAAGTCAACCCTAAGCCAAATTTCAAAGCCTAAAGCGCCAATTGGCCCAAAAGTCACACCGAAAGCCTCGAGACTCATGCCAACTATGCTACTAGGCTAATTTGGCCAATCCGGAGCTGATGGAACCATCAAAATTCCACTCTGAGGTTGCTTTCCTAGAGTTTTTGACCGAAGTCATCAGTTGAAACTCTAAAGTCTCCCAAACACAGAAAAGGGCATAAAATCCAAACGAAGGACCAGGCGACCGAACAGTCCGTACGAGAAAGACATAAATGACTTGGGGTCACTATAGAAAAGATCTAAACGCTGAAAGGATCGGAAAATGAAGAAAATGACCTGGAGGGTCATTACACTTTGTAAATGTCCCTAAAGTCTGTAGTGACAATGGATCCAATGACAATTAACAAATGTCGATAAATGCTTTATCACTCTTTGTTTATATGTATATTTATTGTTGCTAAAAATGTTTTTGTTGTAGTGCATGTAGTATGCTTTATTATGATACATGGGTAATGATCCAACTTGGGGTCTGGAACAAAATTGTTACCTTTGAATGCTTCAAACAAATTAAGTCTTGCTATGATAGCTCTCTCATTTTGGCAAATATAGCTTCTCAACTAGTCTCCTATATTGTTCAGACTAAGAAAATGAGGTATCTCAGATTTCAACATTCACGCTTGAGAAGAGATGCAAAATTTGGTGGTTGTGAGGTTTTTTATTATAAGGAGAGCTTAGTGATAATTAAAAAATCAGATGATGGAGAGTTGGACCATTGATTATCTGTTGAGTTTATTAGCATGTTCACTCAGTTTCGTAGTTCTATTGTATACATAAAGTGTTTGTAATTGAGCTTGTAAGTCTATAAAATTACTTGAGCAGATGATACTTGTTCTGTTTTTCATTATTGGGTTTGTGAATTCGATGCTTGCTGCAAAGGTGTGAGTTATATACAATTTTAAAATTTCTAAAATACTTTGACTAACTTAAATGAATTTTTGTCCATTACTCTATTTACAATGGTTTGAGTTTTGCGATCTTCAAGATATATCATTTGCAACAGTCATGTTACCCCCGATAAAAAAACAATATGGAGATGCATTGATATGTACTTACTATTATATATAAAAGTGAGACATAGATCTAGTGATTTGGCACATCGCTTGCACCAAGAAAAGTATTTATCTTCATATGAAAACCTTTTACCGGAAGGATTTATTTTGTATGGTCGCTGGCGAGGTTTTTTCTGTAATGACCCGATAGGTCATTTTTGGTATTCTTGTGAAATTTACCATTTTTCCCTTCCCGTTGTTGACCCCGAGTTGTTTCTTGTTTGAGTTTTGGAAGTTGGTTCCAAACTTTGAGTTGAAAGTTGAGAATTTGGTAAGGTTTGAGTTTGAAAGGCTTAAGTTGCTTTAAAGTGATTTTTAGAGTCATTTGGAGTTTCGAGTGTCGAAATGGAATTTCGTCAATTCCATTAGTTCCAAAATGAGGAATCTGATCCATGAGAGTTGTCAGTTTTTGATTCTGAGTCTTTTTGAGGGATTGAGGTCCTAAGTTGTGAAATTTTAGAATTTTAGCCTTTGGGTTGACTTTGGTCAACATTTGGAGTTTTGATGCTCAAATTGGAATTTTGAGAGTTCTGTTGGATTCAAAGAATGATTTTAGGCCTAGGAGTGGTGTTGGTTGATTTTTGAAAGGTCCAGAGCTTGTTTTGGCCTATTTAGGCGTTGCGTTAGTTTCTTGTGATTTTCATGGATGTTGGGTCCAAGAGACCTCAGATTCATGTTTTGACGATTCCATTGAGTTCGGAACATCAAGTATTACTGATTTGCACATCTATTTTGTGTGTACGAGGTTCCAAACGAATCCTAAGGGTCGATTTGATATTTTGGGAGTTCGTTGAGTTTTCTTGTGCTGTAGGCTTTGCTTACGCGAAGGCCCTGTCGCGGAGTTCCAGTTTCCATTGTTCCTGATCGAGCTTCGTTGTTCACTTCCTGTTTTCTGAAGGCGTTGCAACATGGTTTGGGTACTCGATTAGATATGAGTACACCTTTTCATCCTCCGACATATGGTCAGTCTGAGCAGACGATTCAGGTGGTTGAGGACATGCTTAGTGCTTGTGTGATTGACTTTGGTGCTAGATGGAATCGAGATTTTCCCTTAGAAGAACTTTCCTACAAAAATAGTTGTCTTTCCAGTATTCAAATGGCCCCTTTTGAGGCTTTGCATAGTAGACAGTGTAGATCTCTGATTGATTGGTTTGATTCCGCTGAGATGGATTCATTAGATACACACTTGCTTAGAGATTCTATGGAGTAGGTCCGTATGATTCAGGATAGACTTTTGACAGCCTAGTGTTGACAGAAGAACTATGCGGATCGAAGAGTTCGAGCCCTTGTATTTATGGAGGGTGATCATGTTTGGCTTCGAGTGTCACCCATTAAGGGTGCAATGAGGTTCAGAAAGAAGGACAAGCTTGGCCCTAGATTCATTGGACCTTTTGAGGTTTTGATCCGAGTGGGAAAGGTGTCTTATAAGTTGGCCTTGCCACCTAGCTTGTCGGCTGTTTGTCCGGTGTTTCATGTCTCCATGCTTCGAAAGTACATGCGGGACGAGTCCCATGTACTTTCTCTTGATTCAGTTGAGTTGGGTCCAGACTTATCTTTTAAGGAGGAGGCGATAGATATCTTGAATAGGCAGATCCAAAAGCTTAGGACTAGGGAGATCACTTCAGTGAAGGTACAATGGAAGCATCGTTCAGTTAGTGAGGCCACTTGGGAGGCAGAGTTGGATATGCGTGCCAGATATCCTCATCTCTTCGAGGCTCCAGGTACTTTCTTTTCCTTTATGTTCAAGGATGAACATGGATTTTAGTGGTGGATAATGTAATGACCCAATTGGTCATTTTTAGTATTCTTGTGAAATTTACCATTTAGCCCTTCCCGTTGTTGACCCCGAGTTAATTCTTGTTTGAGTTTTGGAAGTTGGTTTTAAACTTTGAGTTGAAAGTTGAGAATTTGGAAAGGTTTGAGTTTGGAAGGCTTAAGTTGCTTTAAAGTGGTTTTCAGAGTCTTTTGGAGTTTCGAGTGTCGGAATGGAATTTCGTCGATTATATTTCATTAGTTCTAGAATGTGGAATTTGATCCGTGAGAGTTGTCGATTTCTGATACCGAGTCTTTTTGAGGATTTGAGGTCCCCAGTTTTGAAATTTTGGAATTTTAACCTTCGGATTGACTTTGATCAACATTTAGAGTTTGGATGCTCGAATCAGAATTCTGAGAGTTCTGTTGGATTCAGGAAATGATTTTAGGCCTAGGAGTGGTGTTGGTTGATTTTTGAGAGGTTCCGAGCTTGTTTTGGCCTTTTTAGGCGTTGAGTTAGTTTCTTGTGATTTTCACGGATGTCGGGTCAAGGAGACCTTGGATTCATGTTTTGACGATTCCATTGACTTTGGAACATCGAGTATAACTGATTTGCATATCTACTTTGTGTGTACGGGGTACCAAACGAATCCTAAGGGCCGATTTGATATTTTGGGAGTTGACTGAGTTTTCTGGTGCTGCAGGCTTCACTTATGTGAAGGCCCTATCGCGGAGTTCCAGTTTCCATTGTTTCTGATCGAGGTTCCTTGTTCACTTCCTATTTCTAGAAGGTGTTGCAACATGGTTTGGGTACTCGATTAGATATGAGTACACCTTTTCATCCTCAGACAGATGGTCAGTCCGAGCAGACGATTCAGGTGTTGGACGACATGCTTAGTTCTTGTGTGATTGACTTTGGTGCTAGATGGGATCGACATTTGCCCTTAGAAGAGTTTGCCTACAGTAACAGTTATCATTCCAGTATTCAGATGGCCTCATTTGAGGCGTTGCATGGAAGAGGATGTAGATCTCCAATTGGTTGGTTTTATTCGGCTGAGATGGATTCATTAGATACAGACTTGCTTAGAGATGCTATGGAGCAGGTTCGTATGATTCAGGATAGACTTTTAACAGCCCATAGTTGACAGAAAAACTATACGGATCGGAGAGTTCAAGCCCTTGTATTTATGGAGGGTGATCATGTTTGACTTCGAGTGTCATCCATGAAAGGTGCGATGAGGTTCAGAAAGAAGGGAAAGCTTGGCCCTAGATTCATTGGACCTTTTGAGATTTTAAGCCGAGTGGGAGAGGTGGCTTATAAGTTGGTCTTGCCACCTAGCTTGTCAACAGTTCATCCGGTGTTTCATGTCTCCATGCTTCGAAAGTACATGCGGGACGAGTCCCATGTACTTTCTCTTGATTCAGTTGAGTTGGGTCCAGACTTATCTTTTAAGGAGGAGGCGATAGCTATCTTGAATAGGCAGATCCAAAAGCTTAGGACTAGGGAGATCACTTCAGTGAAGGTACAATGGAAGCATCGTTCAGTTAGTGAGGCCACTTGGGAGGCAGAGTTGGATATGCGTGCCAGATATCCTCATCTCTTCGAGGCTCCAGGTACTTTCTTTTTCTTTATGTTCAAGGATGAACATGGATTTTAGTGGTGGATAATGTAATGACCCAATTGGTCATTTTTAGTATTCTTGTGAAATTTACCATTTTACCCTTCCCATTGTTGACCCCGAGTTATTTCTTGTTTGGGTTTTGGAAGCTGGTTCCAAATTTTAAGTTGAATGTTGAGAATTTGGTAAGGTTTGAGTTTGAAAGGCTTAAGTTGCTTTAAAGTATTTTTTGGAGTCTTTTGGAGTTTTGAGTGTCGGAATGGAATTTCGTCCATTCCATTAGTTCCAGAATGTGGAATCTAATCCATGAGAGTTGTCGGTTTCTCATTTCGAGTCTTTTTGAGGATTTGTTGTCCTAAGTTATAAAATTTTGGAACTTTAGCCTTTGGGTTGACTTCGGTCAACATTTGGAATTCAGATTCTCGAATTTGAATTCTGAGAGTTTTGTTAGATTCGGGGGATGATTTTAGGCCTAGAAGTGGTATTGGTAGCTTATTGAGAGGTCCCGAGCTTGTTTTGGCCTTTTTAGGTGTTGAGTTAGCCAGTATCTTATGGTTTTCACGGATGTCGTGTCAGGGAGACCTCTGATTCATGTTTTGACGATTTCATTGAGTCCGAAACATTGAGTACAATTGATATGCATATCTGGTTTGTGTGTATGGGGTTCCTAACGAATCCCGCGTGTCAATTTGATGTTTTGGGAGTTGGCTGAGTTTTCTGGTACTGCAGGCTTCGCTTATGCAAAGGCCCTGTCGGTTAAGCGACCCTCACAAAAATGAAGAAGGTTCTACTTTTGCAAGGCCCCTTTTTTAGTGGGGCTCACTTAAACGAACACTTGGTCGCTTTTGCGACATCAGAGAGGGTTTTGACTTGCAAATTCGGGGTTTAAGCTCCATTTCATCATTTTTGAGCTTGGGGAACCTTGGTGGTGATTTTTGCAGGGATTTTCTGTGCTAGATCATTTGAGTAAGCCTTCTTGATCCTAAACCTTCAATTTCTTTTGATTAATTATGAGTTTTAACATCAAAATGTGAGGTTTTGATAGGTGAATGTGGAGATTTTTCATGAACTCAATTTCTTAAATTAAAATGGTGATTTTGAAGTGATTCTAATCACTTTTTCTAAATGGTTTTCTCTAATGAGTTCCTAAAGCCTTGAGTAATGTTTCAAGTATTACTTTTTGGATTCAAACCTTCTTTTTCAAATTGGGATTTGTGTTGATTGACCCAATTTTCAAGAGAATTGGTGTGGGTATTGTGATTTTCGGTAGATGATTGTGAATACTTGATTATTATAGATTGTGTGGCTTAGGAGGTGATTCGAAGGGGAAGACTCAACTCTTGGAGTGACTAATTGATTGATTTGAGGCAAGTGATCTCTTAAACTTTATAATTTGGTTGAATTGTGTATTTATCTTCATTGCCTATGTGTTTAGAGTAATCGGAAATGAGGGTTATTTTGTTCCACTTGATTAATGTCAACCACCAAAAAGGGGAAAATGAAAAGGCTTCTTGATGATAATGACAATTGTGAATTGCCTTGTTGTGACCCCTTTTTGATTGATGAAATGTTGATAACATGAAAGTGAACTTGTGTGCTATGAATTGTTGTCTCTTCCTTGTGGTGTGATATTGCTTGTGTGCATTGATTGTGAACACCGTGATTAGACATGTGATAATTTATGATGTTGAGGTCTTTGCCGGCAAGTGCTACGATGCCGAGGTCTTTACCGGCAAGTGCTATGATGCCGAAGTCTTTACCGGCATGTGTTGTTTTTTGATAAAAGCCGAAGGGACATGGTTTCGGCTAGTGATATAAATGCCGAAGGGAAATTGTTCCGGAAAGTGATATGTTATGGTAAAAGCCAAAGGGAAATGGTTTTGGCTAATGATATAAATGCCGAAGAGAAATGGTTCCAGCAAGTGAATTAATGTGAAAGTCGAAGGGAAATGGTTCCGGCCAATGTTGACTTGTGATCAATCTACTTGATGCATACACTTGACTTATTTGATGCATATGATTGAGCTATTTGATGTGGTTTGCATTGTGTGTTTGATATGTGATTTGAAGTTGTTGCTATTTGGGCTTGAGATGCCTTTACATGAGTGTGAGTGACTTGATGCCTATCAATTGTTGAAATATGACTATTGATCTTGTTCTTGAGCCTTGAGATTTGTTTACTATAGAACTATTAGGTTGGGCTGATTTCTGTCCAGGTTGTAGTTTGTGGAGGTTCGGTTGGGATGGAAAGGAGTATTTGATTTAGCTAGGATGCCTAGTTTATTAGGTTGCTTGCTGGGTACAGTGTTGGTTGTACTCACTCCTTACTTCTACACTTGTGAAGGTTCCGAGCCAGGACCCGTGTGATCTTCTTCTCCTGATTTTTTAGGCTCGTCAAGGTCTGAAGAGGTAGCTGCCTGTCACTTCGACGGGCCCTCTTTTTCCTTTTTTTAAGCTTTGTTCTACTTGAAAAGCAAAGACTGAGACTTTTAATTATCTTTCAAATTCTATATTTATTTTAAAGGCTTGTACAAGTGACAACCAAATTTTAGGGTGTTGTTTAGAATGAATAAGTTTTTCTCCTTTGTCTTGTTATTGCTTTATTTATTTATGCTTTTCTTTTGTTTTCGTTGCGTTGAGACTGACTTGTCTTGATGGGACAAGACAGGTTTCATCACGTCCATTTTTGGGTTGTGACTTTTTCGATTAAAAGATATTTCAATTTTGATGCCATCCATGCATGTTACTGTTATAATAGATAGGTTTACAGTTTTATAAATCATTTAAGAAGTTCTTAACAGTACTGGGGTTGAACCCGTAAAAACTATAAATGCAATTTTTTCCCTTCAATGTAATGGTTTGGGTTTTTCTCTTGATCGAACTACTATGGTGCCAGCGATAAATCCTTGTTCCGATTCAAATATGGCTGCAAGGACTGGAATACTCTTATCAAAACCTTTGTAATCATTCAACAACAATAGAATAATTTAATTGCAAGTACTCAATATCTGAGAACTTCTAGAAGCAACAATACTAAACGTCGTAGAAATGAAATGGATGTTGCTCCAGGTCACATGGCACAAAGATGCAGTTTGTGTAGGGAAACCCATCATAAGAGGAATCGTTGTCCCCGTCGCCCTCAGTAGATTTTTACTTTTGATTGTAAGCAAATAATATTAAATTTTATTTCATGAAAAAAACTACTGTTCTTTTTTTTGTACTTTTAATGTTAAAGAAGCTCAAGATTCTATGTATTAAATAGACATGACTATACACTTAGAATTAATCTGGAAAAAACTTGTTAACTTTCAATGCTTCCTACCATTTAGGTCTTGTTATGATAGTTGTCTCATTTTGGTAACTAAAGCTTCTCGGCTGGTCTCGTATAATGTTCGGACTAACAACACGAGGTATCTTAGATTTCAATGTTTGGGCTTGAGAATAAATTCAGTATGTGGTGGCTGTGGGGTTGTTTATTATAAGGAGAGCTTGGAAACAATTGAATAACGAGAGGACGGAGAGCTTGGGGATTTAGTTCTATATTGAACAGGTAAAAATGGACGGAAGGAATACTCTTTATGTATTTCCCTTTACCAATGTTAGTTTCTAGTACTATCAAACTGATGATCATTATTCTTCAATATTGTCTTAATCTATAAATGAGCTTCAATAAATTCATATATAACAAAGCGTACACTTCTAATAACGTCTTTTATTTAGTTTGCAAGAACTAAATTATTTATCCAGGTTACTAAAAATATTCATCCCTAATTATGTTGTCTTTCTCATACTCCCTCAGTACCATATTTAATTTTTTATATTTTCTTTAAAATGTTCAGTAATTAATAGCATGTATAGAATCCCAAAATCAAAAAAGACTTTCATTTTCATCAATATTTCTGAATGGGTACTGATTTCTCCCTTTATTCCAATTTATAATACATACTCAAGTTTTACTCTTGTAGACAAAGTTTCACGCACTTTTTGGAGCAAAATGCATTACATTAAAAATAATAGTATTAATTTGCATGAGTTAATGGTGAAAGTGAATATTATTTCTTGATGTAACTAGTAAGACATGTTTCACCATTTATTATCCCACTAAGGATTAAATATTATATTCAATGCATATAGGTTGATACAGGTTGTATCAATCAATACAACATGTTGTATTTGATACATACAATATTGTATTCGATACATATAGGCTGATACAATTATATCACTTATGTTCATTCACTTTTGTATTGATTGTATTCATTCATGGTGCAAAAATAAAGAAATATAAGTTGTATTCGATACATACTAGCTGATATAGAAAGGGTGATACAAAAGTGTATGTTGATACAATCATTAGAGTGATACAATTGTATTCATTGATCTACTAGGTTGTTTACTTGCATGCAACAAAGTTAAAAGTTGTAGTTACTTTGTATCTTCAGAGGATTTATAAAATTCCTACAGAAATCATCTTGTAGATTCTTTGGTGAAATGAAGTTCAATAATAAAAAGGAATTTATTTTCTGTTCTCCTTTAATTTGGTGGGAGTCTCCTAATGGTTGGTTGAGGTGCTTATTGTAATGGCCCTCTAGGTCATTTCCTTGTTATTGTCTTCTTTTCGTCATTTAGAGCATTTCTATAGCGACCCCAAGTCATTTATTACTTATTGGGACTGATAGTTTGGTCACCTGGTCGTATATTTGGATTTTGAGCAATTTTCTGTGTTTTGGAGATTTTGAAACTTGAACGGTTGACTTCAGTTAAAAGTTTAGGAAGACGGCCTCAGAATGCAATTTTGTCAGTTCAGTTAGCTCTAGAACGCCGAGTTTTGTCTAGAAGGACCTTCGGTGCGGATCCCGAGCCTTCTAGGCTCATCCCAGCCACCTTGTGGAAATTGGTCTAAAATAGAGTTTCGGTGTGGGAACCACTTCTTTTTTAGATAACCTCAGTTGGACGACACCTCCATTGAGTATGGAATGTCAAATTTGGTGAGGTAGCATATCTCATTTGCATGTACGCGGTTCAAAACAAATCCCGAGCACCCATCAAGGATTTTCAAGTTGGCCAAAACCAGTTGATGTGCATCAGCTGGTGTAGCGTAATTTTCTTCTTCACGTTCGTGGGCTCCTAGCCGCGTTCGCTAGGTCTGGGCCGCGTTCACGAGAACCAGGTGGGTTCCCTTGCTCGAACGTGGGTAGGTTACTGCATTTGCAAAGGCCTGGACATGCTGGCCTCCCCGTTCGTAGGCTTTCCTCCATGTTAGTGAAGGACAAGATGGTTGACCCTCTACATTTGTGGTCCTCCCTCCACGTTGGCGATAGTCTTTTTGACTGGTCTTTCAGTGAATTCAGCAAAGGAGTTGATATTCAAACTTGATCTTTTCGTGTTATAGGAGTCCAATTTGGGTGATTCTTGTTGCAATTTGTCATGAAAGTTCATGGCTACGCATCAGAGTGTTTGGGGAAGTGCGAGGGACATCGGTTTGAGGTTATTCTACTCCAGAAGGACTGCCTTAATTCTTTAATGGAGTTTTCTTGGTGTATTGTTGCATGTGGTTTTTTCCTACTTTTTGAGCATTGAATTGCGCCCTATTTTAGGACACAAGCTCGGTAAGTCATTTTGGACCTCTTTTGTAGAGTCAATTTTGAGATTCTTGGTGCGGGTCTCACATTTTCGTTTTGACTCAATTTTGGGTCCGTCTCCAATTGTTATGCTTTTGAGCCAAAACATTCGTATTGATGTTGTGGTTGTGTTTTTGATAGTATGGCAGATTTTAGAGGCTGTTCGGAAGGATAAAGCTTTAGAATTGTGATTTTGGAGCATGCACGGTCTACATTGAGGTAGTGTATGGCTTTTCGGTCTTTAGATTGAGCTTGAGAACATAAATTCATGTTGATTAGTTGAAATTTGGGTTGGGTTAGTAATTGTTTCATGTTAGTTATTCAGAAATCATGTTTTAGGTCATATTTTTTATTTTGAGGAGTGTTAGTATGTTTGATTCCCCTTTTGTGATCATCCTTACCTTGTGGCCTTTGTTTATACTTGTTTTCAATTATTTGGAAGCTTTTTCTTGGTCTTAGCCTAGATGTAGGCTAGTGATTGCCCTAGACTTGCGTTTTGAAGTTGATAGACCTTAGAATTGCTCTGACGATGCTTCAGACGGCTTAGCTCCATGTAGACTGATATAGCATACTTAGGTCTGATAGTGTGATCCTTAGCTTGGTGACAACTCAGCTCTTATGCCCATTTTATCCATAATTTACCCTTGCGATTGACTTGGACATGTTCGCAAGCTAATTCGAGCTTTATCCAACTTATTGGTGTCAAGTCTTGGAGTTGGAGCTGGAGTAGGTCCTTAGCAATTTTGGAAATGGTTTAAAGCAATGGTTTGGATAGGTTGTGAGTTAACGAAGGAAGTTAGGGATTTTGGTGTTCTTATCCACAGTTCGAGGTCTGTGTTCTTCTTGTTATCTCATGATCGAGGCCCTGTGTACCTACTTCATAGCCGGATATGAGGCCCAGGCTTACCTTTTATTTTGCCCAATTTGAGGCATTGTGTACCCTCTATTTAGCTGGGTTCAAGGCCTAGGTGTATATCCTTAGTCACGATTTGAGGCCCTGACTCATCTTTTAGCCTCGGTTCAAGTCCGGGCAAACCCCTATTTAGTCAATTTCAAGTCTTGACCGATGGTTCTATGGGGTTGACTTTACCTCTGTTCGAGGCTGTGAAAGGTCGTGGCAGTCTTGGAAGTATTCTCAAGTTCTTTTAGTAGTTCCTTAGATCCTCTGTGTATTCCTCTGGCTTATGGGGATCCATTTGGGTTATTTTACTTTAAATTTTACATGAGTGTGCCTTCTGGGTTTATGGGATCTAGTTAGGTTTTAGATAGCTATTTTCTTTAGTGTTCGTTCTTTCCTTAGCTCGTGTGCTTCCTAGTTAGGATTACTATTAATGCTTTCTTTCTATGGCTTCTAGTTGTCCCCTTTTCTACTTTTCATATTGTTTTTACTTTCCAAGATAAGTCAGCCTATGATGCCTACTGGGTACCTATTATTTTGGTACTCATACTACACTCTGTATCTATTTTCGTGATATTGGTCAGATCATTAGCTACCAACGCTAATATCAAGCCAGTTGTAGGAGGATTCAAAGACGAAGGTGAGCTCATGGCGTTCTGGATCATTTTTGGCTATTCTTTTGCATTTCGAGACAAGTCTGTATACTTTGGTCCAATTTTGGGACTTGTACTCTTTTGTAGCACCTCTACACATGTGACTGCCAGATTTTAGATTGGATCTCTTTTGGTTTGTATATATATATTTGCTTCCGCTCTTTTCTTCCATTATATGTGTTGAATTGGTTCTTATTATTTTTTTTCTTTTTGGATATTATTTCTATCCTTACACCCATTACTTGTCGTTCCGGATTTCATGTTGGCTTACCTACTGGTGGGTTATAGTAGGTGTCATCATGACTCGAGTTTTTGGGTCGTGACACTTACGAGTTTAGTTCTATATTGGACAAGTAAAAATGGAAGGAATGAGTATTGTTTATGCATTTTCTTTTTCCTTTTAAGCTATAAAATATATTCTTTCTCATACTTCTTCCATCCCATTTTTTCTTTTCACATTACATAAAATATGTGTTTCAAATAATCAGTCAATTTTTACAAAATCAAGATAGAATTAATTAAAATTTTTCCATTTTGCCCTTAAAATAACTGTTTGAATAAGACATAAAGAGAATATATTTAAAAGAATTAAAGGATAAAATTAGTAAAAAAAATTATTCTTATTCCTTAAATGGGTGGTAAAAGGAAAAGTAGTCAATGTAATATGAGAAGGACAGTGGTATTTATATTTTCATGACTAATTGCAGATTAAAATTTAATATGAGAAAGTGGTCAAAGTATTTTGGATTTACATGAAGAAATGTAGAATAAAATTTAATGGTGGTAAAATGAATTATGGTAACAAAAATAAAGGATAACAATGAGGGATTTTTTTTTTCCTTTTCTATTTAAAGAAGAAGCAAATTGCTTTTGCTGAAGCCTAAAAATGGATGATTGTGTGGTTTATTTCCTTGATGATATAGCTAAGGACATTCTGCTAAGGTATCCATTGAAGTCATTGTTGCAGTTCAAATGTGTCTCCAAGAGCTGGTATGCTCTTATCAAAAGCCCTAAATTCGTTCAACAACACTTGAAGAATCATAGCTCCCCTCAACTCCTCACTTATACTAATGGTACCCCTGATGATCCTGGTCATGATTCCCGTTGCATAACTTTGATTTCCAAAGAAAATCTGCAGACGTTCAAAGGTATGACACACCTTATAGGTTATGTGGATGGCTTGTTTTTAATGTATGGAACAATTGATAGTGTGATTTCGTATGCATTGTGGAATCCTGCTACTATGAAGGTGAAACCCCTCCATCTCCCTCTCCCTGCACCCATAATCCATGATGCCCCTGTGTTGGGGTTCAGATTGGACCCCTTCACTAATGACTATAAAGTGGTTTGCTTTCATTGTAATCTTTGGCATGAATATGCAGCAGCTGTCTATTCTTGTTCTAGGGACTCATGGAGAATTTTTAAACCTAATGAATCACTCCCCTTATATACATATGTGAAAAACACATTTGGTACTGCTTATTTGAATGGAGTTTATTACTGGCTGCTACAAGGGGTGACCATTGTAATTACACCATTCTTTTATTCAACTTTGGGAGTGAGATTTTTTAAGAGATTGTAACTCTGTTTATACTTCTGCGTTGGGTGTGATGTTGATTGACGATTCCATTGCAATCTTGAACTATAATCCGTGTAGTATGCTTGATTATGATATATGGGTAATGATCCAACCAGGTGTCAGGAACAAAATTGTTACCTTCAATTGCATCAGACAGATTAAGTCGTGTTATGATAGCTCTCTCATTTTGGCAAATAAAGCTTCTCAGCTGGTCTCCTATAATGTTCGGACTAAGAAAACGGGGCAATTAGGATTTCAACATTCGCGCTTGAAAATAGATGCAAAAATTTGTGGTTGTGGGGTTTTTTACTATAAGGAGAGCTTCGTAACAATTAAACAACGAGATGATTGAGAGTTGAACCATTAATCGTCTGTTGAGCTTATAAACATGTTCACTCAATTTCTTAGTTCTATTGTATGCATTAAATGTTTGTAATTGATCTTATTAAGTATGTAAAATTACTTGAGCAGATGATATATAGAACATTTTCTTATCTAGCCTACTTGTTTTGTTTTTCGTCATTGGGTCTTAAGATCTATGAATTTGATGCTTGCTGCAAATTAAAGGTATGAGTTATATAATATTGTTAAACATACTTTGATTAACTCAAATGAATTTGTGTCCTTTACTATATTTAGGATGGTTTGAGTGTTGCAATTTTCATGATGTTCGCTTTGTAGAATCAAGTTGTCAATTAGGAGTTCTATCGAGTATCCAACAACAAGAAATTGTTGTAAAAATAATACAGATAGAGAGCATTATTGTTACAAGTGTAAATAACTCAAAATGTGTCTCTATATCATTTGGAACAGTCATGTTATTCTCGATAAAAAAACAATAAAGAAAGACATAAATCTGGTGTTGTGCCACATCTCTTGCACCAAGCAAAGTATATAGTCGTCGAACACTGTAGTTTTAGTTCAGGTCCATCAATATTCAATACAAATGTTTGTTTCTTATCTTTGGTATTTCAATTTCGATACCATCCACGCATGTTACTGTTATAATAGGTAATTTGGTTTCATTAATCAATATTTTTTACATTCCATTTAAGTACTACTTAATAGTACTGGGGTGGGGTTGAACCCATCAAAAACTATAAATGCACATTTTTTTCCCTTCAATATACTGGTTTGGGGTTTTCTCTTGATCAAACGACTATGGTGTGAGCGATAATTTCCTTGAAGATTTAGCAAGGGAAATTCTTGTGATATTGCCTGTGAAATCCTTGTTGTGATTCAAACGTGTATGGAAGAACTAGTACGTTCTTATCAAAACCCATGAATTCATTCAACAACTCTTGAAGAATTTAATTGCAAGTACTCAATATCTTAGAACTTCTGCAGCCAACAATACTAGACGTCGTAGAAATAAAATGGACATTGATCTAGGTCGCATGGCCCAATGATGCAAATTTGTGTAGCGAAATCGGTCATAAGAGGAATCGTTGTCCCTATTGACCTTAGGAGTGTTTTACTTTTGATTGTAAAAAACAATATTAATTTCATCCAAAAAGGAAAAATATTGATTGAGTATATAATTTAATGTTGTTCTAATGAAACAAATGAACAGAAAAAAAAATGTTACTAATTTTAATGGAATCTATAATGTGATAACCTCATACACATATTTTGATGCAAGTAATAAAAAATAAAGATATATTATATAGATGGAGGATTAAAATGACAAGGGTAAAATAGTCTTTTGCATAGAATAAAAAGGGGAGGGGGAGAATGAATATTTCTCAAAGTTGAGATGAGAGTTTGATTTGTAAACCAAATTTCAGGGGTGTAAATGATTTTCACCCAAATTTAATATTAGAAAGAAGGAAAGTAGCATTTGGATTTCCATGATTAAATTTAGAACAAAATTTAATATGAGAAAGAAGGAAAGTAATATTTGGATTTTCATGATTAGATTTAGAACAAAATTTAATATGAGAAATAAGGAAAGTAGTATTTGTATATCCATGTCTAAATGTAGAACAAAATATAATATCATAAAGAAGGAAATTAGATTTTAGATTTCCACGTCTAAATTTAAAACAAAACTTAATATGATAAAGAAGGGAAGTAGTATTTGGATTTCCATGTCTAAATTTTGAACAAAATTCAATATGATAAAGAAGAGAAGTAGTATTTGGATTTCCATATCTAAATTTAGAACAAAATTTAATGGCGGTAAAATGAATCATGGTAACAGAAATGAAGGGTAAGAATGACAGATTTTCTCCTTGTCTATTTAAAGAAGCAAATTGATTCTATTGAAACCTAAAAATGGATGATTGTGTGGCTAGTTTCCTTGAAGATGTAGTGAAGGGGATTCAATTGAGGTGTCTTTTGAAGTCGTTGTTGCAATTCAAATGTGTCTGCAAGAATATGTACGGTCTTATCAAAACCCCTGAATTCGTTCAACAACACTTGAAGAATTGTAGCCCCCCACAACTCCTACCTTACAATACTGGTAACCTTCTTGATAATCAAAACTCTTGTTCCCTAACATTGATTTCTGAAGAAATCCCCAAACGTTCAGAGGTATGATGTGCCTTTTAGGTTCTGTGGACGGCTTATTTTTTATGATTGGAGTAATTGATGATGTGGTTTCATGTGCATTGTGGAATTCCACTACTACAGAGGTGAGACCCCTCCATCTCCCTCCACCCATGATCAATGATCGCCCTAAGTTCGGGTTAGGATTGAACCCTTTGACTAATGACTATAAAGTGATTTGTTAATTGCGTGAAAATTCAGCAGCAGTCTATTCCTGATTTAGGGACTCATGGAGAATTTTCAAACCTAAAATCCTCTCTTTTACATATGTTAAATACACATTTGATACTGCTTATTTGAATGGAGCTTATTACTGGTTGCTAAAAGGGGGCCGCCATAGTTACAACACCATTCTTTTATTTGTCTTTGGGAGTGAGATTTTTTAAGAGATTGAAGGGCCACATGTTCACTATTTTCATAGTTATGTGTTGGGTATGATGTTGGTTGATGATTCCATTTCCATATTGAGCCCATCTAATTTGTTTGATTATGATATATGGGTAATGATCCAACCAGAGGTTTGGAACAAACTTGTCACCTTTCAATGCTTCCCATAGATTAAGTTTTATTATGATAGCTCTCTCATTTTGGAAACAAAAGATTCTCAATTGGTCTACTCTAATGTTTGGATTAACAGGACGAGAAATCTTGGATTTCAATGTTTAGACTTGAGAAAAGATGCAATATATGGTGGATACGGGGTTTTTTTATTATAAGGAGAGCTTAGTGATACGTCCAAACTTACACCTCAACAAAGAGGTATAAACGCTCAAAGTCAATTTATAGAACTCAACTGGAGTTGAGGTCGATCCCATAGGGAATTTCCTGCAGAGACAGTTGTACTGAAGCTCTTATTTAATTGTAGTTGATATTTTCAAAAAGAAAAATAAAAATGCAAGAAAGTAAATAATGGGAGTTTTATGTTAATACTAGTTGTTGAGTTATCAACGCTTCAATAGAACCGGAGAAATGATAATTTCAAGATTTGTTTTATCAGATTGTAAAAGATAGTAGGGTTGTGTTCCACATGACACTACTGCATTTGAATGATTTAACTTCAACTGATTTCTACTTATTTAAGCCTGATAATCCTAGCACAATAGTTTCATCTAACCACTTCTCAGTCTCACTAGATGCTTGTTCACTCCTTTCTTTTCAGCCTTGGAGTGTCTAACTTTTAACAATTCGTGCTTTAGTGTAGCAGTTATTTTCTCTCGAACTCTAACACTCTACACCACTTATCCAGATTTTGTTTTCACTTTATCCCAATCGTTACTTTTCTCTCGAACAAGTAAAGGATACAAGCTAACTCTAATGTGTGCACTCACCAGAGATTAATTATGTCGAAAGAAAAAACACACAGACAGTTCACAAGCGAAAGCCAATCTTGTTAAATCTGGGAATACATTCGCGTCATGTTTTCCACAACCCTAGTTGTGGTGTTTAGCTGCTCATTTTCTCAAGGAACACGAGACAGAAGAATATTGAAAGCATAATAATAATACTAACAATAATCAAGACCCAAGAGTTCCTTGAATGATGATATTAATCCAAGAACAATCAAATTACCTAAATCGAGCAATCTCCGTCAACAAGAGTAAAGAATGTTTTTTTATGTTTGAAGATAGAGTTTTTTATCCGCTCCAAAAAATTCAAAAATAGTTCTTCCTCATAATCATCCCCTAAAAATAAACCCTAGATAATAATATAATAGTCTATGAAAATAAGTCCTAACGTAATTAGGATTCTACTGTCGCTTGCCTTCATGAAGGGCTTCACGATTCGTGATCTGCTATACGGTTCGTGCAGTAAGTCGTGATCCACACTTAGACAAAACTCAACCCTTAGTTGATATATTCTTCATGAGACTCCATACGACCCGTACACTGCTCCACGAATTTTAGAGTGTGCCGTGGTCTTCACTTGAGCGAAACTCCAGGCCTTTTGTTGGTATACTCTTCACGAGGCTCCATACGACCCGTACACTGTTCCACGACTCATGGAGTGTGTCGTGGTCTTTACTTGAGCAAAATTCCAGGCTTTCCATGGTTCCTTTCCACGCATTCTTTCCATTTTACACATCCAAGCGTTTTACCTATAATAACACCAAAGAGAACATCATATCCACATAGAAACACTTGATTTCGTTCTTTAATCCTTTGTTTTAAGCAACAAATGTGCCGTGAAATCACGACACATCAAGACCCTCAACTTAGATCATTGTTTGTCCTCAAGCGATAAAAAGAAAGCACTCGATCATTCAAAACATAAACCACCTACAAAGATGTAGCAGCTCTCTCAACCACAACCTTATCTGGATTCGTCATGCAAGAATCAATGGATGACATCTCTATTACACAAAATCAATCATGCTTATGCTATTACCCACAATTAGTTTACTTAATCAACTTTCAAATGCAAACATGATGCCCTCACAACAAAGATATCCTATACACATGATATTTTGGGATTTAAGGCTACTCCCACTCTCCGAAACGAACTTCTGACACTGCAAATATTCAGACCATAAGACCTTGTTTTCTACGTTTCAACCATTAAGCAACCAGAATAGGATCACTATAGGATTTTTATTGGCTTATAACGTTTGCTGGGGTTAGGGTTTGGAACATTTGGTCTATAAGTGACTATTACCCTATTTCTCCAAAGTTCTTACCAGCACCATCTTTATTTCCACACGTCCTGGTACCCGCACCTTTCCTTTTTATGCACACCACCATCTTTTTTTTTGTATTAACTACCATCTGCATTTTGGTTTCGTGCCTTCGGAATAACCAAGGATACAATCCCGCTATGCCTTTTATTCAGTTCATGACTACCCTCAACTTAAGCTTTTGACTTGAATTCCACTCACGATCACCCTCAACTTCAGCTTTTGACTTGAGTTATGGCATTGCACCTTCCGAGAACCAAGGGTATGATTTTACAGGGTGACAATAACAAATTAGCAACTAGGCTCAAATAGGGTTCAAGGGTCCATGATTTCATTTGGTAGTGTTTTTGGTTAAAGTGGACTAAATTCACAAATGGCCTATGATCCCTTCATATCCAGTCATTCAACTATTTCA
This sequence comes from Solanum appendiculatum, assembly GCA_018342035.1. Lineage (NCBI taxonomy): Eukaryota > Viridiplantae > Streptophyta > Magnoliopsida > Solanales > Solanaceae > Solanum > Solanum appendiculatum. The sequence continues at coordinate 534,894 of JAGDQO010000681.1, read as the reverse complement.
GCAAGACTACTCAGGCAAGTTCTAGCTTCTATGTACAACGTTAGTCTTCAAGCAAACCTCACACCCACATGGCACATGTTTACAATTCAAGTATTTCAACAACTAACTTGGGTCCTAACTAGCAATGATCAACACGCATAAGTATAAGATGTCACACAAAGAGCCTCACAGTCAAGTTTCAAACTCATGGTTATTTCATGTAACTTCACCCACATACAAGTTTTAGCTGCTAATCAAAACACATAAAGACTAAACAACGACTGAGACATTGCTACACTCATGAAATCAAAAACTAAAACAAAACAACTTAAGTTTCCAAAACAAGAGCCAACCTCCATGTTCTAACAAAAGCATTAGTATGGCAGGTTGCTCGACCACGCCCCTCCCAAACAAAATAACTTTGTCCTCAAAGTATAAAGTACAAGGACTATGAGGAGCGGTCATACCAATGATTCCTTAGGCGTCAGGATCCTGAGTGGCATTGGCACCCGTAGCACTGGGTGCGCTCTCAGGTGCAGAAACTGGAACGGGACAATTGCTATCCACAGGAGTGGGGAACTCACTAACAGAGGCTCCATACCTCATGGCATCACGTTGCTATTGCTCCAATTCTTCCTGCTCTCTAGCAAGTCTCCTGGACTCCGGTCTAGCTCTCTTTGCTCTCCTCTTCTCCTCTCTGGAGAGGTCATCATGCTCCGCTACCGAACTTGTGTCTTTTTCTTTTCCTTTAGCCGTCTCAAGCTGAACTAAGTCACCCCAAATGTCTCCACCTGTTGATAATACTGGAGGCATTCTAAACAAGTTCATCATGGACTCCGGTACAACTGGTGTGGGGACAACAATCAGTTTCTCTTTTAATTTAGTAATTCATCATTCATGGTTGCCAACTGTGCCTTCAGAGAATTAGCCTCTATAGAACTGAACTCATTCAACCTGTTATTCACATGAGATTCCAAGCCATCCATCCTATTTTTAAGTACTAAGATCTCCCGTCTCAGTTCATCTCGCAGGCGCTGCTCCGCACTCTAGACTTGACCCTGAACTACCTGTGGCAGTCTTGCCACTACCTGATCTAATATAGCACGTGTATGTCTCTGCTCTGAAACCAACCTCTCAATAAATATAGTAGGCAAAGACATAAATGAACCTGTCATTGTAGCAGATGGTGATGGTAGAGGTTGCACTCCTGAAGCTGCCTGAGTTGACCCTTCCCCTTGTTCACTAACTCCCTCAGTGTGCAGGGGGTCAGCCGGAGCATGTGGCAATGTTGCCAACGGTTTTGATGGTCCTGCTCTCGAGCCATACATTTGGTTTGCCATATCCCTGATCTTGGTTACTGCAGTAACTTTAGATGCTTCGAGATATCGATCCACAAATCTATTAGGTGGAACGATGGCATGGTTGCACAGTCACCTTATTAGAAAAGGGAAAGGTAAACCTGCTTTCTCATTTAGTGCACGATCTAGCATCTCGGTAGCAATAATCCTCCCTACATTTAACGCGTACCCAGCCATAATGCAAGCAATTAGGGAAGCCTGCGAAGGTGATAAAGTGTTGTCATTGCCCGTTGGTCGCAAATGTGTACGTACAAATGCCCACCAGATTTTTGCCGAAAATGACAGTGATGCCTTGGTGATGTGCATCTGTGGGTTAGTGACCCATGCTGCTGCTTCACCTTCAATTGCAATCAGCCCAGCTATCCATTTCATGATGCTCTCCCTAGTAGCTGGATCTCCCATCTCAACTTCACTAGTCACAGAGTGGTGGCGACCTTCATATAATCCTATAGTTGTAGGTGTTGCGTACTCAGGCCCATGTAAAAACCTGTTTATTGTTGTCTTTGAAATACCTACCCCCTGGCCTCGAACGGTCACCTCCTCTAGTGGGCCAAATTTCAAGGCTGCTGCTTTCTTCTCCCATTTAGATGATTCTGTGGTGGCCATATTCATTAACATGGCTGCATATGAAGCATATAATTCTTTTGTGAGATGCCTTCCAAATTTTCCAGGATTCTTGGTTATCCATTCAAAGTGGTGCCGCTTGAACAAGTTATAAATTTCTGGGAACTCCTGCAAATCAGCTTCTACAACTCTTCTCTCTAGGTCAATAGGCCTCCGACCCATACCACTCGATCTTGACACTCTCCCCCTATCAAAGATATCCCGCGAACCCAGAACTGCCAAAGTATTTCTGAGGACATCAATGAGTTGTTGTTGAGCTATTGGATCAGCTTATCGTTCCCTAACAAACTTCACCACCAAGTCATTGGTATCACTGTCCTCCTGACTGTCCCTTTCTACATTTTCAGCTTTTACTGCATGTGGGTCATTAGCGGAAGCTTGAGTTTCACTGTCAGACCCCTGTTCACTCTCAGAGCCACTTCCTTCTTCTTCAGACTGAAAAGGAGTGGGGGCATGCTGGTCTACCCCTCTGGCTGTTCGAGACCTTGTTGCATGCGGGGAGTGTTATTCTATCTCAGTGTGAGCTTGGACCCTAGGACTACCATCGTCTTCGCAACTGGCACTTGACTCTTGAGAGGCAAAAGGTGATGTTCTTGCTAATTTTATCCTTGCTTTAGCCATTGTACATGTGATAACATGAGTTAGAACTATGAAAATCAAATGACTACATTAACAGGCACTCAGACTTCCCTTGTGTACGTATACAACATGACGCCTTGCCTTAAGAATGTCGTCACTCAATCTATCATTGGGAAGGGCCACGCTATAAATGAAAATAAATAAAAGTAAGAAAAGAAAAGAAAACCAACCATTTTTTATATATATACGAGTCACTATATGATTCATGGGGTGTACCACGACTCGTAGTAGCTTCTCATGAATAGACTGATGCAAGGGAATTTCATCAGGTGTGGTCCATGAAAGGCTTCACGAGTCGTGAGCCTTTATACGTCTCGTGAAGTGTCTCGTGCTGCACACTTGAGATTTTACACTGATCTTTTATCCTATCCCTTACCTAGAAGCACACTATGAATCACCACCATAGCCATAACCCAATTTTGCTACATTTAAAACCAATCTCTCAAAAATTTCAAACATAATCATCCATATAGAAGAGGGGTTATCACTTTCATCCCTATTTTAGGCAACCCATATGCTCATATGACGATAACACTTGCAATTAGATGATATTGTCAATAGTTAGCATTTGTTGGACTTGATTTTGACTAAATTAGACTTGAATCAAATATGGATTAAGAACTTACCTCAAGGTTCCCACTGATTAATGCCCCAAATAAGAAAGGAAGATTTTAGCTTGTGCTTTCCTTGCAATTCTTGAATTTAGGGTTGTGGGATTTATTTGATCTCTTTATAAGGAAGTTAGAAACTCTTAAACTGCCAAGAAACCGTTAAGAATTCAAGTAGAGGGGATGAATGTGTCTCTTGGCGCTTGGATTGATTTTATTTTAATGTTTTGTGCCGACATGGGTCGGGTCAAGACCATAACTGCCGACCTGACCTAGACGAGTCGTGAGGTTGCTTGTGAAGAGTACCACGAATCGTGGAGTTGCCCGTGGACTAGACTTAAACAGGAAAAACTTACCTTGAGGTTCACGAGGAGATACACGGGTCGTAAAATGTTAGACGGCCCGTAGCTCTTATCATGATCCTTACTTGCCTTTTGATTTAGAGAACCCTGCATGTAGCCCACTACTGCATGAGCCATATAGCATTGAATGACTCGTGAACTGTGTCGTGGAGTACACCAAGGAACTCAACTTTTCCTGCATTCATGAACAAACGATGACACTATACTACTAAAATCATGCATCAATTTAAACTACCATTTACCGTTACATCTTGGGTTGCCTCCCAAGTAGCGCACAATTTAACGTCGCGGTGCAACGTAGGGTCCTTGATTACTCAGACTTCAGAAATTTTACATTCTTCAAGGATCTTCACATCTTCTGGAGCTCCCATGTATGCTTTGACTCGTTGACCATTTGACTTGAACCTTACACCTTTTCCATTTTCAAGCTCAATGGCTCCTGATTGAAACACTTGAGTAACTTTGAAAGGTCCAGACCACTTGGACCTCAGCTTACTTGGAAATAAGCGTAGCCTTGAGTTGAACAGTAACACCAAATCACCAGGGCTGAAAGATCTCTTCTCAATGTGTTTGTCATGGAATAGCTTCATCCTTTCCTTGTATAGTGCTGACCTCTCGTAAGCTCTCAGAAGAAATTCATCCATTTCATTTATTTGGTCCAACCTCATATTTGTCGCTTCACTCCAATTCAAGTTTAACTTCTTCAGTGCCCATAGTGCCTTAAGTTCCAATTCTACAGGCAAATGACAAGCCTTTCCAAACACTAACTGATATAGTGACATACTAATGGGTGTTTTGAAAGCTGTCTGATATACCCATTAAGCATCATCCAACTTTCTTGCCCAGTCTGTTCTATTGGCATTTATAGTTTTCACCAATATTGTTTTTATCTCTCTGTTTGACACTTCCACCTGACCACTTGTTTGTGGATGATACGGTGTCGCCACTTTGTGCTGTTTCACACCATATTTGGCCAAAAGTGTGCTGAACACTTTGTTACAGAAATGTGATCCGCCATCACTGATAATAGTTCTAGGTGTGCTAAACCTAGAGAAAATGTTTTTCTTCAGGAATCCAGCTACACTCTTACCATCATTCTCTGCCAATGCCACTGCCTCAACCCATTTTGAGACATAATCAACAGCCACCAAGATGTACTTTTGCCCGTATGAGCTCACAAATGGTCCCATGAAATCAATCCCCCAGACATCAAATAACTCAACCTCCAAGATAGGTGTCATGGGGAGTTCATGACAACAGGAGATACCTCCTTGCCTTTGACACATATCACACCCTTTCACTAAGTCGAAAGCATCCTGATGAATCATGGGCAAATAGTATCCACTTTGGAACACCTTGTGGTCAGTCCGGGTACCCCCATGGTGTCCTCCAATAGGTGAGGAATGACATGCTTCAAGAATGCTCAACATTTCCACTTCTGGTACACATCACCTAATGATGTTATCAGCGCACACCCTGTATAAGTAAGGTTCATCCCAGAAGAACTTACCAACATCATGCAGGAACTTCTTCCTTTGTTGGAATGTCAAGCCTTCTGGCTTCAAGTCACTGACAAGATAATTTGCAAAGTAAGCAAACCAAGGAATAAGATCAAGAGTAGCGGCTAATACCGGCTCATCCGGGAATGACTCATCAATGTGTAACTCAGCTTCTTCTTTCTTCTTTGTCTCCAATCTAGACTAGTAATCGGCCACTTGATTTTCACAATCCTTTCGATCTTTAACTTCAAAATAAAACTACTGTAACAGCAGGACCCACCTTATCAGTCTTGGCTTTGCGTCTTTCTTCGCCATCAAATATCTCAATGCTGCATGATCAGTGTGGACTATCACTTTAGTTCCCAGCAAATATGCTCTCAACTTCTCAAAGGCATACACTACTGCAAGCAATTCTTGCTCCGTAACAGTGTAATTTATTTGAGCTCCATTTAGTGCCTTGCATGCATAGTAAATCAGATGGAACATCTTGTTCTTCTTCTGTCCTAAAACAACCCCTAGAGCAACACCACTTGCATCACACATTACCTCGAATGGTTCTGACCAGTCAGGACCGATGATCACTGGAGCTGAGATCAATTTCTCCTTCAAATTCTCAAACGCTTTGTTGCATGCTTCATCAAAAGTGAACTTCACCTCTTTTTCTAACAATTTACACAGAGGGTGTGCAATTTTAGAAAAATCCTTTATGAAGTGCCGATAAAAACTTGCATGACCCAAGAAACTCCGCACTCCTTTCACAGAAATAGGTGGAGGTAATTTTTCGATCACCTCAATTTTTACTTTATCCACCTCCAAACCTTTCTCAGACACCTTATGGCCTAGAACTATCCCCTCCTTGACCATGAAGTGGCATTTTTCCCAATTCAGCACCAGGTTCACCTCTTCACACCGCTGTAGTGCCCTGCTAAGATTTAACAAACAGTCATCAAAAGTATCACCTACCACAGAGAAATCATCCATGAATACTTCCAAGGTGTCCTCGACCATATCTGAGAAAATAGACATCATACACCTCTGGAATGTTGCTGGTGCATTACACAGTCCAAATGGCATGCGTTTGAACGCAAAAGTGACATAAGGACATGTAAAGGTAGTTTTATCCTGATCCTCTAGTGCAATGGATATCTGATTGTAACCGGAGTATCCATCTAAAAAATAGTACCACCCTTTCCCTGCTAGTTGATCTAGCATTTGGTCCATGAAAGGCATTGGAAAATGGTCTTTCAAGGTCCACTTGTTCAGTTTCCTGTAATCCATACATACTCGCCAACCTGTAACCAGCCATTGTGAAACCAATTCATTCTTAGTGTTTTCCACCACTGTCATTCCCCCCTTTTTGGGGACATATTGCACTGTACTAACCCAATGACTATTAGAAATGGGGTATACCACCCCTGCATCCAGCCACTTAATAATTTATTTCTTCACCACCTCTTGCATTGGTGGGTTTAGCCTCCTCTGGTGCTCTATGCTCGGGCAACAATCTTCCTCAAGCTGAATCTTATGAGTGCAAATACCTAGAGGTATCTCAATGATATCTGCAATGGTCCACCCAATTGCACATGTTCATCACTAAGATCTACAGCTAAAATCACAGTAAAAGTGTTATTTTCTCCCAAAAATACATACCTCAAATGACTAGGTAACTGTTTCAACTCAAGCACAGGTGGTTCCTCAATAGATGGTTTCGCTGGGGGACTCGGCCTATTTTTTCAGATTCAAGTCCAACTTCTTAGGAGTATATGAATGTGACCCCATACCTTACAGTGCATTCACAGTCTCAACATAGTCTACTCTAAAGTCTTCATCAAAGTTCATTATCATTGCAGTCAATGCCTCCACAGTAAGTCTTTCCTCAATAGATGTTGTCCCGTCACCATCTTCCATAATACTAATTGTTAATACTACACCCACGTCTTGTGCTTGTTTCATTGACTTTCACACTTTGAACTTTCCTTTTTCACTATTTAATCAAAACTTCAGCTCTCCTCTTTCTACATCCACTAAGGCTCTTCCTGTTGCCAGAAATGGTCTTCCCAGAATTATTGGCACCTCAAAATCCACTTCGCAATCCAAAATCACGAAATCAGCTAGGAAGATGAACCTTCCCACTTTCACAAGGACATCACACAAAATACCTACAGGCCTCTTGACTGATCTGTTTGCCATCATCAGCCTCATAGTGGTGGGCTTTGGTGTTCCCAAGCCCAGCTGTTTGTATACAGGTAAAGGCATGAGATTGATACTTGCCCCTAGATCACATAATGCCTTTGCAAACTCAAGATCGCCAATCATACATGGTATAGTGAATGCACCAGGGTTTTCTTTCTTTTGCACCATAGACCTTGTAGCGATAGCACTACAGTGATGCACATTATCAGCCGGCTCAAAACTAACAGCTCTCTTTTTTATTACCAAGTCCTTCATGAACTTGGCGTATCCTAGCATCTGCTCCAGAGCATCGACTAGTGGAATGTTTACTGATAGTTGTCGAAGCATAGATAGAAATTTCAAGAACTTTCCATCTTCGGCTTTCTTCTTAAGCCTTTGAGGAAATTGAGGGGGAGGTCTAGGGAGTGGTTGTAAAGGCAAAGACGCCTCTATTTCCACTCCGATTTTCCTTGATGGCTTTTCCCTTTCTTGGTTTTCTATTGTATTATCCTCCTCTTCAACTTGAACTTCAACTTGTTCACCCCTTTCGTTGTTTTCTTCCTGCTCAATACTTGCAGGGTCTAGCTCCGGTAGTGTTTTGCCACTTCTCATAGTAATGGCCATACAATGCCCATATTTCTTCGGGTTTTGAATGGTGTCACTAGGCAATATTCCACTCTTTCTTTGATTCAATGCTGCAGACAATTGCCCCAGCTGCTTAATGGATGTTGAGTGTGAGTCAACAGTTTGGTTCAAGCTTTAAAAGCCATTCTTCAACTCTTTCACTCCTGCATCTGTAGATTCAACTTTTTGTAGGACTTTGGCCAGCATGTCCTCCATTCTATTTCCACTCGTACCACTTCCTACTCGATCTCTATTCCCTGGGGGTACATATATACCACTGCGATCATTCTTCTAACCCTCCTTGTTTTTTAAGTTTCCCTGCTCTCGGTAGCCTGCTCTATCATATTGTTCATCTCTGGATTAGTTCTAACTTTGATTCCCAAAATTATACCCTTGATTTCCTGAGTTGTAATTCTGGAAACCCCCCTGGTTGTTCAAATATTTAGCTTCCTCATCAAACTCCGCCTCTTGTTCATCATATCAATTCACAACAGCGATGGCGTTCACCTTATTATGCCCAGCAGTGAGGTGTTTAGTGATGATATCCATCTGGGTTTTCAGGTGAGCCATATCCTGATCCCTTTCCTCTTCTCTTTTCCTTTGTTCAGTTGAGAGCTCGAAAGTGAACCCAAGATCTCCAACTTCTTCCTCTCTAGTGTGCCATGCTCTGTTGTTCTTTGAAACTTTGTTCATGATTTCCACGATCTCAGGAAATGGCTTGCTCATGAAGGATCCTTCACACACCGCATCCACAACTGGTTTCGTTACAAAGTTCAATGACCTGTAGAATGTTTGCTTCAGATGTCTATCAGTGGAACTTCTTCAGCTTTTGACTAAACCTCAACCATGTGTCATGCATTGCTTCACCTGGTAGCTATTTATGGGTACCTGTTTCATCCTTCATTTGAAACTCCTTCAACTATGGAAAGAATCTCTCAATGAAAACCTCTCTCAGCTATGTCCATGTTCTAATGGAATCCGGTGGCAACTCATTTAGCCAGTTTACCGCTTCTCCAGCTAAGCATAAAGGAAACAATCTTAACCTCATTGCTGTTTGACTAACCCCAGGAATCTCTGTGGACTTGCAGATTGCCACAAAATTCATCAAATATTGATATGCATCCTCACCAGCAGTTCCTCTGAACATCCCTTTAAAATTGAGCAATTGAATCATAGTGCTGGTGATAGTAAACTTCACCCCTGAAGGTAGTGCTGGCAGCACTATAGCTCCAGTTGCACCTGCTTCATCCAAATCTGCATCGTCCTCTTCAAATCCTCTCTGAACCTGCCTCGACCCCTTGGAGCTAATGGTCGGTTTTGAGGTGGAGTTATCTCTTCAATTCTTTCATTTTCCTCAACCACCCTATTTGGGTCGATAGCGTTATGCTGAGCACCTCTAGCTTGGGCCTCAGTCTCTGCCTTTGAGCTTCAAGTTCTTGTGCATTAACCATCTTCCTTAAGATTTTACTTAACTCAGGGTCGTATGGAACCAACGGAGCTCCTCTACTTCTTGTGCTCGGTATGCACCAGGAAACTCACCTGTGAAAAATATAGAGAAAGAGTGAGACGTAAAGGAAATACACCTACAATTGAAATAACAGCTAGTAAACTACTTCTGAACTAAAATTCCTCGGCAGCGGCGCTAAAATTTGATACGTTAAAACTTACACCTCAACAAAGAGGTATAAACGGTCGAAGTCAATTTATAGAACTCAACTGGAGTTGAGGTCGATCCCACATGAAATTTGCTGCAGAGACAGTTGTACTGACGCTCTTATTTAATTGTAGTTGATATTTTCAAAAAGAAAAATAAAAATGCAAGAAAGTAAATAATGGGAGTTTTATGTTAATACTAGTTGTTGAGTTATCAACACTTCAATTGAACCGGAGAAATGATAGTTGCAAGATTTGTTTTATTAGATTGTAAAAGATACTAGGGTTGTGTTCCATATGACACTACTGCATTCGAATGATTTAACTTCAACTAATTTCTACTTATTTAAGCCTGATGATCCTGGCATGATAGTTTCATCTAACCACTTCTCAGTCTCACTAGATGCTTGTTCACTCCTTTCTTTTCAGCCTTGGAGTGTCTAACTTTTAACAATTTGTGCATTAGTGTAGCAGTTATTTTCTCTCGAACTCTAACACTCTACACCACTTATCCAAATTTTGTTTTCACTTTATCCCAATCGTTACTTTTCTCTCGAACAAGTAAAGAATATATGCTAACTCTAATGCGTGCACTCACCAGAGATTAATTATGTCGAAAGCAAAAACACACAGACAGTTCACAAGCGAAAGTCAATCTTGTTAAATCTGGGAATACGTTCGCGTCATGTTTTCCACAACCCTAGTTGTGGTGTTTAGCTGCTCATTTTGTCAAGGAACACGAGAAAGAACAATATTGAAAGCATAATAATAATACTTACAATAATCGAGATCCAAGAGTTCCTTGAATGATTAAATTAAACCAAGAACAATCAAATTACCTAAATCAAGCAATCTCCGTCAACAAGAGTAAAGAATGTTTTTTTGTGTTTGAAGATAGAGTTTTTTATCCGCTCCAAAAAATTCAAAAATAGTTCTTCCTCATAATCATCCCCTAAAAATAAACCCTAGATAATAATATAATAGTCTGTGAAAATAAGTCCTAACGTAATTAGGATTCTACTGTCGCCTGCCTTCATGATTCATGATCTGCTGTACGATTCGTGCTGTAAGTCGTGATCCACATTTAGACAAAACTCAACCCTGAGTTGATATATTCTTCATGAGACTCCATATGACCCGTACACTGCTCCACGACTCGTGGAGTATGTCGTGGTCTTCACTTGAGCGAAACTCCAGGCCTTTTGATTGTACACTCTTCACGAGGCTCCATACGACCCGTACACTGCTCCACGACTCGTGGAGTGTGTCGTGGTCTTCACTTGAGCAAAATTCCAGGCTTTCCATGGTTCCTTTCCATGCATTCTTTCCATTTTACACATCCAAGCATTTTACCTGTAATAACACCAAAGAGAACATCATATCCACATAGAAACACTTGATTTCGCGCTTTAATCCTTTGTTTTAAGCCTCAAATGTGCCGTGAAATCACGACACATCACTTAGTAACAATTAAACAATGAGAGGATAGAGAGTTGGAATATTAATCATCTGTTGAGTTTATAAGCATGTTCACTCAATTTCGTAGTTCTATTGTAGGCATGAAGTGTTTGCACTTGAGCTTATAAGTATGTAAAATTACTTGAGCTGATGATATATAGCACATTTTCTAATCCATTCTACTTGTTCTGATTTGTCATTTTGGGTCTGTGATTTTGATGTTTGCTTCAAAGTTGTGAGTTATATATAATGTTAAAAGTCCTAAATTACTTTGACTAACTCAAATGAATTTGTGTCTTTTACTCTATTTATAATGGTATGAGTGTTGCAATCTTCACAATGTATCCTTTGTAGAATCAGGTTTTCGATTAGGAGATCTATTATTACAAGTGTAAATAACTCAAAATATGCCTCTATGTCATTTGCAACAGTCATGTTACCCCCAATAAAAACAATAAAAAGAGATGCATTGTTCTATACTAACTGCTATATATTAAAGCGAGACTTAGATCTGGTGATGTGGCACATTTCTTGCACCAAGAGAAGTACTTATCTTTATATAGGAAAAAGCTATTTAGTCGTCGAACACTGTAGTTTATATGTTTATTTCTTATCTTTGCTATTTCAATTTCGATACCATCCATGCATGTTACTGTTATAATAGGTAATTTTACTGTTTCATTAATCATTTTGGATCAATGCTTTTCGCATTCCATTTAAGAAGTACTTAACAGTACTAGGGTTGAACCCATCAAAAACCATAACTGTAGTTTTTTCCCTTCAATGTACTGGTTGGGGGTTTTCTTTTGATCGAACTATTATGGTGCCAACAATAATTTCCCATAAGACTTAGCGATTCAAACGTGCCTGCAAGAACTGGTGTGCTCTTATCAAAACCTCTGAATTCATTCAACAACACTTGAAGAACTGTAGCCCCCCACAACTCCTGATTTTTAATGATAATGATTCCCCTTCCATAACTTTGATTTCCAATAACGCTGAAAACAAATCCACAAAGGCATCCAAATTTAAGCTTCAACCATCTAAAAATTGCAACCTTACTTTGGGTTCGGCATAGACCCCTTGACTAATGACTATAATGTTGTTTACTTTGATTACGAATCGAATGAATGTGTAGTGGCCTATTCCTGGTTTACGAACTCATGGAGAATTTTCCAACCTAAATATTTATACAAACCAATCCCCTTCCTTAAAAAAGTGTTATGCACACATGGTACTGCTTATCTGAATGTAGCTTATTACTGGATGTTAACTGATCATAACGATAACTTCAGCATTCTTTTATTCAACGTTTTACTTGGTCAGGCATATCATGTTTAAAGTTCATTATATTGTCATGCTTACATTTTATGCATTTCCCCATACTTAGTACATTCATAGTACTAATGCATATGTGTGCCTATATTGTCTCATAATATAGGGTCCGACACTCCTCCTCCTAGACGTGGTTAGTATCGGGATTGCTCATTTGTTGATCACGTGGATTGGTGAGTCCTCATGGATCGAGAGTAAAGTCATAGATACTTTTATTTCTTTTATGATCTTTTCAATTTCAGATTTGTACTTGGTGTATGGGTTACCTCCCAACCGCTCCTATTATGCTAGAAAGGCTTATGTCGGACTTAGTAGTTCTCCGCATATTCTCATATGTACTCTGTTGGTATCGATTATGTTGTCTTATGATTAGAGACTTATATTGATTATGTCTCTTAAATTATATTTTATTTCATCATGCTTAGGTCAAGTGGCTTGTTTAGGGTCTCTCTGGATCTTATTCACCATGTCACGTAGGGTGTACTTTGGGTCATGACATTCATTCTCCCAAAGAACTCAAACACACAAGAAGTCTCTCAAAAGTTAAGTCTAGGGTTTTGAGCAAATTTCATTCAAGTTTTTGTCTTCTTCCAGGTATGTAAGAATTCATTGTGGAAAACTATGTTCATCCTCACGTCCATGATTTTTAGAGTCTTATATTACTTGAAATTAAAGTAGGGTTTCAATTTCAAATCCCCAATTCAATATCTTCAAATTGTAAATTATGTATTGGAACTATTTTAAGAAATCTTGAAAATCTCACTTTGTGATTTTGAAGTAGAATTATGCTTTTTACTAAATTGATTCAAGAACAGTTGAAGACTTCTTAGAGTCACCAAAAGTCATACTCAGACGTGTGACATACAAATTAGAATTTGATGTTGCTGATTGGGTGGCCTTGAAAGTCTCTCCTATGAAAGGTGTTTGTTTGGAAGGAAGGAAAAGCTAAGTCTTAGATACATTATTCCATACAATATCTTACAAATAATTGATTTGGAAAAGTAGGTTATGAGTTAGAATTACATATAGAGTTGACTTTGGTGCATCAAATATTTCATGTGTCTATGTTGAGGTAATGTATGAGAGATCCATCTCTTTTTCCGGTCGAGAACATTGATATTAAAGAAATATTGACTTGTGAAGAAGTCCCAGTGGACATCCTTGATCGTCAAGTTCATTAATTGAGGAAAAAAGAAGTAGAACCCATAAAAATTCTATTAAGGAATCAAAACGTTAAAAAGGCTATGTGGAAATTTGAAGAAAATATGAAATTAAAATACTCTCATTTATTCCTTTAACGAAAAGAAAATGTCTAAGGTGAAGGTCTTATCCTTATTATATGTTCCATGAACTCATGTCCTATGCTACACCATGTTCTATGAACCCACATTTTATGCTATGGTATTCATACTTCAAACACTCATCCTATATCTACGTTAAGCCCTAATATCTCATATGATTTATGTATAAGATCTATTTTCTTATTCTTATGAAATTTCCTTGCGATAATGATGTTTATGTTGATGAACAAAATGTAAGATCAGTTGTGGGACAATTTCTTTTTCCATGTACTGAAAGGTCAAGAGGAGTCATATCTATATTTTTATGTATTTCTTTATTATTATAGATATTTCAATGCCCCATGAGACTTATGAGAATGTTCCTCATTAGTTGACAACCATTTGAGATATTTTGGATGGTCCTAGGTACAAAATGAATGTTGTCAATTCTATTAAATGATTCCAGAGTAAGACTTATTTCTGTTCATCAATATTATTCAAGGGAAAATGATCCTAAGAGAGACACAGTAATACCTCACAACTTCAAACTAAAGTTAGACTCATTGAATACGTTTAACCCAATTCAATCTACGAGGATATAATCATACTTATGTGTGAAAGACTTATTTTGAAGTATTAGTATCATTACACAAGATATATACGACCTATGGACCATAAATTGATCTATCCTTTGTATAGTGACCTACAGATGGACTATGGCTTGAAGGTTCTACGATTCTAAGTATGGAAAGCATGTATAGTTGTAAAATAGACCAATAGACTGTACACATAAATCATAAGATGAAGGCTCCCAAGGTTAAGCTATTGATTAAGAAGGGGTGTCCATGTAAAAACCACATATGAATTATAAGTGATATCCACACATGTAAATGGCATCATAGACGAAGCTTCGAAGATTGGGATCATAAGTGGGATCTACGACCATATCTAATATAATAAGTGGGATGCTAGATATTTAAGGCTACTATTTAAAGAATTGATTTGATTAACCGTCCGACCTACGGATCATATTTTTGACCTATGGAGCATATTTGGATCCCTAGTTGACTGTAAGTCACCCGACACAGTTCTCTATAAATATGTTTTCTCTAATTATTTTTCCATTTTTGTACTTCCTTGAACCCTAGAATAAATATTCTCTCTTTTCCTCTTTTTTCACATCAAGGAAAGCATACTCTACGTAATTTTAAGTTATTCTAACATATGTTTATGAATTCAAAGTAAGATTCTACATCAAAATTGTAATGACCCGGTTGGTCATTTTTGGTATTTTGTGAAATTACCATTTTACCCCTCCCAATATTGACCCCAAGTTGTTTCTTGTTTGAGCTGGAAAGTTGGTTTCAAACTTTGAGGAAAAAGTTGAGAATTTGAGTAAGTTTGTGTTTTTGAAAGGTTAAGTTGTTTAAAAGTGGTTTTCGGAGTCTTTTGGAGTTTCAAGTATCGAAATAGAATCCTGTCAATTTCATTAGTTTCGAAATGCAGAAATTGATCTATGAGAGTTGTCGATTTCATTATCGGAGTCATTTTGAGGATTTGAGGTCCTAAGTTATGAAATTATGGAAATTTAGTCTTTGGATTGACTCTGGTCAACATTCGGGAATCGGATGCTCGAATCGGAATCTCGAGAGTTTCGTTGGTTTCGAGAGATGATTTTAGGCCAATGAGTAGTCTTGATTGATTTTTGTGAGGATCCGAGCTTGTCTTAGACTTATTAGGTGTTGAGTTAGTTTCTTGTGGTTTTCACGGATGTCGGGTCAAAGAGACCTCGGATTTGTGTTTTGACAGTTCCATTGAGTCCGGAACATCAAGTATAGTTGATTTGCATATATGATTGGTGTGTGTAGGGTTTCGAACGAATCCCAAGGGTCCTTTCAATGATTTTTGAATTGATTGGTTTTCAGGTTCTGGTACATGACCATTTTGGTCAACACGATCGTGAGGCTCCCTTTTCGCGATCACTAGCATTGATCTGAGGTTCATCGCGATCGCATGGGCCTTGTCACGATCGCGATGGTCAATTTTAATGAGTTGACTATTTTACTCATTGCGATCGAGTAACTCTGGGTCGCAATTGTGATGAGCATCTAAGACCTAGACAGAATGTTTTTCCTAAAATCAAGGTTTCAACCCCATTTCACCATTTTTGAGTTTCGAAACCTTTGGGGTGGCAATTTGGACTAGATTTTCGAGAAAAAGCTTTTGGATAACGAGTCTTAACTAAAAATCTTCAATTTCCCATTGTTATTTATGGATTTATGTGTTCAAAACAAGCTTTTGAAATGAGGAATTTGGGTTTTTCTTTATGAACCCAAGAAATTAGTAAAATAGTGATTTTGAAGTGGTTTTAATCCCTTTTTCGAAATTGTGTTTTCTAATGAGTTCCTAAAGCCTTGAATAATGTTTTCAAGTATTAAATTTTTGATTCAAACCTTATTTTTGGAATTGGGTTTTGTGTTGATTGACCCACTTTTCAAGAGAATTGACGTGGGTATTGTGATTGTCGGAAGATGATTGTGAATACTTGATTATTATAGATTGTGTGGCTTTGGAAGTGATTCGAAAGGGGAAGACTCAACTCTTGGAGTGATAAATTGATTGATTTGAGGTAAGTAATCTCTTGAACTTTGCAATTTGGTTGAATTATTTATTTCTCTTCATTGCCTATGGGTTGGGGAGTAATCCGGAATGAGGTGAAGGGTTATTTGCTCCACTTGATTAATGTAACCAACAAAAAGGGGAAAAATGAAAAGGCTTCTTGATGATCATGTTAAATTATTAATTGCCTTGTTGTGATCCTATTGATTTGATTGGTGAATTTCTTGAATGCATGAAAGTGAATTTGTGTGATTTGAATTATTATCTCTCTGTGTGGTATTATCTTGCTTGTGTGCATTGTTTGATGAAGACTCTGATGAGGTACTTGATAAAAGCCGAAGGGATATGATTCCGGGTAGTGATATAAATACCAAAAGGAAATGGTTTCGGCAAGTGCTATTTTGTGATAAAAACCGAAGGGGAGTGGTTTCCGCTAGTGATCTAAATGCCGAAGGAAAATGATTTCGCCAAGTGAAATAATGTGAAAGCCGAATGGATATAGTTCAAGCTAGTGACATTGTGCTGAAGGGAAATGGTTCCAGCTAATGTTGACTTTGTGATCAATCTACTTGATGCATACATTTTGACTTATTTGATGCATATGATTGAGCCATTTGACGTGTTTGATTGGTTTATTTGATATATGAGTTGAACATGTTTCTATTTATGAATTGAAATGCCTTGTACTTGAGAGTAATGCTTTGATACATATCGGTTGTTGAATTGTGACTTTTGGTCTATGATCTTTGAGCCCTCAGACTTGTTTATTGTAGAACTGTTAGGTTGGGCTGATTTCTATGCAGGTTGTAGTTTGTGGAGGTTCGATTGGGATGAAAACAAGTATTTGATTTAGCTAGGTTACCTAGTTTAATAGGTTGCTTGCTAGGTATCATGTTGGTGGTACCCACTCCTTGCTTCTACACTTGTGTATGTTCCGAGCCTAGAGCTGTGTGATCTCTTTCTTGTTCTTCTGATTTCGAGGCCTTTCCAGGACTTTAAGGGGTAGCTGCTTGTTACTTCAGCGGGCCCTCTTTTTCCTTTTATTATGCTTTGTTCTATTTGAAAATCAAAGACATTTGAGACTTATATTTACTTTTTGAATTCTATATTTACTTTAGTGGTTTGTACATGTGACAATTAGATTTTGGGGTGTTGTTTAAAATGAATAAGTTTTTCGCCTTTGTCCTTTTCTTGCTTTATTTATTTCTGCTTTTCTTTCATTTTCATTGAGTTGAGGCTGACTTGTCTCGGTGGGAAAGGACAAGTGTCATCATATCCATTTTGGGTCGTGAAAAATGGTATCATAGCCCAGTTTCATAAGTCTCACGTATGTACAAGCCAAGTCTAAGTAGAGTCTCAAGGATCAGTACGGAGATGTCTGTACTTATCTTCGAGAGGCTATGAAGACTGTTAGGAAACTTCCTTGTGTTCATTCTTCCTTATCGTGCATGGTTGCCTTCGTTAGTGCTGAGTTGCCGTGTGTTGTTTTGGCAGATGCCGAGGACTAGAGTTTTTGTTTCCAGTGGTAGAGGGGAGGAAGTCCCCGAGGCAGTTGCTGAAACCCCAGCTAGGGGTAGAAGTAGGGCCAGGGCAAGAGGCCATGCTCATGGAGTACCACTCGCTAAAGGTCATGCCTGTGGAGCGACACCAGCTAGAGGCAGAGGTAGACAGGCTTCTCCTGAGCCACAAGTTGAGGTTGCAGAGGACCAGGTTCCTTCAGGGTTTGGAGCTCCCTTGTTTCAGGAGACTTTGTTGAGGATGCTTGGTGTGATGGAGAACTTCTCTCAGAGTGGTGCGACAGGTACACCACATGGTTCTCAGACTAGATTAGGAGCCCAGACTCTGGGTCAGCAGCAGACTCCGATTATTCAGGATCAAGTGGGCCAGCCACTAGTGGCTCAGGTACTAGTTACGGGTGTTCAGATTGCTCCTGATGTTATTCTAATGACAGTTGAGAAGCAGTGCTATAAGAGGTTTTAGAAGATGAAACTACCCCAGTTTCAGGGTGGTAAGAGTGAGGATTCTCATAAGTTCTTGACTTTGTGCCACGAGATGCTTGAGGCAGTGGATATGGTGCATGCTCGAGGTATTTATTTTTTTGCTCTTCAGTTGCATGGACGAGCCAGAGAGTGGTGGAGGACTCTTGGGAGGTCTAGACCAGTTGGGTATCCTCCAATAGAGTGGGATGTGTTCTCTAGTGTTTTCCAGGACCGCTTCATTCCTTGGAGCGTGAGGGAGAAGAATTGACTAAGATTTGAGGACTTTAGACAAGGCAGTTTGTCTGTGGCTGCGTATGAGGATCATTTCTGTAAGCTTTCTAGGCATGCTATGACTATTGTTCTTGATGAGGCAGAGAGAGTTCGCAGGTTTGTGAGAAGGTTGTCTTTCTCTACCAAGTCGTATGTGTTCTTAGCAGCCAGAAAGAGGGCTTCCTTCCAGTCCGTTGTGAGCACCTCCAAGGAGGCGGAGTTAATACTTATAGGAGTTTGGAGAGCCTAAGAGGGCTCGTTCTTCTGGTCAGTTTTCGGGTGCCTCATCTAGAGGCAAGGGTTCACATCGAGGTAGTGGCTCCTTTCAGTGTCGTGGACCTGTTCATGCATCTATGCCAGTAGCTGAGAGTTGGCAGTCAGCCCGAGGATCTTATGGTTCTGGCTGAGGTGGCCATGATAGATTATCTAGTTCACAGTAGTAGTTATCCGTATCGAGGTCTTGCTATGGTTGTGGGGATCTAGGCCATATGATCTGACAGTGTCATCTACAGACTCACTCAGGACCCAGCGTACTTATTCAGCTGCTCCAGCTAGAGATTCAGCGCCTCCGGCCAGGGGTTAAGGCAGAGGTCAGTCTGGTAGAGGTGGCAAGACTTCAGGTAGGGGTGCTACAGCTCCTCAGGGTGGAGGTAGAGGTTCTACTTAGACTGCATGTGGCCGGGATGGCTAGTGTTATGCTTCTCTAGGGAGACCTGGAGGCTGAGACTTCTGATGTTGTAATCACTGGTACTATCCCAGTTTGCCATCGACCTGCGTCTATATTGTTTGAACTAGGGTCTACTTTCTCATATGTGTCTACCTATTTTACTGCTGGGTTTGATATAATGTCTATTTGCATACCTGTGCCTATTCATGTTTCTACACCAGTGGGTGAATCCTTAGTGATGGATTGAGTGTATCGATCATGTCTTGTTTCATTGGCTGGGTATGATACTTGGGTAGACTTTATCATTTTGGGGATGGTAAACTTTGATGTTATTTTGGGTATGGATTGGTTATCCCTGCATCATGTGATTCTTGATTGTTTTGCTAAGACTGTGACCTTAGTGATGCCAAGTGTCCCGAGAGTTGAGTGGACGGGTGCTAGTGGTTCTTACCATAGCAAAGTTATCTCCTTCATTCGAACTCAGAGATTGGTTGATCGAGGGTGTTTGTCCTATTTGGCTTTCATTCGGGATACTATTGTTGAGCCACCTTCCATGGATTCTATGCCCATGGTTAGAGGGTTTTTAGATGTGTTCCCTGTTGATTTTCCAAGTGTTCCTCCGGATAGGGAAATTGATTTTGCCATTGACTTTGAGCCGGGCACCAAGCCCATCTCTATTCCTCCTTATTGGATGTCTCCAACTGAATTGAAGGAATGGAAGGATCAATTGTAGGATTTATTGAGTAAGGGGTTCATTCACCCTAGTGTTTCTCCATAAGGTGCTCATGTGTTGTTTGTAAGGAAGAAGGATGGATCCATGAGGATGTGTATCGATTATCGACAATTGAACAAAGTGACTCTGAAGAACAAGTATCCTCTTCCTTGTATTGATGACTTGTTTGATCAACTTTAGGGTGCATCTCTATTTTCTAAGATTGACTTGAGATTCGAGTATCATCGGCTGAAGATTAGGGTTTAGGATATCCCTAAAACAGCTTCCAGGACTCGTTATGGCCACTATGAGTTTCTTGTAATGTCTTTCGATTTGACTAACGCCCCTGTAGCATTCATGGACTTGATGAACGGGGTGTTTCGACCTTATTTGGCCTCTTTTGTGATAGTCTTCATTGATGACATCTTGGTGTGCTATAAGACTGAGGAGGATCACGATCGCCATTTGAAGTGTAACACCTCAGATTAGAGAAAGGCTAGAAAATGGTCAAGCGGGTATGTCACGAACCCAAAAATGGACCATGGAACCCTCCACGGAGCCCTAGACAGGCCGTGTAGGGGACCACGATCCGTTTGGGAACTCGTGGTACATTCCAGAACCTGCCCCAAGCAGGTGTCCCTCCCACGGACGCCTAGATGGCCCGCGGTGAGGTTGACGGACCGTCCAAGGGCTAATCAAGTTGCCCACTTAGAAGGGGCTTCTTCCCTAGTCACTGGTCGAGGACCACGGACGTCTAAACGGCTCGTGAAGCCCCACACGGGTCGTGAAGTCATCCGTGAATGGGGTTTATTAGACTTAGAGTTTAGGGTCAACTTCAAATGATTATATCCTTTAGGAAAAAATGAATTAGGTGGCCCAGTTATTAAATTAAAGATCTCTGAGTTATCTTTCCAACGCCACCGAGTTTGCCTAATTCCAAGCCCGGAGTAAAAAGTTATGCCCGAAATAGTGAATCCCTGTCAGGCAGAATTTATTCATGACCCGTTAGATAGGCTGTGGTGGTCTAAACGAGCCTTTTAGGCCTCCTTGAAGTCAGTTCGGCAGTTTTTAAGTCAAGGTTTATTGGGTCTTTTCCCAATTGTTTTAACTCAATACTAAATCATTTTACCTTCTACCCAAATCCCTATATAAGGATTTTTACCCCCAAAATCATCCAATTCAATTCATTCTCTCAAATTTCCAAAAGAAGATCAAGTCATCATCTCCAATATTTCTCTTTCTATGGAAGAAGACGAAGTAGAGTTAGGGTTTCAAGATGAAGTCTCCAATTCACCAATTGCTTAAGGGCTTTGAACTCCAAGGTATGATAGTGTTCACCTATAGAGCTCTTTCCTCCATAGCATTCCTAAATTCTCCAATTTACAAGTTAGAAATCTCCAATTGAAGTTAGAGTTTTCTTCCATGTCAAGGGTTCCTTTCAGTATTGATTCAATTGATTGTTTTATGAACTATTATGCATGAATTGAGATAATTCCATGTGTTTAAAATGAATCCCCATGAACCCATGCATAACCCATGTTTTCTAAGCTATGATGATATAATGTGGGTTTTGAACTATTAAAGATGAGTGTATGAAGATATGCATGCTCTTTATGAAAGTGATGAAAATGATTTAAGATTGCTTTGAGAGTAAAGCATAAATATTGTTGTTGTGAAAGGATTTCTCACATACTACTCAATACATGCATGTGAAAGGGTTTTCTATCAGAAAGATTCTTAGAGTTGAAAGGTTTTATCAACTAAACTTTGAATCAATATTTAGGAGCTATTCTAAAGAAACCTAGCTTGGATGGGCTATTTGATGTGTCTTCCATGAAAGATAAGCCAAGTAAAGAATTACTACTATTCTATGGGATTTATACTTAGCACCGAGAGGATATTGAGATGGAAGCTCTCCCATAGCTAGAGGTCGGGTTTCTAGTAGCAATCTCCTTATCCCATACCTATGTGCCACCATAGGATGATTTTCTTAGATAGATGATTGTCTTAGATAGACATTAGCTAGTAGATCCACGTAAGCTAGAAGTTAAGGTTCTTACCTTGGGAAGTAAGGACACCCCTTTTCGGTGTGGGGCAGACACCGGATTCCATGTTATAGCTCACATGGTCTCTATGTCGGTTAAGGTTACTTCCCACAATAATGATGAACTAAGGTTACTTTAAGAAGTATCTCACAAGTGTTCAAAGATGAGTTTTACATGCATTGACCATGATTACAATGATGTTTTCTAACCTCTTATTTTATGGTTTTAACTTGGTCTTTCCATGACATGAAAGGTCCTTTTTAGCATGATTTTATAACTCTATGTGTTGCTATCATACTTGGTACATTTTTGTACTAACGCATACTCTTGCCTACATTATTTCCCAAATGTAGGGTCCGACATTCCAGTTTCCCATCTTCATGGCTAGGGATCACTTAGTAGATATTGAAGATTGGCGAGTCCTCATGTTCCGAGGGCCGAGCCTTGTTTCTTATTGTCTTTACTTTTCAGCATTGTTTGTGATGTACGGGTTACGTCCCGATTACTTTTGATGTAATAGATGGATTTTGAGACTATGTACACTTCCGCTTCATTTTTAGAAAACTCTTTACGATATGAATTGTCTTTTAAAATCTCTTGATTTACTATTATCTTGTATGATGCATGCTAAGTGGCTTGTGTAGGGCCTCTCAGGGTCCTATACGCCATGTTACACCTAGGGTATACTTTGGGTCGTGATATGAGGATTGTGCTCCAGAAATTCAGGGAAGAGAAGCTTTATGCCAAGTTCTCGAAGTGTGAGTTTTGGCTTGACTCAGTTGCATTTCTAGGACATGTGGTGTCCAAGAAGGGTATTAGGGTGGATCTAGCCAAGATAGAGGCAGTTTAGAGGTTGGATCAGGCCTACTTTAGTCACTGAGATTCGGGGTTTTGTGGGACTTATAGCTACTATAGATGATTTGTTCAGAGCTTCTCCACTATTGCGTCTCCTTTGACCAGATTGACTCGACAGAGTATGAGATGAGCGTGAGGAGAGCTTTCAAAAGCTCAAGACCTTGTTAACTTTAGCTCCTATTTTGACTTTACACGAGAAGGGTGTAGACTTCACTATTTATTGTGATGCTTCTGGAGTTAGGTTAGGGGGTGTTCTGATGCAGAAAGGCAAGGCGATTGCCTATGCTTTTAGACAGTTGAAGACCCATGAGAAGAACTACCCTACCTATGATCTTGAGTTGGCAGATATAATGTTTTTGCTTAAGCTATGGAGACATTATCTTTATGGGGTGCATTGTGAGATCTTCACTGACCATCAGAGTCTTCAATACATCTTCCGTCAGAGGGATCTGAATTTGAGGCAACATAGATGGCTTGAGCTATTGAAGGACTATGACATCACTATCTTGTATTATCCAGGGAAGGCCAGTAAAGTGGCTGATGCTTTGAGTAGGAAGACTTCTAGCATCGGAAGTCTTGCAGCTATCAGTGTTGAGGAGAGACCATTGGCTAGAGATGTTCAGAGGTTAGCCGACAATCTCGTTCGGTTGTAGATTTTTGAGGAGACGGGTGGTTTGATTGCTTTTATTGAGGCTCGTTCTTCCTTAGTTAAGCAGATCCGTGAGCACCAGTTTGATAATGACAAATTGTGTCTCATTCGAGACAAAGTGTTGAGAGGGGAAGCCAAGAAGGCTGTCTTTCTTATGGTGTCTTAAGGATTGGAGGCAAGATTTATGTGCCCAAGATGGGTGAGTTGATTAGACCGATTCTTGAGGAGGCCCATTGCTCTTGATATTCTATTCATCCGGGAGCAGTGAGGATATATCATGACCTGAGCCAGCATTATTGGTGATGTGGCATGAAGAGGGATACTGCAGACTTTGTTTCTAGGTGTTTGACTTGCCAACAGGTCAAGTGTGAGCATCAGTGGCCTGGAGGTTTGTCTTAGAGGATGGCTATTCCTACTGAGAAGTGGGAACAGATCACTATCGACTTTGTTATGGGTTTACCTGCCACAGTGGGTGGTTATTACTCCATTTGGGTAGTTGTTGATAGGCTGACCAAGTCTTCCCACTTCATCCCGATTCGGGTGAATTATACAGCAGAGAAGTAAGCCAAGCTTTATATCAGTCAGATTGTGCGACTGCATGGAGTCTCAATTTCCATTGCCTCTAATTGAGGTTCCTTGTTCACTTCCCATTTATGGAAGGCTTTGCAGCATGGTTTGGGTACTCGGTTAGATATGAGTACAACTTTTCATTCTCAGACAGATGGCCAGTCCAAGCGGACAATTCAGGTGTTGAAGGATATGCTCGTGCTTTTGTGATCAATTTTGGTGCTTGATGGAATCGACATTTGTCGTTAATAGAGTTTGCCTACAACAACAGTTATCATTCCAGTATTCAGATGGCCCCTTTTGAGGAGTTATATGGCAGACGATGTAGATCTCCGATTGGTTAGTTTAATTCAGCTGAGATGGATTCATTAGATACATACTTTCTTAGAGATGCTATGGAGAAGGTCAGTATGATTCAAGATAGATTGTTGATAGCCTAGATTTGACAAAAGAGCTATGTAGATCAGAGAGTTTGAGCCCTTGTGTATATAGAGGGTGATCATGTTTGGCTTCGAGTGTCACCCATGAAGGGTGTGATGAGGTTCGGCAAGAGGGGCAAGCTTATCCCTAGATTCATTGGACCTTTTTGAGATATTGAGCCGAGTGGGAGAGGTGGCCTATAAGTTGTCCTTGCCACCTAGCTTGTCAGCCGGTGTTTCATGTCTCCATGCTTTGGAAGTACGTGTTGGATGAGTCCCATGTACTTTCTCTTAAGTCAGTTGAGTTGGGTCCAGACTTATCTTTTGAAAAGGAGCCTATAGCCATCTTGGATAGGCAGGTATGAAAGCTTAGGACCAAGGAGATTGCTTCAGTGAAGGTGCAGTGGAAGCATCATTCAGTTGGTGAGGCAACTTCGGAGACAGAGTTGGATATGCATGGCAAATATCCTCATCTCATCGAGGCTTCAGGTACTTTCTTTTGCTTTATGTTCGAGGACGAACATAGTTTTTAGTGATGGCTAATGTAATGACCTGGTTGGTCATTTTTGGTATTTTTGTAAAATTATCATTTTACTCCTCCCAATATTGACCCCGAGTTGTTTCTTGTTTGAGTTGGAAAGTTAGTTTCAAACTTTGAGGGAAAAGTTGAGAATTTCTGTAAGTTTGTGTTTTTGAAAGGATAAGTTGCTTAAAAGTGGTTTTCGAAGTCTTTTAAAGTTTCGAGTGTCGAAATGATATTCCGTCAATTCCATTAGTTCCAAAATGCAGAAATTGGTCTATGAGAGTTGTCGATTTTAGATTCGGAGTCGTTTTGAGGATTTGAGGTCAGGAGTTGTGAAATTGTAGAAATTTAGCCTCTAATTTAATTTTGGTCAACATTCGGGATTCAGATGCTCATATCAAAATCTCGAGAGTTCTGTTGGTTTTGAGGAATGATTTTAGGCCTAGGAGTGGTCTTGATTGATTTTTGTGAGGACCCGATCTTGTCTTAGCCTTATTAGGCATTGAGTTAGTTTCTTATAGTTTTCACGGATGTCGGGTCAAGGAGACCTCAGATTCATGTTTTGACGGTTCCATTGAGTCCGAAACATCGAGTATAATTGATTTACATATATGATTTGTGTGTACGAGGTTCCGAACGAATCCCAATGATCCTTTCGACGATTTTTGAGTTGGTTGGTTTTATGGTCTGGTGCATGACCATTTGGTCATTGCGAGGCTCCCTCATCGCGTTTATGTAGCATTGATCTAAGGTGCATCATGATCGCGTGGGTCATGTCGTGATCGTGATGGTTAAATTTAATGAGTTGACTATTTTACTCATCGCGATCGCGTGACTCTGGGTTGCGATCGCAATGAGCATCTGAGACCTGGACAAAATGTTTTCCTAAAATCAGGGTTTCAACCCCATTTCACCATTTGAATTTTGGGAGCTTTGGGGTGGCGATTTGGACCAGATTTTTGAGGAAAAGCTTTTGAGTAGCGATTTTTAACTCTAAATCTTCAATTTCCCATTGTTATTTATGGATTTATGAGTTCAAAACAAGCTTTTGAAATGAGAAATTTGGGGTTTTCTTTATGAACCCAAGAAATTAGTAAACTGGTAATTTTGAAGTAGTTTTAATCCATTTTTCAAAATTATTTTCTCCAGTGAGTTCCTAAATCCTTGAGTAATATTTTCAAGTATTAAATTTCATATTTAAACTTTATTTTTGGAATTGGATTTTGTGTTGTTTCAAGAAAATTGTTGTGGGTATTGTGATTTCTGGAAGATGATATTGAATACTTGATTATTATAGATTGTGTGGCTTTGGAAGTGATTCGAAAGGGGAAGACTCAACTCTTGGAGTGATAAATTGATTGATTTGAGGCAAGTGATCTCCTGAACTTTGCAATTTGGTTGGATTGTTTATTTCTCTTCATTGCCTATGTGTTGGGGAGTAATCTAGAATAAGATGAAGGACTATTTGTTCCACTTGATTAATGTAACCAACAAAAAGGGGAAGAATTAAAAGGCTTCTTGATGATCATGTTAAATTGTGAATTTCCTTATTGTGACCCTATTGATTTGGTTGGTGAATTGCTTGAATGCATGAAAGTGGACTTGTGTGATTTGAATTATTGTCTTTCCGTGTGGTCTTATCTTGCTTGTGTGCATTGCTTGATGAACACCATGATGAAACACTTGATAAAAGCCGAAGGGAAAAGGTTCCGGGTAGTGATATAAATGCCGAAGGGAAATGGTTCGGCTATTGGTATAAATGTCGAAGGGAAATGATTTCGAGAAGTGCTATTTTATGATAAAAGCCGAAGGAAAATGGTTCCGGCTAGTAATCGAAATGTCGAAGAGAAATAGTTCCGGCAAGTGAAATAATGTAAAATTCGAAGGGAAATAGTTCCAGCTAGTGACATTGTACTGAAGGGAAATGGTTCCAGCTAATGTTGACTTTGTGATCAATCTACTTGATGCATACATTTTGACTTATTTGATGCATATGATTGAGCCATTTGACGTGTTTGATTGGTTTATTTGATATATGAGTTGAACATGTTATTATTTGTGAATTGAAATGCCTTGTACTTGAGAGTAATGTCTTGATACATATCGATTGTTGAATTGTGACTTTTGGTTTATGATCTTTGAGCCTTGAGACTTGTTTATTATAGAACTGTTAGGTTGGGCTGATTTATGTGCAGGTTGTAGTTTATGGAGGTTCAGTTGGGATGGAAAAGAGTATTCTATTTAGCTAGATTCTCTAGTTTATTAGGTTGCATGTTGGGTACCATGTTGGTGGTACTCACTCCTTGTTTCTACACTTGTGTAGGTTCCGAGTCCGGACCTATGTGATCTCTTTCTCTTTCTTCTAATTTCGAGGCTTGTCCAAGACTTGAAGAGGTAGCTGCTTGCCACTTTGGCAGGCCCTCTTTTCCTTTTATTATGCTTTGTTCTATTTGAGAAGCAAAGACATTTGAGACTTGTATTTATCTTTCGAATTCTGTATTTACTTTAGTGGCTTGTAAACGTGACAATCAAATTTTGGGGTGTTGTTTGAAATGAATAAGTTTTCCACCTTTGTCTTGTTCTTACTTTATTTATTTCCGCTTTTCTTTCATTTTCGTTATGTTGAGGCTAACTTGTCTTGGTGGAAAAGGACAAGTGTCATCACGTTCATTTTTGGATCGTGACAAAAATCTTAGAATTTTCAAGAAAACTCATATCAAGGTCCATGAACATATTTTAGAGTTCTTCCTCAAATTTAGAGTCTTTCTTCAAGCGTTTTGATCAATTAAAGTGTGTAAGAATATATCTTGTGTGAAAATGTCATTGTTCTTTCCCATACGATACTTTTATTCAAAACATCATTAATTCGCCTCAGTAAGATAAATAGGTTAAATATAAAAATTATATGTTTGTTCATGTAATTCACTACTAAACCCAATGAAATATTTTGAAATTTCTTATATGCTCATTATGATATTATTCCATGAGTTCTATAGCTATCGTCATGAAAAAATTATGCTAAGCATGAATTATGTTTTTCCTCAAAAGGAAAGAATTTTATGATTCTTACAATATGATGAACAAACTATGATTATGAGCTCTTAAGATAAACTTTATCACATAATGTACTATAAGTAGTATGTCAATGTAGGATAAGAGTTGTTCTAAATTTTTCGATAATTCCTTTATATTATCTTTTTTGGATATGATATGGATCTAAATGTTAACCTATTGTATGTATGTCTATACCCCGACAAGGTATGACAAGGCTTAGTCAATGAAACAAAGATCAGACTTCATGTACTCACATGGTGTATATATCGGTTATACTAAGAACCTCCCATAATGAACCAAATTATGATGAAAGATGCTAATGTTGAAGTCAACCTAGTGACTGAATCCTTTTAATTTCTTTCCATGTCATATGTATTCTCCATTTTTGATAACTAATCCTTGTATTAATCACCAAGTGGCTTCAATTACAGAATCATAACCAAACAACATACCCTATTTGTTCTCTCGAAAGTAAAACAAAAAAGACTAAAGTCCAAGCATACTCAGTCTATGGTTACCAATTAGGAAAGATCAAAAGACTAAGCTATGAAATAGGTGGTTACAACCAGTCGGACTTCTAACATTACAAACATGTGCTATTTCTTTGGCAATTCCCTCCAAATCTCTATATCTTTTCTCAAAGATTCTCAAGTTCCTCTCTATCTACGCAACATGTATCACTTCAGCAAAGACTATTCTAAATAGAATAGTTTTTTGAGTCTTTCCTTCAGCAAGAACAATAGTCCATTCTATATGTTGATCCCAGCTCCTCCAACTTTGTCCATTCCATTCTATCCAATTACAGATTCTAGTCAAAATTTGAATCGTGAAAGGACAACTGACAAACAAATGTTCCTTTGTTTCAGCCCTTTGGCTACACACAACACATTTAGATTCCACTACTATACCCCCATTTAAGTAACTTTTCTGCTATTAGCAATCTTCCATGGAGATGTAGCCACATAGTAAACACAACTTTTGGCCTTGCTTTGTATTGAAACATTAGACATTTCCAAGCCATCCTCAATATCACCCCAAGAATCTACAAATACATTTGCCTGGTCACACTATGTAAAGGCTTGAACTCAATCTGAACCTGCATAAGTGTTTCCCTGGCAGCAAAGATCATCCTCACCATCCAACATGCTTGAACTGGAATATTCATATCATGTAGCTCTTGGCTTTTTATATAATATGCATGAATCCACATGATCCATAGTTTAACCCGCTTATGAGAGAGGTCCCAGCATGTCTTGGCAATAGCAGCTTTGTTCCATATTGTTAGATTAATTAGATTGAACCCTTCAGATGTGTTAGGTAGACATATTTTAGACCATGCTATAAGTGACGTTTTCTTAAAATCATTTGATCCCGACCACACATAACTTCTCCTTTTGGTTGTACTTTTAGTTAATGTATTTCTTATGTTTCATTTTATGTTATTTTTTACATACGAGGACTATTCTACATATATTTATGCTCCTTTTGTCAAGGAAACTACATTTCACAATGTATGTTCAAATACTCGGGATGAACAATTTTCACATTAGGTTTTGCACTTTCAGTTATTGGTGAGACCCATATTAATCTTGGGCCTTAGTCACTTATTTTGAAAAAATGGTACAACATGACAATATAAAGATAAAATTAGCACTAAATAGCCGAGTTATATTTTAGGGAAACTAAGCAAATACCCCATAAAAGTAAAATAATTACAAACATGTACCCCTTTACATTCATACTCTATTAAATAATTACACTATATACTCCCGACTAATTTCGCTTAACTGTTACTAAATCGGTATCATATATTGTATTGGTATCATTAAGGCTGATAATTTCGCTTAATTGATACTAAATCAGTATGTATATAATGTAATGGTATCATTAAGGTTTCTTGTTCAGAAATTACTCCTTAGTCAATAATACTATAAGAGTATATGTATACTCTTATAGTATAACAATATACATATACTCTATATATATATATATATATACTCTTATAGTATCATTGACTAATGAGTAATTATCAGCCTTAATGATACTAATACAGTATATGATACTGATTTAGTATCAGTTAAGTAAAAATTATTAGCTTTAATGATACCAATACAGTATATAATATTGATTTATTATCAATTAAGCGAAAATTATCAGCATTAATGAATGGGGGATATGGGCTGTAATTATTTATGAGAGAATGAGTATTTCTTGAACTACTTTGGATTTGGGTATGAACATGTAATTATTTTGAGTTTTTTGGCCGATTTATATAGTTTTTCTTTATATTTTTGGGCAAATGATAGCCTTTTTACACTTATTGGGTTAGTCAATAATTAAATTATTGTATTTCAATATTCTCCTTGATTTATGCATGTATTTCGTTCATCTCTCTCTTTATTATCTTTCTATTTTCAACCGTATCTTTCTTCTTCTTCTTTTTTCTGAAAAATCTCTTCAATTAGATACCCATTACACCGCTATTCTCTCTTATCAGGAAAATTGAATTTCATGAAGAAAAAAACTTAAATATTCATTTGGCGTATTTTTCCCTCAAAAATTTAGAATTTGGGAGTTATATATTTTTCATTTGTGTGTAACTTGTTCTACGATTTTTTTTGTTCAGTTTTTGTTCTAAATCTCATGAGCAAGAGACGTTCTTCTAAGAATTCATCTTGTCAACAATCGAAATAATGATTTCAATTTTGAAGGTTCTTTTATCAATGATTCAAAAAAAATACTTGTTTAAAATTTGATGTGCGATAATACTACTAACAGAGGATCTCTCAAGTGATGGCACAAAGTGACATGGGGATAAAGAGTTGTTCTTTTTCACTCATGGTGATATTGTGTCTTCATAATGGATCCATTCCACAGATATGCAAGGTGCACACTTTGAAGGAATATTACAAATTGGTAGAGGAGGACACAGTTTGAATATATATGACTCTGCCACTGTGAAATATGGATTCATATAAATTGATACATCTTCAAATTGAATTGAATGTATAACTATAGGGTATTATGTATACATAGTTGACAATATGTTTACAAATCTGATTATATGTATCGCAATATTTTGACGGAAGTAATACATCTATCAGAAGTACATGTTAACAGTTGTGCAATATACTTTTACATACTAATAATGTATACAAACTAAATATAAGTAATGTATACATGATGCATTTATCATATAACAATCAATATATACAATAAATTTTGAACCAGATAAAATAAATATACATCAACTAAATCAATATGTGAAATCGATGTATACAACAACATATTGCGATTTAATTAATGTATACAATTTACCATAGTGAGTGGGATATTAAATCCCTAAAATAGTGTTGGTTAAAAAAATAGATGAAACATTTACTACTATTATAAACATATTAGTATTATAGTGAATGTCTACTATGTGGAGTCCTTTTAGGGTATGGTTAGGAATCCTACTTGGGGACCAAGTCAATTCTCCCATATAAATAGAGGGGTTCTCTTCATTGTAAAATACATCTGTGAATCCCTAAATATTTTCAAGAGGAATAAGAAGTCTTCTCTCTTCTCCCTACTTTATTCTTCTTCTTATTTAAGATAATTTCATAACACGCTATCAGCATGAGACTCTACCGTCTTAAAGAGTGAAGGTTAAGTTTGAAGAATTAATAAGGTATTATTTATTCTTTTGCTTTTAATTTTAATGGTCTATCTTACGAAACTAGAGCTCATTGCCCTTCACAGTTCGGGCAAGAACTACCTTTCATGGGCGTTGGATGCTGAAATCCACCTTGATGCAATGGGTCTTGGAGACACTATAAAAGATGAAAACAAAGCATCAAAGCAGAACTGTGCACGGGCTATGATAGTTTTGCGTCATCATCTTGACGAGATTCAAAAAATTGAATATCTCACAGTTAAGGATCCACTTGTTTTATGGAGTAGCCTAAAAGAAAGATATGACCACTTGAAGATGGTCATACATCCAAAGGCACGATATGATTGGATGCATCTAAGGCTACAAGACTTTAAGTTTATACATGAGTATAATTCTGCCATGTTCAGAATCACTTTTCAGTTGAAACTATGTGGAGAAATGGTTAGTGAGATTGATATGATTGAAAAGACGTTCTCCACTTTTCATGCCTCGAATGTGCTCCTGTAGCAACAATATAGAGAGAAAGGTTTCAAAAAGTATTCTGAACTAATTTCTCATCTTCTCGTGGTTCAGCAAAATAATAATTTATTAATGAAAAATCATGAGAATCGGCCTATGGATCTGAACCACTTCTTGAACTGAATGAGGCATACGCCCACTAGTTAATGTGTTTTTCTTACTTTGTCAAGTAACACAACTTATTCGTATAAACATGAAAAAAATACATTGATATACTATGTGCATGGTTCATTACTTTATTAATTACATAATAGAAGATAGTTAACAATTTATTATGCTATCTCACTTTTTCTTTGTAATAAAAGCGTAATAGATATTTATTTCATTTTATTTGAAGATATGGACAATTCCCAAAGCATGTTATCTAATTATGAAGACATTTGCTTGATTGATTCTGGTACAACACATACGATATTCAAAAATGAGAAATATTTTTCTCATTTAAGTACGGGAAAAATAAATGTTACTACAATTTTTGGTAGTACTAATATGATTGGGGGCTTTGGAAGAGTCATTATAATTTTGCCTAAGGGAACTAAACTCATCATAAATAATGCTATGTTTTCTCTCAAGTCTCGGAGAAATTTGTTGAGTTTTAAAGATATCCGTGAAAATGGTTATCATATTCAATCAATGGATGAAAGAAATCTTGAATATCTTGATATCACCAAGAATGTCTCTGGGCAGACATGTGTTATAGAAAAGTTCCCTGCTTTATCTTCTGAGTTGTATTGGACAAGAATTAGTGCAATTGAGGCACATTCTATAGTAAATAAGAAATTTACTGATTCCAACACTTTTGTACTTTGGCATGATCATCTGGGACATCCTGGGTCTATAATGATGAGACGAATTATAGAAAATTCAAATGGACATCCATTAAGGGACCAAAAAAAAATTTTAAATGGTGAATTTTCTTGAACTGCTTGTTATCAAGACAAGTTAATTGTGAGACCATCACCAACGAAAATTGAGATTGAGTCCCCTGCACTCTTGGAACGTATACATGGGGATATTTGTGGGCCTATTCACCCACCTAGTGGGTCGTTTAGATACTTTATGGTCCTATAGATGCTTCTTCTATATGGTCTCATGTGTGCCTATTGTCATCTCGTAATTTGGCATTTGTAAAATTATTGGCACAAATAATAAGATTAAGGGCACAGTTTTCTGATAATCAGATTAAGTCTATTTATCTTGATAATGCTGCAGAGTTTTCATCCCAATCATTTAATGATTATTGCCTATCAATTGGGATAAGAGTTGAACACCATGTTGCTCATGTTCATACTCAGAATGGTCTTGCTGAGTCATTAATTAAATGTTTGCAGTTAATAGCAAGACCATTGCTTATGAAAACTAGGTTGCCCACTTCTTTATGGGGTCATGCAATTTTGCATGCTGCAACACTTATTCGTATGAGACCGACAAATTGTCATAAGTTTTCTCTATTGCAATTGGTTATGGATCAAGAACTTAATATATCCCATCTAAGAATTTTTGGATGTGTTGTACATGTACTTGTGGCACCAGCAAACCGCACTAAGATGGGTCCTCAAAGAAGGTTAGGGATATATCTTGGGTTTGAATCACCCTCCATTATTCGTTATCTTGAACCATTAACTGGAGACATGTTTACTGCTCGATTTGCAGATTGTCGGTTTGATGAGACAGTTTTCCCAAAATTAGGGGGAGAACATAGTGAAAAAAAAGAGAAAATTTGTGGAAAAATTTATCATTGTCTCATCTTGATCCATGTTCTTCTATTCGTGAGCAAGAAGTACAAAAGATTATTCACCTGCAGAAAATTACAAATCAAATGTCAGATGCATTTATAGATTTGAAAAGGATTACTAAATCACATATTCCTGTAGAGAATGTCACAATTCGAATTGATGTCCCTATAGGACCATCCACTAGTGTAATATCTAATGAATCAAAAGCACGCCTAAAGCGTGGTAGACCATTGGGTTCTAAGGATCAAAATCCTAGAAAAAGAAAAATTAAAGGCCAAGATGACATTATGAAAGAACCTCATATGGAAGTTCAAAATTTGAATAATTCTGATATCCATGAAGGAATCAATGAGCTTGAGACTCAAGAAAATAATGAACTATTCATAAATTCAAGAGATGTTGAAACTAATCTAAATCGATCAGAAATAGTGGTTAATAATGTCTTTGCATATAATGTTGCGACAAAAATCGTGCAAGATAGTGAGGATCTTGAACCTCAATCTGTTGTAGAATGTCGACAAGGAAATGATTGGCCAAAATAGCAAGAAGCAATTCATTCAGAGTTGACTTCACTTGTCAAGCGTGAAGTTTTTAGACCTATAGTTCAAACACCTAATGGTATTAAACCTATTGGTTGTAAATGGATTTTTGTGCGAAAAAGAAATGAAAAAAATGAAATACAAAGGTATAAGCACGCCTTGTTGCACAAGGATTTTCACAAAGGCCTGGTGTCAATTATGAAGAGACATACTCACCTGTTATGGATGCAATAACATTGCGTTATCTCATTAGCTTCACAGTCCATGAGAGACTTAAAATGCATTTGATGGATGTGGTTATAGCCTATCTTTATGGATCACTTGATAATGAGATATACATGAAAATTCCCGAAGGATTTATGATGCCTAAAGCATGTAGTTCAAAATCTAAAAAAATGTATTCAATTAGATTGCAAAGATCATTGTATGGTTTGAAGCAATCTGGACGCATGTGGTATAACCGTCTTAGTGAGTATTTAGTTAAGGAAGGTTACACAATTGATGCAATTTGCCCATGTGTTTTTATAAAGAAAACAACATCGGAATTTGTTGTACTTGTTGTTTATGTTGATGACACAAACTTTATTGGAACTTCAATAGAGCTTCAAAAGGTAATTGATTATTTAAAGAACAAATTCGAGATGAAAGATCTTGAAAGGAAAAAACTATGTCTTGGTTTGCAAATTGAGCATTTGACAAATGGTATTTTTGTTCATTAATCTGCCTATATAGAAAAAGTATTGAAAATATTTTATATGGATGAAGTGCATCCATTAAGTACTCTGATGGTTGTTCGTTCACTTGATGTGAATAAGGATCCATTCCGACCTCAAGAAAATAATGAGGAAATCCTTGGCCCTGAAGTACCATATCTTAGTGCAATTGATGCATTAATGTATCTTGCTAATACTACGAGGCCCGATATAGCCTTTTTGGTTAATTTGTTAGCAAGGTATGGTTCTGCTCCTAATAAGAGACATTGGAATGGGATCAAAATAATATTACGGTATTTAAAAGTGACTACCGATATGGGCTTATTTTATTCTAAAAATTGCATTTCCAATCTTGTTGGTTATGCTGATGCAGTATATTTATCTGATCCACACAAAGCTCGATCTCAAACAGGCTATGTGTTTATATGTGAGGGTACTGCCATATCTTGGAGATGTACAAAGCAGTCTATCGTAGCCACTTCATCAAATCATGCTGAGATGATAGCCATTCATGAAGCAAGTAGAGAATGTGTGTGGTTGACGTCCATGATACATCTCATTCGAGAAAATTGTGGATTGGAGTGTGATAAAGTATTATATGAAGATAATGCAGCATGCATAGCACAACTAAAGGGGGGATTAATAAAAGGAGATAGAACAAAGCATATTTCGCCAAAGCTTTTCTACACACATGAGCTCCAAAATAATGGTGATATAAATGTACAACAAATTCGTTCAAGTGACAATGTGGCTGACCTATTCACCAAGTCTCTACCAACTGCAACTTTCAAGAAGATGGTGTACAAGCTTGGAATGCGAAGATTCAAGCCTCTGGATTGATGTACTCATTAGGGGGAGTTAATACGCGTTGTACTGTTTTTCCCTTACGAGGTTTTGTCCCACTGGGTTTTCTTTGCAAGGTTTTTAATGAGGCAACCTAGATGTGTATTATTGGATATGTGTACTCTTTTCCTTCACTAGAGTTTTTCTGTTTCTAAATTTATTTTAATTAAGGTTTTTAACGAGGCACATTATCTACCAAATAGACATTCAAGGAGGAGTATTATAAACATATTAGTATTATAGTGAATGTCTACTATGTGGAGTCCTTTTAGGGTATGGTTAGGAATCCTACTTGGGGACCAAGTCAATTTTCCCCTATAAATAAAGGGGTTCTATTCATTGTAAAATACATCTGTGAATCCCTAAATATCTTCAAGAGGAATAAGAAGTCTTCTCTCTTCTCCCTACTTTATTCTTCTTCTTCTTACTCTATATAATTTCATAACAACTACCATTGAAACTGCCGTTTTTTTTTTACTCTTTGACTAATTATTGTCAATATTTTTAAACCTAAAATTTATTAATATATTTTGTGTTATAATTGCTAATTTTATTTAGCACTTGTACCTACAGGTCAATTCCTCATTTATTTTAGCTTTTTGTTTAGATTATATGTATATGTCAAAGGTCTTGTCCCAATAAAAATACTTTTATTCATATTATGTTAGAGACTTTATAGATAGATGAGCCTAGATGTTCAATAGACATTGATGTTGGTTTTTTCCTAATTATTAAATTACTTATGATGTAATGTTTTGAACTCAAGGAAGTACTTTATGGATGAGAAAGATTCTTTTTAAAAGACTTTATTTATGAATCTATTTCATATTATTACGCTTATTTTTCATGTATATGTCATGTTATTTGGTTTCCTTTGACAAGTTAAGGCATCGAGTTTCAGTCTTATCTAAGATCAGGTTAGGGCATTACACTTCCCATGACACGTTACTTGCGAACTTATTTAGAAAACCTTTCTTCTTAGAAAAAGAAACTATTTTGAGTCAATCTCTGAATATTAAAATCATACTAAAATCTTTTTGTAGCAGTGTTGGAAGCTAATGTAATTTTTTATTTGGTTTGGTCCCTATGAATTAAAAGGATGTATGAAAATATCTTCTATTTAGATTCTGATGAGTTGTTGGGTTGAAAATTAATATTTTTATGTTCTTATGAGGAGTCTACTAAGAGCTGTTGCTTTTTTATGATGCCAAAGGGAGAAATTATTGAGATGTTCTATTTGCATATGTACATACAATATCTTCAACAATGTATTCATGTGTTATAAACTGAATTGTAAAAAAATAGGTTCTTAGATTTAAAGAAACCATGTTCTATAGATGCGCACTAAATATATTCATTTTGGATTGAAGAAGAGAAGATACAATATTCTATCTCATAAAAAATAAAGTTGCAACTACACTATATACAACAATATAATATAGTTGTACAAGTTTGAAAAAACTGTGATAAACTTATAACACTAAGTTGTAGATGAAAGAACATGGTCCTTAAGCAAAATTGAAGACATGTCCTTTGGAGAAGACATGTGGATCTGATCAGGTTCTCAAAGTTAAAAATCTTACTTAGTCAAGCAAACGTAGCCATTAAGTAGCCATTAGAATGAAGTTGCTATGGGTTTGCCATCATCAAAATGAGGGAACTTGTTGAGCTGTCAGGAGCTATCTTGATCTCTAAATCTACATTTAAGACCATATGATATTTTGATGTTTGACAATTATTGTACAAGTGTAATGACCCTTCAGGTCATTTGTGTGTTTGTGCCTCTTTCCTGTCGTTAAGAGCATTCCTGTAGCGACCCCAAGTCATTTCTGACTTGCTAGCACTGTAGGTTCGGTCGTCTGGTCGTTCGTTTGGTTTTTATGCCTGTTTTCCTGTTTTGGAGCTTTTGAACCTTGAAAAGTTGATTTCGGTCATAACTTCAGGTAAACGACCTCAGATGGGAATTCTGACGGTTCCATTAGCAACGAAGTGGCCAAATTAGGCTAGAAGCATGGTTGGCCTGAGTCCCGGAGCTTCCGGTGTGATTTTAGGGCAATTAGCTCTTTAGCCTTTGAAATTTGGCTTAAGGTTGACTTTGGTCAACATTCTTGGTAAACACGCTCGGATGAGAATTCTGACGATTCCATCAGCTTCGAAGCGGCCAAATTAGGCTAGAAGCATGGTTGGCGTGAGTCCCGAGGCTTCTGGTGTGATTTTAGGGCAAGTTAGCTCTTTAGCCTTTGAAATTTGGCTTAAAGTTGACTTTGGTCAACATTCTTGGTAAACGCGCTCAGATGAGAATTCTTTCAGTGCAGTTAGTTCCGAAATATCGAGTTTGGTCTAGAATGACCCTTCGAGAACTTTCAGGAGCTTCCGATCAAATTTTGAGGCCTCCGGTAGAATTTGGTTAAAATGGCCCATTGGGTGTGGGACCCACTTTTCATCGAAACGACCTCGTATGGAAATTTTGAATGCTTCATTGAGTCTGGAACGTTGAATTTGATGGGGTAGCATATCTCGTTTGCTTGCACGGGGTTCCGAACGAATTTCGGGCACCCCGTCAGAGTTTTGGGAAAGCTCAAACTCAGCTGGTGCAGCTGGTGTCTGCAGACCCATTCCTTCTCCACGTTCACGGAATTGGCTCTGCGTTCACGGAGGTGTGGGCCTATCTTCTTCACGTTCGCGGAGGTCTGGGAAGCCTGGGGGAGTCTTCTCTCCGCATTCATGGAGGTCTGAGTCTCTTCTCTCCACGTTCGCGGGCCCCTGGCCACGTTCGTGGAGTACAGTTATTTTTGCCTCCACGTTCGCGGGGCCTTGGCCGCATTCACGGAGGTCAGCGGGTTGCAGTGGTTATAAAGGTGAGGTCGAGCTCATTTGGAAGAAAACTTTGGAAGTTCATATCTCCCTGATCTTTTATCGGTTTTCAGTGATTCAAAGTCCCAGGCGTTCAGATTCTCGTAGGAAGTGTGGGTCTTGGCTCGGTTTGTGTTGGGTGTTCCTCGATTTCCATGAATTTGAGGCGTAAGTTGCTATCCTAGGCTTGTAGTTGTAAAGTTTTGTGTTTCTTGTGTTGGCTGTTTGGAGCTGATCCGAGCCCCGATAGGTGTTCCATTTTGGAATACAAGGTCGGGTGAGGGTTTGGGACCTCTTCACGGAGTCAATTCTGGAAAATCCAGAGCGGGTCACACATTTCTCGATTTTGGCTCCAAAATTGGTTTGTCTCTTATTTTGATGATTTTAGTGTCTAAACGACTGTATTGATGCTGTGACACTATTTTTGATAGCGTGAAAGCAGTCTGAGGCCTTTCGGAAGGGGAAAGATCCGGCAGAGTGACTTGGGGCGCGTGTGATCAGCCTTCGGGTAGGTTACGGCTTCCTTTCTTCCTAGATTGAGCTTGAATGTGTGACTACTTGTCGACTTATGTGAATCTAGGTTGGGTAGTTAGTACTTCTGTTCTTCTTCTCCGATTTTCTTCGTTTAGAGTTGGTTTCTAGATTGTTCGGGGTTAGTATCTTGCTTTAGTGTGGGTTGCTGAATTGAGTTGTTGATGATTTGTTGTGGGTTACCTATTGGGTGGTTATCTGTTGTTACATGCGTGGGTTCGGGATATTTTCTTGTGTTTGATGATTGCGGTGATTTATTTTCCTACCTTAGAATAGGTTAGGGTAGTATTGCCTTAGTCCCATGCACCTGATTGACTTGAGTATGTATCCGATGTCGATTCGGATGGACTAGATCCTTGTAAACTGGTATAGCAGACTTGGATCTGATAGTATGGGCCTTAGTTTAGGCGTTTTCGTGCTTTTCAGATTTTCTATTCTTTCTCTTCTTATCTCTGCGATTCTGGGGTGCTGCCAGAAGATTTAGCTATTGTGCCGATTGACGGTTGGGTTGTGATAGGCTGGGAGCCTTCGGTTGATATCATTGAGGGGGCGGTGTCCCTCGGTGTCTAGCCTTGTGTTGAGTTGGTTGGTGGTGGCTTGATTCGGTTGGAGGCGGCTAGCTCCAGTCCGAAGCTGACGTTACACGGTTAGAGTCCATTATTTCCAGTTCGAGACTGTTGAACCTAGGATGCTAGCTCCAGTCCGAGGCTGACATTACACGGTTAGAGTCCATTATTTCCAGCTCGAGACCGTTGAGCGAGAGGTGTTAGCTCCAGTCTGAGGCTGACGTTACACAGTTAGAGTCCGTTATTTCAAGCTCGAGACCATTGAGCAAGGGGTGTTAGCTCCAGTCCGAGGCTAACGTTACATGGTTAGAGTCCGTTATTTCCAGCTCGAGACCGTTGAGCGAGAGATGTTATTTCCAGCTCGAGGTTGACGTTACACGGTTAGAGTCTGTTATTTCCAGCTTGAGACTGATGATTTGGGTTCGAGTCCCATGGGTGTTATGGCTGTTGGAGTTGGGTTCCTTTGTTTCCGTAGCGTAGATTTTCTGTGTGTACCTGTCGGGCTTATGGGGGTCCGTTCGAGTTCTTGTTTGTCTGTGCTTGAGTGTGCCTAGCGGGTCTTATGGGGGGCCAGTTGGGTTTAGTGTGATATTCTTAGCTTTACTTTCCGTTTACTCTTTTCCTGTTCTGTTGACCTCTGTTGTGTTGATTCTATCTTGTCTGCTTGTTTTTACCTTTCTTGCTCAGTCGGCCTATGATGCCTACTGGGTACCTGTTGTTTTGGTACTCATGCTACACTCTGCATCTATTTTCGTGATGCAGGTCCGAGCACTAGTTCTCAGCGTTGAGTTCGAGCCTGCAGTTGTCTGCCCAGGAGACGAGGGTGAGCACATGGCGTTCTGGGATTACCTGTCTCCTTCTGTATTTATATTTTGACTTGTCTTTTTCTTTCGAGACAGCTTGTTTCTGTGGTCCACTTTGGGATTTGTACTCTTGTAATAGTTTTGTACATGTGACTTCCACGTTCTGGGAGGTGTCTTTGTATATATAGTTTTGGTTTCGCTTCAGCCTTCTCTTATGTGTTATTATTTTATGCTTCCGCTTAGTTGAGATTAGTTTCCACCCTTAATCTCATTACTGTTCAGTTCTGGGATAGGGTTTCGGCTAGCCTACTGGTGGGGTGGTAAGCGTCATCATGACTCGAGAGATCGGGTCGTGACAACAAGTGACAATCTATGTACAAGAAAGAATGGATTACAATAATCAGGTCCTTAACCAAAAGGAACTGGTAAAGTATGTAACATTGAATAGGAACTGCTCCTTTAGATTCAAAAAAATGGAGCTGTTTGAAGAAGTTATTCCGCGTAGGCTTGGGGAATTGATATTAAGACTTGATTCAATTCTACAAGTAACAGAAGTTCAAGTGATAAAAACATTTTCTTAAATTGAACATGTGGAATTAAGGGGAAGTAGTCATATATGCGTAAAGATGAAATCCAAGTAAAACAAGAATTGATTTCTTGAAAAGTCTTGAACCAAATCTTAATTGGATTAGCAGAACTACAATCGGCTACTTACTCATATAAATACAACATGTCAAAAAGTTTTGGAGCTTAACACACCCAAAGAGGGAGACGACAAAGTGAGAGCAAAGTCTACACAAAGAGTCTCAAAGGGAGTTAGTTACTATAACAAAAGAACTTGTTCCTATCAAGTTATAAATTTACTGTTCTTGAGTTGTAATAGCTCGATTCTTGTGGTTTCAAAACAAAATCAAAGATTACTTTCTTAGTTGATTGTAGTAGGTATTGTTTGGTATCGTAAAGGAACTTCTTTGACCGATAGAGTCATTAAAGAGTCAGGAGAAAGGTTGAGGTAGGGAGCGTCAAGAAAGTTCCTTAGATTGTGCAAGGTTGTAACCTTAAATTGCTCGAGTTTAGTGAAAAGTTTTTAAAAAATCCTACAAAGATAGGTTATGGTTTTGCCTTTAGGACAATGCATCGTATACGTCAAAGTTCGTATAACTCAATCTCACAATTGTCAATTTATCATATTTGTTTTTCCCCATTTCAAGATCTCATATCATGTGTAACACATTATATTTTGGAACATGAAAACCAACCTTAAATTGGTAACATTACTTTGCACATAAAATTACTTTATTGAGAAAAAAAGGTTGTTATGAATGAGTCCAACTAGACAAGAAAGAAATATATTACAAATTTGGCATTCCAATTCCCTTTGGTAATGTAGCATGGTATTGGAGCCCTTTAGGTTTCCTTTACCTTAGCCATGGATTGAAGGAGACCTATATAGCTTCAGCTCGCATGTCCATAAATGAGTCGAGTTGAAGACACCAGCAAAATCAACATCAGACAAAGCTAGCTGCACAAAGAGCTGATAAAATCAACGAAGTTAATCTTGCACGACAAGGGCAAACGAGAAGCAAGCAATGGAAAATACTTTTGCACATATTAGAAACTAGAAAAGAAACTTTATGTTTAATTGAATTTCATGAAGCCAAATCGATTTTAATGTTTTTTCTTACTACCTTTCCCAAGCTAACATAGAATCCTTTGCATTTCTCTTCTTCATTTTTAAATCTATATAACACTATGTATATACACTTTTATACTTTACATATACATCATTATACACTATTACACATTACATATACATCCTTATACACTACTATACATTGTATGTATAATGTACAAGTAATGTATATGCTTTGTATAATAATGGATAAACACATTTAACCAACGGATGATAGGCGAACCTTGCATTTGGAGGCATCCCATTTAGGTTTATCCCTCCATAGAGTAGTTTTTTCAGATTTCAATTTTTGATAGTTGCATTATTGATTTATTGATGTTTGACTAAGGACGAGAGGCGAGCATGCTAAAAAAATTGGCACACAAATTAAAGATTTCTTTGTGATCTCATCTATTGTAGATAATCAAGTTTATGGGACTGGACGTTAGCTACATTTTGTTCACCAATACAAAAATAATGTAAATTCTGTTAAACTTTACTTATATGCATTTAAAAAAGAGAAAAGATATCTGGTTTATTCAAAGATTGAAAGATGAAGATTGATGTTATTCAAATTCAGAGCTGACAGCTATTAGCATCTATCCAACTTAGAGAAAAACAAAAATACACATTTTTACCTGGCATAGCAACATACGAAAAGAGATTTGAGAAAAGGGAGAGGGAGATGATGCAAAGAGAAAAACTATTTATAGAAAAAAATAGAAATCTTTAAAGAATTTCTAATTAAAGAAGAAATAAGATAAAACTGTGAGTTAGAAAAAATCAGTAGAAAGAAAGGGGGAAAGAAATTGAGAATAGGCTTCAACAGGAATCTTTAAGCTCATCAAGCAATTAAGCTATATGAGTTCAGAAATTTACAGACAAACAATAACATTGGTCATGTTTTGATACACCGACAAGTAACAAAATTATATCAACTAGAGGCAATGTGAATGAGAATGAGTTACTTCTAATATCCTCTGGATAGTCATACACCATAAATAATTAAGCTGCCTACAACCTGCTTTATTCTATCCAGGTACATACTGAGGTGGTGCATGGGAGGGGAAATTCAATGCTTGCATATTTTAGAGATAATAGAAGTGTTTACATTAAGGCATGCACTATCCCCTTCAAAGTATAAATACCAGCAATTTGGACATGATGTTGCAGAAGATAGATAAACTAATAAAGGCCATTACTCAAGCAGATCTTTTGCTAAGGGTAGAACAAAATTAAATATCTCAACATGTGAGTAAGGAAATGGGGATGAAGTTGTACAAGGTTAGAGAGGAGTTTCCAAGTAAAATAAAATACTAAGACAGGTGAAACTTACAGGAAAGTTGAGATAGTCATCTCGTCACGAGTTCCAGTTCTACACTATGATGGATGTTAGTTGTGGAAGTCCAAAACCTTTGTTGAGGCAGTCAAAAGTGCTTTCCTGCACATCCATTTTCTCTACCAGTGGCAAATCAATAGTAGATCTAAATGCTGTTTCAAGATCTTCCTGATTTATTTGACAATCAAGAAACATTTTATCCGCTGAACAATTTTCATATCCAGGCTTACAATTTTGAATTTCATGATCGCAAGCAAGATCTGTATAGCTCTCAAAAGATACAGAGGGATCCTCTAAAAACCTGAAATCCCAAATCAATGACA
Source organism: Solanum appendiculatum (assembly GCA_018342035.1). Taxonomy (NCBI): domain Eukaryota; kingdom Viridiplantae; phylum Streptophyta; class Magnoliopsida; order Solanales; family Solanaceae; genus Solanum; species Solanum appendiculatum. The sequence continues at coordinate 490,849 of JAGDQO010000681.1, read as the reverse complement.
TCAGAGGGTAATAATTATCTCTATAGATAAAGATGGTGGTGATGATGATGATTGAGTGGGGCGCATGGATGGGAAACAGGAAAAATAACATATTGTTCGACATTTGTTTAAATGTACTTATAAGGATTTAAAAGGCATCAAAGCTACACCAGTATCAGTGCCAGAAATTATCAATGTATCTTCTTATAGTTATCTTATACGAAAATTTAACGATGACTATGAGGATTGGAAGCTTGAAGCATAATATAAAGGTGTAACGATGACTATGAGGATTGGAAGCTTGAAGCATAATATAAAGGTAAATCCTTACCCTTGTACGAACGAATTTAGGTCCTCATATCCATTAATACTATCACTATCACCACCGTGGACTGATGAATATTGATTCCCCTCTTGCCCAGCATCAAAACTTACTGGTGAATTCATCCCATACTTGATCGATGATGAAGAATGAAATTCTTGCTCATCATCAAATTTTAAAGATGCATCAAATACGTTTAGGTTGTCGTATCTATCCATATTTTCACTAGCACTACCATGGACTGATAAGCCTACATTTAGCTGGGTTGAAAGTGAATTTGTCCCATGCTTGATCCAAGAATAAGTTGAAAATTCTTCTCCAGCATCAGAACTTAATGAATCCATCCCATACTGAAATGAAAAGAGTGTTCGTTAACTTGTAGTATAGACAATTTGCTTGCTAATTAAATTTAACAATTAGTTTCTATCACAATGGCATTCATGAGAATATAAAAAGATAACAATGGATATTTAATTTGGAAATCAAAGAGCTACTTGTTAAATTTGTCACCTACTACCAACATCCCCGTTCCACTTATACCCTCATATCACTCTAAAAAGGAAAGGATACAATCATATAAGACGCACCTTTATGATTTTGTTTCAAATCTAAGAGGCCGAAACTAAATACTTATCCAATGATGATGTAATCATTTAGAGCTCTTTTTCTCTCCATCAACAACATGGAGTAATTCCTTGTTTGGAGGTCATCATCAAAATTATTAGTGCGTTAATTCAACAAAATGGGTGTTTGAAGAAACATGATCCAAGTATACTTAATGTTTTTATTTTATTAAGAGAGTTTGTCAGCAAGTCATCAAAACTTGCATGATGTTAATTTTGTGAAGATTCTTCTGAAATCTGCAGTTCCCTATATCACAAAGAGAGAATAAATTACCATACTATAACTCAATGCATTCTTCTAAGAGAAGGGATTTGGCCTAGAAAGAAGAAGCTTTCACTCAAATGCGAAGTCAGTTTAGAGAAAAGTTTATCCGTAGGAGATATAATGATCAGTTCTATGATATAAATCTGAATTGTAAGGTTTGATAATAAATATTGTTTGGCGGTTCTATAATAATCTTCAGACTAACATAATTACATCCAGAAAATTAGACATGATGTTGATGACAAAATTGTGAGCATTCAAATGGTTCTCATAAAGCTTCAATTTAAAAACTAGTTTCACGTAGATTGATCTTTCTGCCAATGATAGAGAACAATCAACTTTCCTTAAATGGAGAGTAATGAAATGTGAAAGGAGTGGTAATGATATTGGGGAGATGCAGTATCTGTCTAAGCCAAAAGAATGAAGATGAAAACTTACTAGAAAGTTTAGAGATTCAGCTAACATCATATTGTCACAAGCTCCAGATGCTGATGTTGAACCATTGTTGGTGCTACATCCCAAAATATTTCCCTGGGCATCCATTAGTTCTACTTGTGGCACATCAAAAGTAAATCCAAACTCTGTTTCAATATCTTCCTGATTTAATTCACAATCCAGAAACATTTCATCAGGTACAAATTTTTTGGATTCCAGCGTAGACACTTCAATTTCTTTGTTGCAAACAAGATTTGTGTAGCTCTCAAAAGAAAAAGACGGTTCCTCCAAATACCTACAGACCCCAAATCAATAACATGTCAGAACCCAATAATTGCTTTTGTAGATAAAACAAAGAAAATGATGATACAATTAGAAATAGCAATAAAGATATCAATGCCAATTAGAAATTATAGACATTAAAATCTATTAGTATTACGTGACGAGGAATATGATAATTGGAAGTTTGAAGCTTGAGATAAAGTTAACTCCTCACCCTACTGGGAATGAATTTAAGTCCTCATACACATCCATATTTTCATTATTACCACCGTGGACTGATGAGCATTGATAGAGCTCTTGCCAGGCATTAATCCCATGCTGCATCAGTGAAGAAGCCTGGAAGTCTTGCCCAGTATCAGAAGATAAAGATGAACCAAATGAAGTCAGGTCTTCGAACACGTCCGTATTTTCACTATCACAACCATGGATTAATGAACATGGATGGGGCTCTTTCCTAGCATCAAAGTTTGAAGGTAAATCCATACCATGTTGGACTGAAGAAGGATGAATATCTTCCCCAGCACTAAAAATTAATGATCTCATGCCGTACTGCAATGCAAAGAGTGGTCATTACAACCTTGTAATTTACAAAAAAAATTGCAGAGCATAACTCTTTACTTATCGTTGCACATTATATTTAGCCACTAATTGAAGTTATTATGATTTTCTATCAAAAACTTTAAAAGAAAACGACAATCAAAAGACAAATAAATGTTGGAAACATTACAGCCAAGCACAGTACTTTATTAGCCTGTTTTCAATTGTTTATTCGTAGTTATATCATTTCCATTAGGAAATTAGCTTACAGTCGACTGCCAGAGCATCGATATGACTCCCACACTCCTATTATTCTCATTGAAATATCAATTTTATTAATTTTGTTTAAAAAACAAAGTGAGTTTAACTAAAAAGGTTAAGACAAATATATATCCAACAGCAGAGTAACCTTTTAGGCCCTAGAGCTCTTCTCCAATTAAATCCATAAAAATAAGTAAATTTGATCAGTCATAACTAATATGATGAATTGCTACACATAAGTGTGTAAATCAAAACAGAGCTATGGACTGTTGGATGACACAAGATCTAAGTATACCTTATGCTTTGCGATTTCGTTAAGAGATTTTGAAATTGAGTCCTCCAATTTCTTAAGTTGTTGAATGTTGTCAATCTTGTCAAGATTCTTCCAAAGCCTGCATATTCCAAATCACAACAGAAAAAGAAATGTCATAATCTGGTTCTAGCATTATCTCTGAAGAGACAATGGCAAGTAATCAATGCATATTAACCTAGAAATGGAAGAAAGAATAGAATTATCATAAAGTAATTAATAAAAATGATCTAATAACAAGGGAAATTCCCGAAAGAGAATGCATTTTTTCTGGAAGAGAAAGTCCTTTTTAGAAAAGGGTAGTGGTGAGACTTGAACCCAGAATCTCTACTTGCTCTGATATCATGTTTAAGTATGCGGCCACTCATCTAAAAGTTTAAGTTGTTAGAGAAAACACATTTAATTTGCTTAATGATGCTTTCAACATTATAACATACTAAACATTTCTTCAGCTACACGTCAAGCAAAGAATATAAAACAGACGAAGTTACTCGAAGGATTTGGGAGATACTGCCCAACAGAGCCCTCCACTATAAACTTAGTTGGTGGACATTTTGGATAAGTTTATAGACTCATCCTTTATATATTTGTAGAAAAGCACAATGCATCTTCCATCTCTGAGGTCACAAGTGTCACGAAATTCTTTGATTTTCATTTAAATGCTTATACAGCATATGTGATAGATATGGTCTCCATTTATTTTTATGACATGACCACAATACTCAGAGCCCGTTTGGATTGACTTAAAATAAATAACTTTTAAAAAGTTCCTTTAAAGTTATTTTAAAAATAAGCAGTTATGTGTTTTTGATATGTTTGGCAAAAAAGTGTTGAAAGTCACTTTTTTTATCAAGATGTCTGAAATACCCTTAAAATTGTTAACATTATAAAAGAATTAAGGGTAAAAAAGTAATATACTTGGTCAAAGTAGAATGATTTATAAGTTAAAAAAAATAAGTAGGGGGCACTTACTTTTAACTTTTAACTTATTTTAAGTTACCTTTGACTTATTTTAAGTTATTCTTTAATTGCCAAACACTCTAATAAGTCAAAAATTGATTTAAAAGTTAGTTTGACCAACTTAAAATCTCATCCAAATGGGCTCTCAGTCAAGTCTATGATGAAAAACTGATTGTCAAGTGCAGTTGATAATGCGATTTGGAATAAAAAAAAGGTAGTTCTCCTCAAAATGTGAAGTTGGAATCTCTTTAAGTGAGATACGTCCTGTCTTATGATGTAAGGCTCAAGTAAAATTTGAAGTCAATATTTTTCAGCAGTATTTGTCTAACAATTTTGAGACTAACACCAAAAAATCCATTTGGTATCATGTGAAGTAATGAAACAAAATTCTTTGAACCAACTCTGCCAGCTCACTTTCTCATCCCGTCACAAAGTGTGGACAAGTCAGAACTGAAAATGAATTAGTCCTGGCCTCCTGAGTCCACACAAACTCAAAAAATGGAGTCACGGTTTGATATCATATAAACTCTTAAACGGGACTAAGAAATGGAATAGTAGCATGCAACAATGGATGCCTACATAAGAGGACAAGAAACAGCCACATGTAACTTAAAATATCCCAAAAGAAGGCCTTCTCAAACAATGTCAAACCACTATAAAATTGGATTTGCCTTAACACTCCCCCCCCCTCCCTTTCCCCTTGTTCACAGTCCTGAGCTTGTTTGTATGTGTGCATCAATCTTACTCTACTGGTCAACATCTGCACCTTGTTTTTGTTCATGATCTTCAAAGAAATTTTTTCATGTTATTCATTCCCTTGGAAGTTCAATTTAACTATAATGTTGCACCAATCAATCAACTTTCTTCTTCACGAAGCATTGAACCAACCAAGAGTGGAAGAACCACAATCATTTTAGTAGAGCTGTGAAACTTTAAGTCTCTGTTCAACCAATTTTTCAAGTATTCTGCTAGCATAAGACACTTCTGAGGACTCCATCTACCATCTAAAATAAATTTCTCTGTGTAACAATTCCAGAACAAATAAAAACACTTAAAGAAAAAAGAACAACAGTTTGTCTTCTAATCAAAATCACTAAATATATAATGAGACCAATCATAGAAGGCCTAATCTATGATTATGCTTTTGTTTAGTAAGGGAAGATATCATATGACAAGTATGATCAACGAAAAAAGATCAAAGAAGTTACCTGAGTCTACCCTCGATGTCTGAAAGTCGAATTCTTAATGAATGTGAGAGAAAATTTATATCCTATACCAATCACAAGAAATTGAGTGTTACATAACTAACATTGCCACCAGTGCTTACAAATTTGGTAGTCATAGTGATATGCTTCTGATAAATAAAATTAGTACCTCCGTTGTCAAATCCCTGAAAAAGAATAAGCAGAAAATTTCAGTACTGAAGTAAAAATGTAAACCTGACAAGCCTTGCTTGTTAAAATGAAAGGTAAACCGAACTAATTGGCAGTAAAATGAAACATACCCAGGACAGAGCTGTTCTCCTATATTTACATCGTGATCAGACTTCTTGCAAGCTTTCTTTATTGTCTAAATGTTCAAATCCAGAGAAGGTCATCACCAAAAAAGCACCTTAAATTTGGAATGCACAAATAAGTGGAAACAGGCCATTCCTATAAAAAAGGACGGTTGGACTTACTTCAAGGCATTCCATCTTCCTGTTAATCAGGTAAAAGAACAGTTCTAAGATTAACTCTTCACGCATTTAATCATTTCAGCAGTACAACTATTCACATGTGTGTGTTATGGTACCTTTTTGCCCTTTCTTCTGGATTTACTTCGGCAATCTTGGTCATCATGTCCTCGAAGCTACTGGAGGGAGAATAATACAATGGATTTAAAATTTATCAGTAGAAAGGCTTCCGCATTTAAAGTTTGCTAGATTTAAACTAACATAGACACATAATTATTACTATTGGCTATTTTATTCAGGTGGATGCCATAAAGTACTTTACATCTCATAAATTTTTGACTTGGAAGAAGTATCTTGACATCAAAAAGCAACAAACATATTTCTTGAAACAAATTCAATCACACATTATTTTTCTCTCCTAAGACCTAAAACATAAAGGGATGGAAATTTTAAGATTTAATAGTGAGTTATCGTGGTGGGAGAAAAAGTACCTGCTCTCTGACTTGTATACACTAGGCTTTCCGCTTGGTGAAAACATCGCAAGAAAGATGTCAATGTCACACAAAACTGAAAGCTCATTAGCTTTCTTCAAGAGTCCTTTCTTTCGCCTTGAGTATACTCCTATACGGTTGCTACCATCCAATTTATGCAGTTTCAATTTTGCTCTCCCCATCTGCCATTTCCGTAAGCACAGATTCAACTCTTTGATGCAGATAACATCAATGACTTAAGAACATACACTCTACTGAATTGTGATTGATCAATGCCCAATTCATACCCTTATTTAACCATTTTACTAGTGGATAATTTGGGAAAAAAACAAAATTGTTTCGGTGTACCAAAATTATCGTACATGTGTAATCCAGGAAGTTAAGAAAAAATCATGCCCCCAAAAAATGTACTTGGGGGATTCTCTCCATTTTTCTTGTCAGATGCTATCACAATAACAACAGTTGTAGTACTGAGTTTCAGGTTTACCTTACCTTTGCTTCAAAGTCTCGGCGCCTACTTTCCTACAGAGTCCAAATTCCGTGAAATTTTAAGAACAATGTCTCTCTTTCACGACACCAGCAGTATGAGGAGACCTGCGATAAATGCAGGTGAAGAAAAAGACATCCGGACTTAAATTTGTAAAAATTCTCACAAGAAAGACATTCCCAGCAGTGAAACATTATCTTGTTTCTGCACGATAAATTTTTTATTTGGATATAATTAATTAGCGGAGTGGAAGTACCACTTCCTTCTAAACTATCTAGAATGAACTTGTATAAAGTGTTATTTGAGAATATCTGCACATAAACAACAAAAACCCTAGCAAATTCACCATTTTCAAGGTCAAAATAAATAATGGGAGTGTATGTAAAATCACTTGTACAAGAAACTAAATAATTCACACATGGTTGATCGTTTGTTCTTCACTTTGCCCCTCAAATTTCTGTTGAAGGGGGAAAAAGTAAAAGAAGTTCAAATTTCTGTTAGGAAGAGAAACAATGATCTGACATTACATGATCATCCTTATATAACGAAAAGGAAAAAGAAGAAAGTTTAAGGAAAGTAGTTGCATTTAGTTCAGTGTTCAAGCATAATGCATCTTGAGCCAAGTATCTATCGGAAACAGTCTCTCTACCTCTCTCTCTGGTAAGGCTTGCTTACACGATACCCTCCCCAAACCCCACTTTGTGATATTTCACTAGGTATGTTGTTGTTATTGTTCAAGTATAACACATGTGTGATCCCCGAACTTTCTAAATAAACCAATCACCCTAAAATAACATATTTACACAACTCTCCAATTTGGGAATGTTATTGCTTACCAGAATTTCATATAATTGTACAAATAACAATGCGGTCAGTAAGCAATTACGCCAAAAAGTATGGTGATACCTAAAACCAAAAATTAAAAAAAATGAGTAATACTTGTAAAATAATGCAACCTGACATTTTCCACAACAGAAACTATACATTCCGAAAATTGATTTTCATAATTATAAAACATTTAGAAGGATAACAGGATCATGATAATGGAACCACTTTGATTATAGGCAGCAGCTCCATTCAGATTTTGCAATATCTGTACACCGAAAATAAATTCAATTTTGTCAAAATTATAAACAAATCAAATAACCCTAAATTAAACACCGAAAAATACATGAAAAACAAAAGCAGATAACGATGATGATGATACCCTAAGGAAGAAGAGCGTGATTCAACCCTCACAAATATTGAGCAGACATATCTCCATGCCATTCTGTTAGAGATGAAAATCTCTGATCATAACAAAGAGAATTGGAATGGAAGGCTAAAAATGGCAGGTTTTTGGTTTTATAGGCATCTGCTATAAGGTTTCACTAATCTGCGGTCATGGTAACTCAATACGATTGAATCGGAGAAGCCGTTACTCCGACCATTTTGTGGTCACTGGAAAATACAAATTTCATGATACTTTAGTATAAGCTTTTTATTTGTTCTTAATTACATGTTTTTATAATTATACAAATGTTATGTTAGGACCAGTTTATTTGAATGTTGTAACATATTTCAAAGGACAAATTTCAAGTCTTTTTTGTGTTTTTTTAACTATATGGCCATTAAAATGTCACGTAAATTGAAAATTATAAGGAATAATATTTATTGTAGTAATAATAATTAACTGATTCCACAAATATCCATGTACTATGACATAATTACCTTTATAATTATAAACACAAAAGAAATCCTACATGAATATAATTTGTATAGTACGATTGGCGATAACAACAACATATTCAATGTAATTTCATAAGTATGAGGAGAGTAGCGTGTATACGGACTCCACATTATTTTTAATAAACCATCCATTCAAGTAAAATATCTCAAAACAACTAAGGAAGGAGATATACTAACAAAGAAATCATGATGGAAATACTGGAGAAAAGAACTAGAGCATAACAAATAATATGATAATTGAAATAAAGGAAGTAACATGTAATGATAAAATCATAAAATAAGATAATAGGAGAATAGAAACAAAAATATTGATAAGTAAAAATTATACAATACTCGACTATCTACTTTTAACTTTCTATCTTGATCCTAAAACTCTATATCCTCATATAATTCATCTTGATTAGTCAAATATAGAAGATGTAACTGCATTCTTCTTGAGATGACCATGGAATCATAAGTATTTCTACAGTTTGAATAGATACTGGTTTATCAAGAATGAACTCCAGGGTAATATTAACTATTTGGCTAATAAATTAAATTTTCAAATAGTTAATTAAAGTGGATATGTAAGTGAATTGGATAAATCTACATGTAACTATGAAATACATTTCTCTTCTGAATTCTCAATAACATATTAGTTTAGCTTACATTTTGTTCTTACGTACTTGAATTCAACTTTTGATAAACTTGTATGGCTGTAAATGCGACATACACGAATTGTACATGAAAGACCCCTTTACGCAAGCTATTATTTAAAACTTGGTGTCTATGTACAACAAACATATGGATCGTAAGTATCACCGATAATCGTACATGACACTATAAGTGAGGTATCAAAATATTTGAGGTGCTCGAATATGGCTCACACACAGACCATAAGTGGTAAGTATGGCCAGTGGTAAGTAAGTCCTTATCAATATCGTATATGTAGCTTCTGTAATATTGGGGATGCTCGGGTATAGACACATCTACAATCATGAATCTCACCTAAAGGTCATACCTGGATCGAACTTAAACTCGGTGAATTTTGAAGCCACTATGTAGCCTCCAATACTTATGTATGGCCCACCTACATGTCGTAAGTGGATTTAATAGACCATACACAGAGTCCTTGTCGATCGTAAGTTGACCGATGACACAGCTATACATATGCATTTTTACGAATTTTTAATTCATTATTCACTTTGCACCGTACTACAATCCAAAATCTTCAAACTGTTATAAAATAATAGAATACTAAAATCATATGAAGAGAGCAAAGTAAAAGGGAAATAGAAAGTAGAGATAAGAGTAGTAACTATTTTTGGGTGTTTCTTTTCATTACCATTTTAATGCCCTTTTATAGGCAACATGACTTGGAGTAGTCATATTGCTATAGTAGCTAGGTGATATCACATAACATCCACAAATACATATTGCTATAGTAGTAAGGTGATGTTATCACATAGCATCCACAAATACATATTGCTATAGTTGCAAGGTGATGTTATCACATGACATCCACAAATAAATTATTTACAACACTCTCCCTTGGATGTCCATGTCTTAATAGATAATGTGCCTCATTAAAACCTTACTAAGAAAAACTCAATGGGAAAAATCTTAGTGAAGGTAAAAGAGTACACATATCTTATAATACGCATTAAGAGCTGCCTCATTAAAAACCTTACCAGGAAAATCTGTGGGAGAAAACCTTGGTTAAGAAAAAAAGAGTGCAGCGCGTATTATACTCCCCCTGATTAAGACATCACTTAACAACCCAAAGATGACACATTTCAATCTTATATCTTGGCTTCTCAAAGGTTGAAGTTGATAATGCCTTGGTGAATACGAAGTGTTGAACATCTGATACATCCTTCTTTTGATGGTCATGAATAAAAAGAAGAACTTTGATGAAATATATTTTGCTCAGTCTCCTTTGATATGTTCTCCTCTTAGTTGAACACATGCAACATTGTCTTCATATAATGTTGTTGGAATATTTCTTTTCAAAGGAAGGTCATATATTTTCTGGATATGTTTATTGATCTCAACCAAATATATTTTTGACAATCACTTAATTTGTGATCTTGTCGGCGTAAACAAATTGCTCGTTCTATTTGTTAGCAACAATAACCAAGCACTGACGGACACTTCAAATAAAATTGACTATCTTGTGGAATGACAATATTTCCAAATGAAAATAGATAACTTTCTTGAGATCAAACTTTATAATTTCCTGCAATTTCGTGATCAATAAACCTTGACACAATTTATCAGAATAAATAATTGATATTTGATTCACTCTAATATCTCCACCGATAAGAGTGATATTATATTTTGCATGCATATTAATAAAATTATTTACCATGAATAATAATAGCAAGATACATAAGTGCACCAATTGCACTATGACATGGTACTTTCTAACCATCCTAAGTAGATCAAAATTGATCTTTTTGTTTAAGCGATCTCACAACCATTAGGGTACTATTCAATGGAATCGCTTTAAAACTTTTAAATCCTTGAGGGATTTTCAAATATTATTTACTGTCTAACTAGACATGATAATAATTCATCATGCGTATTCAAGTTTTTCATATATTGTCAGACTGAAGAAAACCTCATTGCATCCACCTTAGGAGAATATATCTCCATAAAATAATGTCAGGACTTTTGCGAAAAAACTTTATTTTTCAATGTACAAGCCGTACTTTATATTTTACAGTTTTACTTATTGCACAATAGTTCATTTGTACCCCCACTGACATTATATCTTGGTTTATGGACAAAATAAATCCAGAGCGTCACTTTTTCAAGTGAAATAAAATACACTTGAATTGTATTTTTTTGGCCAATCATTTATCTATCAACTCTCTTTGACAGATTTAATATCAAGATCCTCGTCACCACTTATAATTTTGAGCATTATATTATATCAAAGATACCGTCGACGATCATTTGATATCGATTTCAATGTGACATAACTTATCAAGATTTCTTCATTTTTCATCATTTCCACGTACCTGAACCTTTATCCAGGTTTTATGAAGTGTTATGTCTTGGTACTATCTTTAAAACACTTGCCTCATTATTATAACCATCATGATCATTTGCTCTTTTTCTTTTTTCAAGAAGTTTTATCTTTCGAACCGATTAATTTATCATACTTCAAGCATGTCATAAATTATGTCCTTCAAACACCTTTCATTGGAGCATTTATAACCGGATAACATAGGGTCAGCAAATGTGTCTGACAATTGACTTAAATTATCTTTTCAACGAGGATCATATCAATGATAATTCATTATGTATAACTTATCTTTCAATTGCTTATCTCCCCCTAATATTAAAGAATCTAACATTTACTCAACCTTATTTGGGGACTCATCTTTATGCATTACATAATGGTGGAGCAATTGAATAATATACTGTACATTTAAATTTCTAGATGAGAATTATTTGGTTCCTGACCCTGAACCAATTCTAATAGGGGAACCTTATTGGCTTGATACGTACAAGTGTTACTACACTTTAAATAACACATCTCATACCATATTTCTTTTGGGAGTTCTGTTCTCATAACCAATGGTTTAATACAATTGGAGGCATATGATTTTTGCTTAAACCACTTGGATATAAATCAACATCATCAATATAATTTTATAATTTGAAATGTGCTCTCGATTTAACAATTCGAGCAAACAACTTTTGCAAAAATCAAATTGTAAGTTGCTAATAAAGCACATGTGATCATATAATAGATGCATCTATCAAAATCATATAATAGTAAATGGTCCACATGGCGGGTGAACGGGCCCATATTCACCTTTTTATACATTTCGAAATTTCAGGAGATACAGTCTCAACCTTAGCTAGTACAACGATAATTTTTATTATGAGAATAAACAACACAAGATAATTCTTGAAGAATTTATTATTTCTTCAATATATATATACCACATGAATTCTCAGTTATTTTCGTATCATATTTGAACCGGGATGGTCAACCGACCATGCCAACAGATATTTATTTCAATAAACTTATAGGTTATTTTTGCATGTGATTCCATCATCATGCTCATATTTATGTACCACAAACAATATAGAAAATGCGCAATCTTTCATATAAATATTTATAATCCACTTTGATTGTAGTAATATGAAGATCTTAAATCTTTTCATATTTATAGTCTCAGTATAATTTTTTTTTCTTTCTATTTCTTTGAAACTTAAAAAGTTTCTTTTGAGACTTACTACAATTTCAATATCATGAGCAATTTTATTTCTTTGGGTAGTAGCACATTAGCTCACCAAAGCTCACAATTAACATTGGATACTACCACATATTTCATAACATTATTTGTGTGGTGAACATTTCTTTCAAGGAGAAATTTATGTCATTATTGTCATGGTCAAAATCATTACAAGCAAAACTTGTTTCTTGATTTACTTTTGTCATTAGTATCTCCTCCCTTTTTATTTAATATCTGACAAAATATTTTTGACGTACAGAGATACATAACCAATGACAAATATTTGTGACCAAGAATTATTTTCTTCTTTTCCCCTTTCGGTAGTTCATAATAAAATGTACCATAATATTTATGATGTACTAAAAGTACTTGACCAATGACCATTTATACCAAAATAAAATTTCTTTATTTCTCTCTAACCTCTCATAGGAGTGAGTTGTGGTATTTATTAAATCATACATAAGTATGTCTTTATTTATAATTTTCATCATCTCTTGACACATTCACTTTCAAGAATGGTCCACTTTTCATGATACTTATCACAAGTCACATTCTCTTCAAGGAATTGACTATAATCATATATACACGCTTCATAATTTTTTTTTTAATTAAAAGTTCATTGTCATGCTTTGAAATTTATCATATTCATATGACATACCTCAACATCACCTTTGAAAGGTCAGGTGCACCTTCACTTTATATTTGTTTATTTTGATGGAGGATTTATAAAATCAAATTAGTTTGCACGGTAATCGTGTGCCCAATACCTTTCATACCAAATTTGATGGAAAAAATTACTTTCACTCTTTAAAGGACCATTTTGAGAACTCATAATTTTCTTTCTTTTATAATTATCATAATGATGATGTTTCGTCCTTTGACACACTCATATTCATTTATACAATCACAATAGTGATTTTGTCATCTTTCGGACTTATCATGTACTGCTACCACATTCATTTTAGAGAATGGAGAAAAATTATGTGTTTCATAATTTTTCATCAAGAGCGCATTAGTTTGCTCATTCATCATTATATCATCAATATATTGCATTGGAATTTGAACCGAATGCTTTTTTCTATAAGAAGGCTTGTTGGCCATATTTCGTGGGACTTGAACCTAAAATCTTATCATCATGGTGCATCGAGACTTTAATCGATGTCTTGCCCTTTTGGTGCAATGAAACTTGAATCCACCACTTTACCCTCAATCAGTGACATTATATATAGTTCAAAATAAAATAAAATTCACCCTTAAGCCTTTAAAATATTGTCACTTTGTTATTAATAGCACAATAAATTTAATAACACTTCAAAGATCATATACAAATTATTACCTTTGCTAAACGAAGCAAAATTGGTCCTCATAGGAGGCTCTGAATACTATTTTTCAACTTAAAAGTTTTATGAATAATTCACTAATTGAAAGACCAACATATTAATTCTCAAGATTAACTTCATTTATTGCTAGTTAAGAAAATTTCTTTCTTCAATTGTAATTTGAAGATAAAGCAATTAGAGGTAAACACTAATCATTACAATAAATAAAATGATACCTCAAAAACCAAAAATTAAATAAACACTTGATAAATGAACCTAATAAAGTCTACATATCAAATTGTCTTAATGACATGTAGGTTATATGTTGGCATATATTTTATGGATTTCTGAAATTAGCATACTCTTTTTGTAGATACATACAAATCATAATTAATGTAATTATTATTATGAAGGAAGCTTACCATAAAGCAAAAATGTACCATTAGCTTATCATTGACAAATTTATTAATTGCCAACCTAAATAACATACCATTGCCTCTTCAAAGAATCCTTCATAACAGAATAATCCTTTTGATGATTCCAAAAGAAAGTAGGATATTTCTCAAATATTAGTTTGCCTACCTTTTTTAAGCAACTATAAAAACAAGTTATGTTAGAACATATAACATATTATAATAATTCAAGAAGTAAATGATTAGATAGCGAAAGATAAACAAGTGTAAAAACAATCAATGATGCTGATCAAAGTTAATATAGGTCAACATAAGAAATTTTAATACCTTTTCTTTTTTATTTTGATATGCATTCCTTAAATTAACTATATCTCATTTAAAAGCAATTATGTATTACTAGGTGATAACCGCAACAAAGTATCAACCAAATTAAAAATTCATGTTATGCACTTTTAGTTTTCTAACGATTTCTGTGAGTTTAATTCTTCCAACAAGGTTATCAATTAAGTATGTACTAATTATCCTTCCAATATTTAGCTCAAAAATCCATGATAACATTAACGATAATTACATTAGACACATCAAATTCATACTATCAAGTATTAAAAGACTTACATAGCAAAATATAATATACTCTATACTATTTATGTTTGGCCTAATGCACTGTCGAAAATGCTCATAGATGAAGAGACTCGTGCTGATAACGTGTTATAAAATAAAGATAGAACACTAAAATCATATGAAGAGAGCAAAGTAAAAGGGAAATAGAAAGTAGAGATAAGAATAGTAACTATTTTTGGGTGTATCTTTTCATTACCATTTTAATGCCCTTTTATAGGCAACATGACTTGGAGTAGTCATATTGCTATAGTAGCAAGTTGATGTCACATAATATCCACAAATACATATTGCTATAGTAGTAAGGTGATGTTATCACATAACATCCACAAATACATATTGCTATAGTAGCAAGGTGATGTTATCACATGACGTCCACAAATAAATTATTTACAACAAACTTAGTTCTTTCATTTTTTTATCCACTCTACACGTATGTAGCGCCATAAAACATCAAAATTGTACCTTAACACTTAAATACGTCTAGAAGCTCTTAGTTTGGATCGAATTACTCATATTCAATAGGTTAAACCTTAGATCGAAGGTACAATGTGTTTAACGAACTCATGGGATGATGATCGGAAGTCATGAACTCAATTTTGCGACCATTGCATGAGAGGTGTAGCGTGTGTTTGAATCCAGAGCTTCTTCATTAAAATGGAAACCCATTGCCACTAAGCCAAAGGCATAGCTTTTGTCAAAAGTGTCCCACTTTAAATATATATCCTTTAAACATAGAATTGACATATATATACAATGTAATTTTTCGATGAAGAGTTGGACACCCTGGGTGGCTATAGCTCCGTCCTGGCTCGACGTTTAAATACTAATATAGGTTATACTTATATAGGTTTCCATTGTCATCATTCTTATATTTGAAACATTAAAGAAGAAGAATCAATATGCGTATAGTAATAATAAGTGAGAAATAAAGGGGATCTGGCTCCTCTCCATTTCCCTTCTCTCCATTTTTCCCAAGTTCTTGCTTGGATGTGAGACACATGGCATAGGTAAAAATTAATGGTTAAGATTTAATTGAATTAAAATAAGATTTTAATTATGATTTAGATAATTAATATTTCATAAGAAAAATGACAATACCACAATCATAACAATATATTTTCTTGTCCATAAATATATTATAGTAAGAAAAAGATTAGAAAAAGAGATTTTTTTTTAATAATGTAGTTTTTTAAAGTTTGCTTCTCGTTCGACTGTGAGCGATTTTTATTTTAAAAAGTTGGCTTGAAATTGTTTCATTGCAGAGATTCACGTAATGTTATTTGACAGTAACCGACAAAAAAAAGTTAAGTTCATGGGGTTTTTCGTTTTAGTGTTAGAAAGAATTTAATAATTGTACGAAGTGGACAAGAAAGTTCACATGTTAATATATACCCATCAAGGTTTGATTTCATGCCATTTTCTTGCTGGCCTTCACACCAAAGTTTGATTTCAAAATCTCTCTATTTGTACTTGTGTTCATCCTCCCTTGCACATGTAATTTTTCATGTGCTTTCTTAATTTTATTTTTTGGATATATTGGGAATTTGATGAACATTTTCTCTTATTTTTGAATTATTTTGGATGATCTTTTAACATGCATGTCATTTATTTTATAACTTTTTCATGTGCATGTTTGAAAATGGTGATGTATCCGAATACATATTGAAGAAACCTTACCACCTAAACAAGAACCAGGTTCTTGATAATTTGCCTAGATAAAAACGCAACACAATAAAACAATGTTTTTATCGTGGAAACCTTCCTCCCTCAAGGAAGGGAAAAACCACACTACAATTTTATTAACTTCAAGAACACTTCAAGATTACAACTCAGTAATCAAAGGAACTAACTCTAGTACCTTTACTCTTCAACGATTAACTATAATCGAAGACTCTACCCACTAAGAAGTCAAACCCATTTGTTGTTACAATTTTCTCTAACTCTCTCTCGCTTAGAACAAAATACTCTAAACACTGATTCTAAGATGAATCAACGCAACTCTAAAATTTCATAAAGAAATCCTAACTCTAGTATTTCTTTCTTTCGCTTTCTCGATCTCATCAAATAGTTGGCCTTTGCTAGAATAATACTTTTGATTTGTGATTTTGCAAAGACAACTTTTTCTTTCTTTAGCCTTTTCCTTTTATAGAGGTTGGTTAGACCTTAGTCGACTTCTATAAGGAAAGAAATTAGTTTTCCCAGAAAAATAATCCTTTTCCTTATAGGAGTCGTTTGTCTCCTTCCTTTTCCTTATAGGAGTTGTCTGTTTTTATTCCTCTCCTTATTAAACTTGATTTGTTGTGTTGAGCACGTTTTCATATTTCATATCTGAATGAGTGATCTCTTCCAGCCTCTTTATTCTATATCTGGTACATGTTTGTGAACCTAGTTCATGTTGCCATCATCAAAAGTTATTCAAGGATTTTGTCGAATCATCAATTTCCCCCTTTTTAATAATGACAAATATACTCCATTTCCTGCACCTATTACAACAAACAACCTTCTCTCTTTTGACATTTAAAAAAAAGGGATAAAAAACAGCATAAGATCATAACAAACTCAGAGCCATAGGGGCAACACTCAGACAGAACAAACAGATAATCAAACAAAATCTAAAGATACTAGCCATCCAAACAAGATACAAAGAAAACACCAAGGCAAGGATAGATAATCAAGCAAAACATGATGCACAATGTTTTAAGCTCAGTAGGAGCTCCGGCAAAATATCCAGCAGACACAAAACACAATAATTAACAGGATTGTCTTAAAAGAAGCTGCAAAAACACAGGGTCTAGAGAGCAATTTCAGGAGGAAGAAGAAGTTGGGTGGTGTGAGACAGGAAAGAAGCTGTAAGACGCGATCCACATGAGCATTACTGTCGTGCTGTTGTTGCAACAACTGATCCTTCAACCTAGTAACTTCCCCTTGCGACTCAGCCAGGGCAGTGCGAAGAGTATCAATTTCAACCTGAAGCACTACATTTTGATCCCTAGCTGCATGAATATCATTGAGAAGGATATCAACTGGGCCAGTAGCCCTAGGAGCAGCAGTAGGAACCTAGTTGTCATTATCAAGTAGTCGGCAATCTGCAAGAGTCAACCTGGTGATCATATCCTTCCTATTTAGAACCCAGCCTTCACCTAAAAGTACCCCAAAGGCTTTAAACATAGTTGTAAAGAGGTTTCCAAAAGCCAGCTGATGTGGACCAGGTTTAGGATCAACCACTCGTGCCATATGTTTTATCATCAGAGAGGGTCAGTCAATAGGTTTCTTTTGTTCCAAAGCATTGGCTATCCCTATGTACCTGAAGGCTGCCTCATGTCGTCTTCCCCCTTGTCAGAATACCCTTATGAACCAACTCATACATTAGTTTGTGAAAGGGTTCCATTTCCCCTTTAAGCACCTTTCTAGGTCGTGTAGTGACCCGCCCTTGAGTGTACTTAGACGTGATCATACAATTTTCATACAACAGTTGGTATATGAAATCCCAACAGTTGGTATATGAAAGATTTCACTCAGACAAACATTATCAAAAACCAATTCAACCCTATTTACAGAGGAAGTAGCAATGTTGTCTTCCAAGACATTTAGATTCACATAAAATTCAACAACCTCATTTTCATGAACCTCTAGCCTAGTGTCCAGAAACAAGTCAGCCTAACCCTGCAAGATTAACAACCCAAGAACCCTTTGAATTACAAGCAAAGTGTCACGATCCAATTTCCCGAGTCATGATGGCACCTACCAACCCACCAGTAGGCCAGCCAAGACCCTATCTCGGAACTTAACAGTAATGGGACTGAGGGTGGAAACTAACCTCAACTAAGCAGAAGCATAAATAAAGGAACACATATAAAGAAAGGGCGGAAACGAAACATCTATATACAATAACAATACCTCCCAGAACCTGGAAGTCACCAGTATAGAACTACTAAATGAGTACAAGTCCCAAAAGTGGACCATAGAAACAAGCTATCTCGAAAGCAAAAGACAAGCCAAAATATAACAGAAGGAGACAGGTAATCCAGAATGCCATGTGCCTGACCCTCGTCTCCGAAACAGACCACTGTAGGCTCGAACTCAACACTGATAGCTGGTGCTCGGATCTGCATCATGAAAACAGATGCAGAGTGTAGCATGAGTACCAATACAACAGGTACCCAGTAGGCATCATAGGCCGACTGAGCAGGAAAGGTTAAAACAAACTGAAAGGATAGTATCAACAATAACAGAGGTCAAGCGAAAGCGAAACAAAGCACATGAGCACACCGGAAGTAAAACTAAGTACAGCTAATCTAAACCTAACTGGGACCCCATAAGCCCAGAAGGTACACTCGTGCACAAGTTTAAATAAAACCCGAACGGACCCCCATAAGCCCAACAGGTACAGAGAAGAGCTATTCTACGGAAACGAAGGAAGACCTAAGCCATGAACCGAATTCACCAACCAACTCAACTGACCGACCAGCCAACTCCAAGCCTTAACCAACCAACTCAACCGACCAACCAGCCAACTCCAAGCCTTAACCAGCCAACTCAACCGACCAACCAGCCAACTCAACCGACCAACCAGCCAACTCTAAGCCTTAGTACTCCGCTGCCCAATCAACCAACACTCCCGGGGGCCCTGCCTAAGCCAGTAGAGTGCGCCGGTACTCTCAGGGGCCCTACCCAAGCCAGTAGAGTACGATGGACAACCTAAGTACCTCATATCCAATAATCCTGAAACGAAACAAACAGCCAATCCTAAGCATTAATACTCCGTTGCTCAATCAGCCAACACTCCCAGGGGCCCTACCCAGCAAGTAGAGTGTGCCAGTACTCCCGAGGGCCCTACCCAGCCAACTCCAAGCCTTAACCAACCAACTCAACTGACCAACCAGCCAACTCCAAGCCTTAACCAACCAACTCAACCGACGAACCAGCCAACTCCAAGCCTTAGTACTCCGCTGCCCAATCAGCCAACACTACCGGGGGCCCTTCCCAAGCCAGTAGAGTGCATCGGTACTCCCAGGGGCCCTACCCAAGCCAGTAGAGTACGTTGGACAACCCAAGTGCCTCATATCCAATAACCATAAAACGGAATAAATAGCCAATCCTAAGCATTAATACTCCACTGCTCAATCAGCCAACACTCCTAGGGGCCCTGCCCAAGCCAGTAGAGTGCGTCGGTACTATCGGGGGCCCTACCCAAGCCAGTAGAGTACGCTGGACAACCCAAGTACGTCATGTCCAATAACTCTGAAGCGGAACAACCAGCCAATCTCAAGCATTAATACTCCGCTGCTCAATCAGCAAACACTCCCAGGGACCCTACCCAACTAGTAGAGTGCACCGGTACTCCCAGGGGCCCTATCCTGAGTACACTAGACAACCCAAGCATCTCATATCCAATTTCCCACTTCGCCAATACTCCCGGGGGCCCTACCCAGACAGTGGAGTACACGGGGCCATCCCAAATAACTCATAACATCAAGCCAAAGTGGATCGCCGTCCACTACCAACCACAATACCGCCGAACTGAACGCGAAACATCTGAAAGCCGAGGAAAACAACACGCCTCCAATGACACATCGGCACCACAGAAAGGGGAGAGAAGACAAAAGGATCACAGAAAATACGGAACTACAACCAGCCACAACTATCAGACTTAAGTCTACTATTCCAGTCTACAAGGACCTAGTCCATCCGTATCGACATTGAATACATACAAAAGTCAAGAGATACATGGGTCTAAGTCAACTCTAACCTAATCTAATCTAAGGCCAAAGATATAATTCAACAAAAATAAACAGACAACCAAAACTTTGAATGACACCACAAATAAATAGCCCAACAGATAATTCACAAAATATCTACAGATAAATAACCCCTCCGGTAGCATGGTTCTAACCCCAAAATCAACCTTAAGGCAAGAAGTCGGAGAAGAAAAGCTGAAATACTAGCTACCCAGCCCAGATTCACAAATATCAGCATGCATTTACACATTCAAGCTCAATCTAAAAGAAGGGAAGCCGTAACCTACCAAAAGACCGACCTTGCGCGCTCTAAATCACTCTGCCAGAGCTTTTTCCTTCTGAACGGCCTCGGATTGCTGCCACATTATTAAAAATAGAATCACAGCATCAGCACGGTCGTTTAGACACTAAAATCATCAAAATCGGAGACAGACTAATTTCGGAGTCAAAATTGGGAAATGTGAGACCCACTCTGAAATTTCTGGAATTGACTCTGTGAAGAGGTCCTAAACCTCCCCCTAGCTTGTGTTCCAAAACTGGACACCTCCCGGGGCTCGAAACAGCTCCATGCAACAACAAACCAAAATGCAAAACTTATCACAAAAAGAGACATAGGGCAGCCACTTACAACGTAGATACACCACAATCAGAGACTTTTCGACATGCTCCGAATAGTCACCCACACAGCCAACAAGATTCCGAGCACCTGGGACTTCAATCACCCAAAACGGAGCTCTAAAACTCGAGATATCGAAGTTTCAAAATGAGGCAGAATCTGATTTTTTGCTATTTAAATAGAAACAGTTCTAGTCGTTAAAAGCTAAATCTGGTCGCTAAAAGTCTAAATTCTAGTCGCTAAAGGTCTACACCAGCAACACCAGATTTTGCTATTTTTCAAAGTCTCCGAACGGATCCTCAAAATTCGTTCGGAACTCGATGAAAATAAACCAGATAGCTACCCCACTAAATTCGACATTCTGAACTCAATGGCGCAGTCAAAATTTCCATACGAGGTCGTTTCAACAAAATGTGGGTCTCACACCCAAAGCGCCAATTTAACCAACTTCTACCGAGAGCCTCAGAATTAGATCAAAAGCCTCGAGAAGCGCATGAAGAGTAATTCTAGACCAAACTCGGCATTCAAGAACTAATCGCGCTGACAAATTTCTCATCCAGGCGTGTTTACCAAGAATGTTGACCAAAGTCAACTTCAAGCCAAATTTCAAAGGCTAAAGAGCCAAATGATCCCAAAGTCACACCGAAGGCCTCGAGACTCGGGCCAATCATGCTTCTAGCCTAGTTTGGCCGCTCTGGAGCTGATGGAATCGTAGAATTCCCTTCTGAGGTCGTTCACCTGAGGTTATGACCGAAATTAACTTTTCGAGCTTCAAAAGCTTCAAAATAGGAAAACAGGCACAAAACCCAAACGAACGACTAGGCAACTGAACCTACAGTGCCAGCAAGTCAAAAATGACTTGGGGTCGCTACAAGAATGCCCTAAACGACAGAAAAGAGGCACAAACACACAAATTACCTGAAGGATTATTACACAAAGACCTAACTTCAGTATGGAAAGTTCTTCCCCTCAAAACAGATTTAGACCCAAAATACGTTTCCTTCCCCATCTCCAAGAATTCGGCCAAATTCTTAATGATTTTCCTTAGGGTCAAAGTCAAGAACAATAAGAGAACTAGGAGTGAGAATTGGAGACTTAACGGATTGGTGACACTTTCTGCTAGTCTTGATGGCTTCGTTAAGTTGGGCCTGACTAACGCTTCATGTAAGGGGAACATGAATGGTGGTCCTTTTTATAGCAACATCTTTTTGGGGTTTTTTGGGGTCATTTGGGTAAAGTTGATTGAGGGGAATATCAACAATGTCTAGATTTGGTGAGGAAGTGGGGTTTGGACTGGAAAAGAGAGTGGGTTGTGAGAGTATTGGAGTAGTAGTGGTTGTGGGGAGCGGGACCTCTATGGATTTGAGTGGAGATGATGGTCGGAGAGGGGTTGAGATTGGGAAAGGGAGATGAGGGTTAGGTTTTTCAGATGAGGGTAGGAAAGGAGAAGGGGTGAAAGGTTCACCAAAGGCATAGGGTGGGAGAGGAGAGGCTGGTGGGGTCAGAGATGGCGACTAACAAAGAGGGGATTGATGGGTCAGAGATGGAGGTGTGTAGAGGTAACACCTTCCCCCTGAGTTGATGCCCTAGGTGAGTCGTGCATTTATGCATTTTCCGGTGAGGAAGCGGAGTCCTCATCATTCGAGTAGGCGACTGGGGTTGGTGGTACATTCATGGTGAGGAGGGATTTTGGGTTTGAGAGAATAGAGGTTTTGGTTTGAGAAATGAATGTTGAGGATTGTTGGGATTTAAGGAGTAATGATGAGATTCTGACACTTTGATGAGAAGTTTAAGAGACGATTGAGTTTTCTTATGTGAGAAGTGACTTGAGATGATCAGTAATGAGTTTCCCGTGTAAATATCTGGGTTTAAAAGTGGGTGTATATGGCTGGACCAGGTTCATAAGCTTCTTTCAATGAAAATATCATATAATTTAGTATGATGCATAGTTGGATATAATGAGGATGAGTGCATACCTGTTAAGATGAGAACATGTTCCTTGACATGAGTGTACCTTTGTAGCCTAGTTATAGGAAACTAAGGGTAATATCATTTGACCTGATCATAATGCCATCATGTTGTGAGTGTATACCTATTACAGAGTACCAAGATGAGTTAGTGTGACTATATTTCGAGATTATTCTTTAAACCTTTCATTATGAAAATGCTATTGGAGAGAAAAGTTATTCTTGATATACTAGCCCCAAGGCCAGTCGATTTCTTTGGAATTGTTCTCTTCCAAGTGCTTTGGTGAAGATGTCGGCAACCTGGTCCTCAGTTTTACAGAAAGTCATGATGATGAGCCCTTTCTCCACATTGTCCCTGAGAAAGTGATGACGAATATCTATATGCTTTGTTCACTTATGTTGGACTGGGTTATTTGCCATATTGATGGTGTTTGTATTATCGCATATGATAGATATGCACCCCATTTTAATTCCAAAATCCTCAAGCTGTTGTTTAATCCATAGGATTTGGGCACAGCAGGAGCAACCGCGATGTATTCAGCTTCAGTAATGGACAAGGCAACCGAGTTCTATTTCCTTCTAGCCCATGATACTAGACATGGTCTCAAAAAGTGAGCCATTCCAGACGTGCTTTTCCTATCTACCAAGTATCCGACATAGTCTGCATCTGCAAACCCTACCAGATCAAATGAGTCACCTGTTAGATACCATAGTACTAGGTTCACAGTTCCTTTATGATATCGCAGAATCCTTTTCACAACTTTTAGATGAGATTCTTTTGGACAAGATTGGAACCCTGCACATAATCCAACACTGAACACAATGTCTGTCCTGCTAGCAGTCAAATAATAGGGATTCAATCATTCCTCTGTACTTTCTATCATTCACCGGAGAATGAGGTTCATCTTTATCAAGCTTGGTTGTCGTTCCAATTGGTGTATCATTTGTCTTAGCTTCATTCATCTCAAACTTCTTAAGCAGCTCTTTGATATATTTTTGCTGATGAATTGAAGTGTCAGATGGAGATTGATTGATCTGAATCCTTAGGAAGAAGTTGAGTTCTCCCATCATACTCATTTAAAATTCACTGCTCATTAATTTTGCAAATTCAACTCTGAGTTTTGCACCTGTTCCTCCAAATATGATATCATCTATGTATACCTGAACTATAAGCATATCAACACCTTGTTTTTTAAGAAACAATGTGTTGTCAATCTTGCCTCTTGAGTACCCATGGGTAAGAACAAAGATTGATAGTTGATCGTACCATGCTCTTGGGGCTTGCTTTAGTCCGTACAATGCTTTCTCTAGCTTATGAACAAAGTCGGGATGGTCCAAACTTTCAAAATCAGGCGGTTTTTTACATATACCTCTTCTTGAAGAAACCCATTTACAAGGCACTCTTTACGTCCATCGGGTAGAGTTTGAACTCCATATGAGCTGTACATGCGATTAGCATTCTGATTGCTTCCATTCTTGCCACTGGGAAAACGTTTCATCGTAATCTATTCCTGCTTCCTAATTGTATCCATGTACTAATAATATGTCTTTGTTTCATGTGACTTGCCCTTGATCATCAAGTTTTTTCTAAATACCCACCTAGTTCCTATAAAAGTTCTATCATGAGGTCTAGGGACCAGGTTCCAAACCTTGCTTCTTTCAAACTGAATTAGCTCTTCCTGCATGAATAGAATCCAGTCTTGATCCATCAGGGCTTCTTTGATATTTTTTTTGTTCAATCAAGGATAGGTAGGCTGAGAATGCATACATGTTTCTCAATTTAGATTTGGTATGGATCCTAGAATCCAGAGGAGTAAGAATGTTTTGCACTGGATGAGAGTTCTTGTGTTTCAAGTGCCTAGTTGAATTGTATGAACACTTTTTGGGGCTGATGGACCAGGTTCCATAGGATTATCTATCACAACTGTATCGTCTATCTCAGGGGTATTATGTGCTAGTTCAGGAGAAGGTTCGTTTGAGTGATCATCATTAGAGTCGATTTCTTCAGGTTGCTGTGGATTTGTCAAGCTTATGTCATGCTGATCATCTTATGATTTTTTTTAATTGAGTTATTTCCTTCATCAAATATGACGTGGATGCTTTCCTCGACATGATTTGTTCTTTTGTTGAATACTTTGTATGCCTTCACTGTGATGAATAACCAAGAAAGATTCCCTTATTGCTTTTGGCATCAAACTTTCCCAGAGCATCTTTGCCATTGTTGTGTACATTATGCACACAGTCTAATGCTCTGAGATGTGCTAAGCTGGGTATTCTCCCTTTCAATAATTCATAAGGGTTTTTGGTCAGCACTGATCGAATCAAACATCTATTGAGTCGTTAACATGAGGTATTTACTGCCTCAGCCCAATAAGACTTTGGGAGATTACTTGCGATAAGCATGGTTCGCATGACGTCTTACAAGGTTCTGTTTTTGTGCTCAACTACACCATTTTGTTGAGGTGTTCTTGGTGCAGTGAAGTTGTGATCTACACCATTTTTGGCACATAATTCCATGAATTTTGAGTTTTCAAATTCCGATCCATGATCTAAGAGAATGCTAGTGAGTTCACATATAAACTTCTTTTGAACCAATTTCGCAAAGATTTCAAACATATCATATGTCTCATCTTTAGTTGCAAAGAATATGGTCCAAGTGAACCTAGTATAGTCATCCACGATTACAAAGACATACATTTTCCCTCCTCGACTCTGCACTCGCATTGGTCCACATAAATCCATATGAAGTAATTCTAGAGGTTTGGTCGTACTTACCATTGCTTTTGGCTTGAATGAAGATTTCACATGTTTTTCTTGATCACATGCTCCACAGACTTTATCATCATTGAATTTCTTAGTGGGTAATCTTTCCACTAAGTCTTTTGTTATGAGTTTGTTCATTGTTGAGAAACTGATGTGTCCCAGCCTCTTATGCTAGAGAAGAGAGCTGCCAGTAATAACACTAAGACATATAAGCGAATTCTCTTCGGGACTCATGATGTCAACTTTGTATACATTTTTATGCCTCTTTTCGAGAAGAACCAGTTTCCCAAAGATTGGATTGAACACTCTACATTCATTGGAAGTGAAGAGCACATTGTTTCCTCAGTCACATAACTGGGACACACTCAGTAGATTGTGTTGTATTCCCTTAACATAGTACACATTGTCTATTGTTTGGGTATGATATGGGCTAACCTTTCATATTCTCTGCAATTCGCCACTTTTTCCATTTCCAAAAGCTACGTTTCAACCTTTGAAATTACTCAGTGAGGGGAAGTTATTTTTGTTATCAGTCATGTGTCTAGAGCAAGTGTTGTCCAGGTACCATTGCTTCAGCTCTCCTCCCACTGATTCCTGCATCAACATTCAAAGGTTAGTTTTGGGTACCCAGATCCACTTGGGTCCCTGTTTATTTGTGAAAGGATGAATTAGATTTTTCTTAGCTTGTCAGGTAAGAGCTCTCATTTGGAACCAGTTTCATAATTCTCTTACCTAAAGGTTTTCTAGAAAAACTAAGATTTTTTTCTAAGGCTCTTAATTTTTTTATCACATACGTTACTTTTATGCCAGTTAATCCACAATAAATGCACAAACAATCTTTGTTAGGATTTGTCATGCCCCGAGGCTACCCCCTAGGCGTAACACGGGACCTAGGGTCAATAGTAACCCCAAGCTAACCCTGAATCTAGCATATCACAAGCATACTGGAATAATTCTATGTAAGCGGAAGCATAACTGAAAGTTGAATAAATTTAAAAGAGTTCAACTGAGAATATAACTGAGTTCAAATGTGGAACAACCCAAATACTGAATACTGACTCTATGTCTGAAATCCTCTAAAACTGATGAACTGCTGAGACAAGTCCCCAGCTAACTCTAATAATACTGAAAACTAAATAATGAACTAACTGAGTCAAAAGCATAAAGAAACATCCTCGAACTATGAGGACTCACCACTGAAGCGACAGAGTAAGGACTAGAAGTCGAGCTATGCGCGGTTTGGATGCTGAGCGCCTGAACCTACATCATGAAACGATGTAGCTCAAAAGTATGTGTCACTACTTTGAATGTACTGAGCATGCATGATATAGATACTAAGTTGAACAATGTAAACTGACAATATGAACTGAACATGGAAATAGGTTGTCCTGAAGTAGAACTGAAAACTGAGCTAGATGCAATGACCAAGTACTACTCATGAAGATAACATGCTGAACTGTCTACTGAAGTAAATACTCATAACATGGTCAATGCAATAAGAGTATGACTGTGGGAGATACTATTAACTAACATAAACCACGTGAGCTAAATGTAGAGTCCGATGTATACGCCCATCGAAAGGACCCAATATACCTTGCTAGGGGTACAAAGGCATGACTGTGGCGTGATCACTAAAAGTCGATGCCCAACAGTGGGGACTAATGAACCTACGGTGGCACGTAGTTCTGGGACTTTGAGGTTATGCTGAACCCTAGTACAACCTGGTGCTAAGTCTACTCCCAACTGAATATGTAAAGCTAACAATGCAACTGATATACTGAGTAGCTCAAAGATATGGCATTCAAATATTGGAGCATGATTTTTTGACTGATCTGTCTAGCAAGTATAATTCATGAAATGCTGATAATTAATACAAGCTAGGGTTCTGAGTTCTATACATGGGACTATGCAAATTTTCCAAGAAAACATGGTATTTAAATCATGGAAACTATAGTAGCTAAAATCACAATGAATACCCAAGATTATGGAAACCCTAGGTCTGAACAATTTATGAGAACTTGAAGAATTAACTGAATTCTAGGGACCTAATGGGTGAAAGGAACCCACTAGTGAAATCCCACATACCTGGTGATGAAAACTACGGAGAAATCCACTAGATTTTGGGCTGAACTTTGAAGAACACAACTGCTTGTTCTTGGGAGAAACAGTCGCTTCTTTCTCTTCTTTTCTTTCTAAGTTAGATGATTTTGGAAGAATGAGGGTTCTAGGTAGTTTCTGACTAGAGAATTAGGCTTAGACTGAGTAAAACGACGTAGTTTAGGCATCAAACGACGTTGTTTAAATGCCCAACGCATAGGGAAAAGACTAATATGACCCTGACTTAAAAGTTGACGAAGTGACTTCAAGACAGGCTTCATGGGCCGTGAAGCACTTCATGGGATGTCAAGCTGGTCGTGAAGCTTTGCCTACCCGACAGGGCTCCGCTAAAATAGGCATAACATTTTACTCCTAACTTCAAATGGAGCAAGCGCAGTGGTGTTAGAAACAGGATTCAGAGATCTTTAATTTGATAGGTTATGGGCCACTAATGCATTTTGTGCTGAAAGATATGGTCAATTGAAGTTGACCTAAAACTTCAAGTCTGACAAGCCTCTTTCACGGCTCGTATGAAGTTCCACGGGCCATTGCAGCGATCGTGGTCCTTCACAACAGCCTTAGGGGTGCAGCCTCACTTAAAATTGATGAAGTGACCTTCAAGAAAGGCTTCATGGGCCGTCTAGAGCACCACGGCCCGTCAAGTGGGTCATGAAGATGCTCTGTCCAACAGGGCTTCACTAAAACGAGCATAACTTTTTACTCTGGGCTCAGAATTAGGCAAACTTGGTGGCTTGGAATAAGGACTCAAAGACCTTTAATTTGATATATCATGAGCCACTAAATTCATTTTATGCTAAGAAATGTGATCGTTTGAAGTTGCCCCAACACTCATGACCTGACTTGGGTGCAACCTCCTTGACTGGGTGACTTGTACGGACCCTTAAACGGGTCATCCAAGTCACCCCAGGTCGTCTAGGCCGTCTAGGTGACCCCTCCTAGGGAAGTCCTGGATGGTCACTCACAACATCCTTTACGGACCGTAGTCCCCTACACGGACCGTCTAAGATGTCGTGAAAGGTCCATGGTTTATTTTGGATTCGTGGACTTGACCAAATTTCCTCTTTTAGCCCTTTCTCAAAGTCCGAGGTGTTACAATATCTCCTCCTTAGGATAATTCATCCTCGAATGAAGACTAAAGAAGCTGAGTATGGAGGGAAGGAACTTCAATCCCTACTAGAAGCTGATATCTAACTGAACTGAGTTCCATAAACATGCAAATATGTTCGAATGCACGGATAACTAGGGGGACAAGATTAGACTGAGATACTGGAGAGGAACTATTACCTCAACCTTGAACTGAATCAGAGGGAAAAAGATGGGGATACTTGGCCTTCATAGCTGCTTCTGTTTCCCAAGTAGCTCCCTCTACGGATTGACTCCTCCACATAACTTTCACTGAAGCGACTTCCTTATTTCTCAACCTACGAACTTGACGGTCAAGAATGTCAACTAGAGTCTCCTCATAGGTGAGGCTATCCTTCACCACCACACTTTCTAAGGGTACTATCAATGCCGGATCACCCATGTACTTCTTCAGCAAGGAAATGTGAAAGACTGGATGAACCGCTGCTAGTTCTGTTGGAACCTCTAACTCATAAGCCACATTACCAACCCTTTTTAGGATTTTGTAAGGACCTACATGTCTGGGACTGAGATTTACCTGAGTACCAAGACCTTTCTAAAACAATCTCCTGAAACAAGAGGTAAACTGAGGACCTCTATATGAGATAATAGACAAAGGAACCCCATGCAACCTGACTATTTCGTTGATGTAGAGTCTGGCATAATTCTCTGCTGAATTTGTAGTCTTGACTACCAAGAAGTGAGCTGATTTAGTGACTTTGTCCACTATCACCCAAATGGAGTCATGTTGTCTGCGAGTACGAGGTAAACCCATAATGAAGTCCATGTTTATCACTTCCCACTTCCATGTAGGAATGCTAATCTCTTGAGTCACACCTCCTGGTTTCTGATGTTCTACTTTAACATGTTGACAGTTAGGACACTTAGCCACAAAGTCTGCAATGTCTCTCTTCATGCCGTTCTACCAAAAGACTTTCCGTAGATCACGGTACATCTTAGTGGCACCTAGATGAATAGAATATCTGGAATTATGGGCTTTTATACGGATCTGCTTCCTCAACTCACCCACATTAGGAACACATAAGCAACCCTAGTAACGAAGCACACCATCTCCCCCTTGGGAGAAAACCTTAACTCTCTGCTGATGAACTGCACCTTTCAACTGAAGTAATACAGGATCACTATCCTGTTTTTCCTTGACCTTCGCTACCAATGAAGATTCTAACCTATTCTGGACTATCACACCACCATCTGACATGTCCGTAAGGCAAACTCCTACGCGAGCAAGCCGATGAACATCTATGGCTACTTCTTTCTTCTCTTCCTCAACATGTGCTACACTACCTATGGATAGTCTGCTAAGGGTATCAGCTACTACATTGGCTTTACCCGGATGGTAGAGCATATTCATGTCATAGTCTTTGAGGAATTCAAGCCATCTCTTCTGACGAAGATTCAGCTTTTTCTAGGTGAACACTTATTGGAGGCTCTTATGATCTGTGAACACATCAACATGAACACCATACAAGTAGTGTCTCCAAACCTTTAGGGAAAACACTATAGCTGCAAGGTCGAGGTCATGAGTCGGGTTGTTCTTCTCATGGACCTTAAGTTGTCTGGAAGCATAAGCTATGACCTTATCTTACTGCATTAGCACACAACCTAGGCCGACACTAGATGCATCACAATAAACTACATAACCGTGTGAACCCTCTGGTAGAGTCAACACAGGAGCTGTAGTCAACCTGGTTTTCAATTCTAAGAAGCTTTTCTCACACTTATCTTACCACTGAAGCTTGATCTTTTTCTGAGTTAACTTGGTCAATGGAGCAGCTATAGATGAAAATCCTTCAACAAACCTCCGGTAGTAACTGGCCAAACCCAAGAAACTTCTGATATCAGTTGGAGAGGTGGGTCTGGGCTAATGCTTTACTGCCTCAATTTTCTGAGAATCCACTTGGATCCCTTCGCTGGATAACACATGATCAAGGAAAGCGACCAACTGTAACCAGAATTCACATTTGCTGAACTTAGCGAATAGTTGGAGATCTTTGAGGGTTTGCAGAACCACTTCAGATGAGGCGCATGCTCTTTCTCATTCCGAGAATAAACGAGGATATCATCAATAAAGACGATTACGAACAAGTCCAAATACTTCTTGAATACCCTGTTCATTAAGTCCATGAAAGCTGCAGGAGCATTTGTTAGTCCAAAAGACATAACTACAAATTCAAAGTGACCATACCGAGTCCTGAAGGTTGTCTTTGGGATGCCACTATCTCTAACTCTGAGCTGATGATAGCCGGATCTGAGGTCTATCTTAGAAAAGCAACAAGCACCCTGAAGCTGGTCGAACAAGTCATCAATCCTGGGGATGGGATATTTATTCTTTATTGTGACTTTGTTCAATTGACACTAATCAATGCACATCCTGAGGGAACCATCTTTCTTACGCACGAACAACACTGGAGCACCCCATGGAGAGATGTTGGGTCTGATGAAGCCCTTATCTAGAAGGTCTTTCAACTACTCTTTCAGTTCCTTAAGCTCAGTTGGAGCCATTCTATAAGGAGGAATTGAGATAGGCTGGGTATCTGGAAGGAGATCTATTCCGAAGTCAATCTCCTTTTCGGGAGGAACTCTGGGAAGATCTTCTGGAAACACTTCTGGAAATTCATTCACCACTGGGATTTACTCAAGAGTTGGGGTTTAGGAGTTTGAGTCCTTAACCCAAATAAGATGATAGATATACCCTTTGGAAATCATTTTCCTGGCCTTAAGGTAAGAGATAAATCGACATGCAGGCACTGAGTTACTACCTTCCACTCTAAGACTGGCTCGTTTGGAAATTGCAACCGAACGATCCTGGTTCTACAATCGACTGAGGCATAACAAGAATGTAACCAATCCATGCCTTGAATGATATCAAAGTCTATCATTTCTAGCTCTATAAGGTCTGCTGAGGTGACTTTTTGAGAAACTGTGATAGGGCAATTTCTGTGTACCCGTCTAGCTATAATTGGGTCACCAAATGAAGTAGAGACTGAGAAGGGTTTTGAGAGAGTTTCTGGACTGACACCGAAGTGTACTGCTATATAAAGAGTAATAAACGAAAGTGTAGCCCTTGGATCTAACAATGCATAAACATCTAAACTGAAGACTTGTAACGTACCAGTGACTACATCGGGATAATCTTCTTGGTCTTGGCGAGCTTGAAGAGTATATAACCTGAACTGGAGCTGACCACCACCTATACTAGATGAGGCACCTTGCTGGCACTGCTGAAGTTGTAGACTCAACCCTGTTACCTCCTGGTCCTTGCCTAGCGGAAGGGCAACTGACCGGACCCAAAACACCCCTCTCTGCTAGTAAGACACTCTCCCGGATGGTTCTTACCACACTTTGGGCAAGATGGAAAAGTCCGGTTACCTGAAGCACTTCCGTGAGACTTAGAGCTTGATGCCCTTCCTTTTTTATCCTGTCTAATCCTGGGGGATGGAGCGCTAGCAGATGAAGGCGCTGGGGCTGTAGACCTCTGCTGAAATTGTGAGAGATTTCCACCGCCCGACCTATGATGAGAGTATTCATAATTGCTTGTTCTAGCCTTTTTGTTATCCTTAGCCATTTCCTTTAGCTTATCTCTCTCAACCTGTTGAGCGTGGGTCATTTTCCTGGAGATATCCATATCACCTAATAGCATAGCATTCCTGCACTCGATCTTTACTAGATCGGATACTCCAAACAAGAACTTGTTCATTTGTGTCCTCGGATCTGCCACCATATGTGGAGCATACCTGGAGAGCTGTCTAAACCTTAGCCCATATTCCTGGACTGACATCGACCCCCTGCCTCAACTTCATAAATTCCTTAGCCTTAGCCTCCTTCAACTCTCTCGGAAAGAACCTGTCCAGAAAAGCTCCAGTAAAACAATCCCATGTCACAGGAGCTACATCCGCACCCCTATTATCCTTCCACTACGTGAACCAGATATGAGCCACATCCTTAAGTTGGTAGGATGCTAGCTCAACACTCTCAGTACCAGTCACTTGCATCACTTCAAGCATCTTCTTGACCTCATCAATGAAGTTCTGTGGGTCCTCACCAACCCTCGACCCTAGAAACTCTGGCAAATTCATACGAATAAAGTCTTAAACCCTCGCTGCAGCTGATCCAGCAGTGGGGTTCACGGGAGCTGGGGACTGCTGATTGGCCTGATTGGCCTGATTGGCCTGATTGGCCTGATTGGCTACGGTCTGAGCCAACCGCTGGATTGCATTACGAAACTCTGCATTTGTAACCTCATGGTTCGGGACTGGAGGAATTGCATTAGCATTCCGTGTGTTATCTCTAAGAGGAGGCATGATCTGAAACGCATAACGATGGATTAGAAAGGAGAAGTTGAATCACACTTCACACACGATAGGAATAGCAAAAGAAGGGAAATTTTCTTAGAACACCTAGTAGCCTCCTTCTCATATGTGTGGCGCGCTTCACACTCATGAAAGAGACTCTACTTAGCGCTGCTTTCAAACACCCTAGGACTCTTGAACCTGATGCTCTGATACCAAGTTTTTCATGCCTCGAGGCTAACCCCTAAGCGTAACACGGGACCTAGGGTCACAAGTAACCCCAAGCTAATCCTGAATCTGGCTTATCACAAGCATACTAGAATAATTCTACGTAAGCGGAAGCATAACTGAAAGTTGAATAAATTTAAAAGAGTTCAACTAAGACTATAACTGAGTTCAAATGTGGAACAATCGAAATACTGAATACTGACTCTATGTCTAAAAACCTATAAAAATGATGAGCTGTTGGGACAAGTCCCCAGCTAACTCTAATAATACTGAAAACTAAATAATGAACTAACTGAGTCAAAGCATAAAGAAACGTCCTCAAACTATGAGGACTCACCACTGAAGCTGCTGAGTAAGAACTGAAGTTGAGCTAAACGCGGTCTGGATGCTGAACGCCTGAACCTACATCATGAAACGATGTAGCGCAAAAGTATGCTTCAGTACTTTGAATGTAATGAGCATTCAGTATATAGATAATAGGTTGAACAATGTAAACTGGCAATATGAACTGAACATGGAAAATAGGTTGTCCTGAAGTAGAACTGAAAACTGAGCTAGACTCAATGACCAAGTACTACTCATGAAGACAACATGCCGAACTGTCTACTGAAGTAAATACTGATAACATGGTCAATGCAATAAGAGTATGACTGTGGGAGCTATTATTAACCGACATAAACCACGTGAGCTAAATGTGGAGTCCGATGTATACGCCCCATCGAAAGGACCCAATATACCTTGCCAGGGGTACAAAGGCATGATTGTGGCGTGATCACTAAAAGCTGATACCCAACAGAGGGGATTTTTAAACCCACGGTGGCACGTAGTTCTGGGACTTTGAGGGTACACTGAACCCTAGACCAACTCGGTGCTAAGTCTACTCCCAACTGAATATGTATGCTAACAATGCAACTGATATACTGAGTAGCTTAAAATACTTACATGCTATCTGGGAATGCAACATAAATATACTGAAAGATATGGCATTCAAATACTGGAGCGTGATTTTCTGACTGATCTGTATAGCAAGTATAATTCATGAAATGCTGATAATTAATACAAGCTAGGGTTCTGAGTTCTATACATGGGACTACGCAAATTTTCCAAGAACAAGGTATTTAGATCATGGAGACTATAGCAGCTAAAATCATAATGAAAACCCAAGGTTATGGAAACCCTAGGTGTGAACAATTTATGAGAACTTGAAGAACTAATTGAATTCTAAGGACCTAATAGGTGAAAGGAACCCACTAGTGAAATCCCACATACCTGGTGATGAAAACTACAGAGAAATCCACTAGATTTCGGGCTGAACTTCGAAGAACACCGTTGCTTGTTCTTGGGAGAAATTGTCCCTTCTTTCTCTTCTTTTCTTTCTAAGTTAGATGATTTTGGGAGAATAAGGGTTCTAGGTAGTTTCTGACTAGATTATGAGGCTTAGACTAAGTAAAACGACGTAGTTTAGGCATCAAACGACGTAGTTTAAGTGCCTAACGCATAGGGGAAAAGACCAATATGACCCTGACTTAAAAGCTTACGAAGTGACTTCAAGACAGGCTTCACTGGTCGTGAGGATTCAAAGATCTTTAATTTGATAGGTCATGGGCCACCTAATTCATTTTGTGCTGAAAGATTTGGTCGATTGAAGTTGACCCAAAATTCCAAGTCTGACAAGCCTCTTTCACGAGCCACTTCACGGCTCATGTGAAGCTCCACGGGTCATTTAGGCGACTGTGGTCCTACACAACAGCCTTAGGGGTGCAACCTCACTTAAAATTGATGAAGTGACCTTCAAGACAGGCTTCACAGTCCATCAACAGCACCACGGCCCGTAAAGTGGGTCGTGAAGATGCTCTGCCCGACAGGGCTTCACTAATACAAGCATAACTTTTTACTCCGGGCTCGAAATTAGGCAAGCTTGGTGGCATTGGAAAGAAGACTCAAAGAACTTTAATTTGATAGATCATGAGCCACCAAATGCACTTTGTGCTAAAAGATGTGATCATTTGAAGTTGTCTCAATACTCAAGACCTAACTTGGGTGCAACCTCCTTGACTGGGTGACTCTTACAGACCCCTAGACGGGCGGTCCAAGTCACCACGGGCCGTCTAGGTGACCCCTCCCAGGGCAGTCCTGTATGGTCACTCACAACATCCTTAACGGACCGTCTAAGATGTCGTGAAGGGTCCATGGTCCATTTTGGATTCGTGGACTTGCCCAAATTTCCTCTTTTAGCCCTTTCTCGAAGTTCGAGGTGTTACAGGATCTTTGATTTCAAAAGATTTCTTGTCAAAGCCTATTCCATGTCTAATAGAGGATTGACTCTTTTTTATGCTATCGAGTATGATGCAGGATCTTGTCCATCTCATATTATGATCTGCTTCCATCTTAGTCTTATGAAGCTATTTGTGGAGAGCTTAATTCCTTTTAGTCATGGAATGTCAGCCATTGCTTAGTTCTTTATTTATTTTGAAGATAGTAATTTTGTTTCTCAAGGTTCTCATTTTCTTCTCTTAAAGATGCAAAGCATTCCAGTATCTGCTCCCTTTTAGAACTGGTTGATTGATATGCATCTATGAGAGTGCATAACAGTGATTCTAGTTCCTTATTAGAGTAGGAATTAAGATTTTCTTTGATGTGATGAAAACTTACCTTACACTGTTTGTCATCTTCTTCATCATCTTCAGAATCTGTTCCAGCCATTAGTGCCAGAATCCTTTCTTGTGATGGATAGGTGTTCCTTTTATCTTCTGATTCTGTTACAGTGACTAGTGCAAGAAAGTCATATTTTTTTTGTCTCCTCTATTGCAAGTAGTGATCGATTTTTAAATCATCCATCTTCAAACTCTTCTTCTGATAAGTTGCCCATAGCGGCAAAAGCCTTTTTCATTGAGAGATCAGCTTCTTGATTGGTCATCCGTCTGTTTGTGGAAATTTACTTATCATTCTAGGTCTCTATTGGTTTCTCTAAACCGTTCCTCATGTGCTCTAGAGCCCAGAGTGGATAGAACTTTATAAAGTAATCTAGGCTTCCACACTTGTGACAAACCTGTTCTCTTGGATTTTCAGTTGTTTTCTGAGAGTTCCTTCTTTGAAACGCCTGTCCTCTCTTTAAAATTCTAGAGAACCTCTTAGTCATTAGTGCAATATTTTTGTCCTCAAAATTTTCTGGTGAGATGGCCTTCAGAACCAGGTTCTTCTCTTTCCTTTTTCCTCTGATTTCCTTTTCTTGGTTTTTCTTGAGTTCATAGGTCATGAGGTTTCCGATGAGTTCATCCACAGTTAGTGTATCTACATCACGTGCTTCAGTAATGGCTTCTACTTTGCTCTCCCATGATTCTGGAAGAACATTCAGAAGTTTTCTGACAGCCTTTTCATTGGGGATTATCTCTCCTAGTGAGTAAATTTCATTAATGATTGCAGTGAACTTGGTATGCATGGCTTGTATTGTTTCACCTTCTACCATTCGAAACAACTCGTATTATCTGTTCAAATTGTCAATTTTAGACTTATTTACCTGAGTTGTTCCTTCATGAGTTTGCAGAGTTTCCCATATTGCTTTTGCATCCTGGCATGATGAGATATGATTGTATTCATCTGTACCTATACCGCATATCAAAATCTTCTTAGCCTTCACATTGTTCTGAATTGCAAGTTTATCCGCAGCATCCCATTCCTTTCCGTCGTTTGGTACCTGAGTGGTTCAATTTGTTCCATTCTTAATGGGTATAATTTGCCTAGATAAAGATGTAACACAATAAAATAGTAATTTTATCATGGTAACCTTCCTCCCTCAAGGAAGGGAAAACCACACAAAAAATTTATTAACTTCAAGAACACATCAAAATTACAACTCAATAATCAAAGGAACTAACTCTAGTATCTTTACTCTTCAACAAATAACTATAATTTGTCACGCCTCGAGCCTACACCCTGAACGTGACCGGCACTCGAGAACCATTTTTGATCCCCAAGCGAATTCTTGATCTGTCTGACTACTTAGCAGAAGACTACTCAAACGATAAAAGGCTTAAAACATAATTCATCTCAATATAAACTAGAATGTCTGAAAATGCTCATTGCAATAATCATAAAAGTTGTAAAACAATTTAACAATAACTCCGAGGACATATCAAATCTTACTATCTATGAAGCCTTTAAGTTCAACATGAATGTCAGGACAAGACCCTTGACGCCCCAAAATAAATACTGAAATGAAAAGAATGTGGCCCTTCGAAATGCAAGGAGGACTCACCAAAACTCTCAAAGGGCTAGTGCAAGGAGATCTCAACGAAGCGCCTATTGATGATCCTGAACAATTGTAGCTGCATCATAAAAAGATGCAGGTCGAATGACGTCAATACATTGAATGCGTGAGTATGTAATATGGCTGAATATAACAACAACTGAACTTATAAGGCTTGGAGAATACTCACCTCAACTCAACTCAATGCATAGCAATAATAAGAGATGACATATTTAAAGCTTTGTAAATGAAAGATACAAACTCAAGGATGTATATAAAAATACAATAATTTACTCTTTACTCTTATTTGGGAGATTCTCTAACCGACAACCATCACTATGAGCTAGGTGATGATATAGCATCTCGCCCACGCTGCTAGAACTGTCCTATACGTTGCCAGGGTATACAAAACCTCAACTAAGTGGATCCACTAAAGCTCTGCTCGAAACAATAAAGAGTCATCTAAAAAGTATGATTCTTTACCCATGTTGGCTACATGGTTTATGAGGAATGTGAGTTGTCTGATGTCACTACCCAATTTGTCGAGTCATGATGATAGGCCAGCTAAGACCCTATCCCGAAACTTATCAGTAATGGGACTGAGGGTGGAAACTAACCTCAACTAAGCAGAAGCATAAATAAGGGACACATAAGAGAAGGCGGAAACGAACTCAAAACTATATATACAAAGATACCTCCCAGAACCTGGAAGTCGCATGTACAAACCTACTAACAAGAGTACAAGTCCCAAAAGTGGACAACAGAAACGAACTGTCTCGGAAACAAAAGACAAGCCAAAATATAAATATAAAAGGAGAAAGGTAATCCCAGAACGCCATGTACTTACCCTCGTCTCCTGAATAGACAGTTGCAGGCTCGAACTCAGTGCTAATGACTGATGCTCGGAACTACATCACGAAACAGATGCAGAGTTTAGCATGAGTACCAATAACACGTATCCAGTAGGCAATATAGGCCAACTGAGCAAGAAAGGTAAAAACAGGCAGACAAGATAGAAACAAACACAAACAGAGGTCAACAGAACAGGAATAGAATAACCAGAAAGTAAATCTAAGAATATCATAACTAAACCCAGCTGGGCCTACCATAAGACCCGCTAGGTACACTCAAGCACAGACAAACAAGAACCCGAACGGACCCCCATAAGCCCGACACTTACACTGAGAACTACTTCTACGAGAACTAAGGAAGAATCAACCGCGAACCAGAAACACCGAGTCAACTCAACCAAATGATCAAACCATCTCCAAACCAGATGACAAATCCAAATCTCTAATCATCTCACCTGACTTGCTAGCCACCTCGGGGCCCAGAAACCTGACATCCAACTTCCCAAAATTCTATCACTCCGGGGGCCCTGCCCATGTCAGACGCGTGAGCCATCTAACACTCCGAGGACCCTGTCCCAGCCAAGTGAGTGCGCGGACTATGAAAACTCCGCAAAGGACCTCAAATAACCTATATCCAATCACCCTGCCAGCCAATCACTCCGGGGGCCTTGCCCTAGGCCCAGCCCATGCCAGACGAGTGAGTTAGCTATCACTCCCAGGGGCCCTGCCCTGCCAGTCAGTGTGTGCGGGTCATATCAACTCCATAGATGATCTCAACTCTAGGATGTTGTGGATCACCGCCCACTTTCGATCAACATGCACAGCGCAAAATGATCCCAAGCCAATATCTGCTCCCGATAAACCTCAATGAAAACCCGACCTCGAGCATCACTGACCAAGAGAGGCTATGCCTTCGATAACACATTGGCATCGCAGAAAAGAAGAACAGAAAATAGCAAGATCGCAACAACGAAACTAAAACACAGCCCAAACTATCAGACCTAAGTCTGACATGCCAGTCTACAAGGACCTAGTCCATCCGAATAGGCGTCAGACACATCCTCAAGTCAACAGGTGCATGGGACTAAGGCAATACTATCCTAACCTATTCTAAGGCCGAAAAGCACAAGCAATCAACATAACGAAAGAAATAACCTGAACCCAGGCATGCAACAACAGATAACCACCCAACAGATAGCCTACAAACAAACCATCAACACCCTAAGGCCAACAACCCATACTAAAGCATGATACT
This sequence comes from Solanum appendiculatum, assembly GCA_018342035.1. Taxonomy (NCBI): domain Eukaryota; kingdom Viridiplantae; phylum Streptophyta; class Magnoliopsida; order Solanales; family Solanaceae; genus Solanum; species Solanum appendiculatum. Next base: position 450,695 of record JAGDQO010000681.1, on the reverse strand, counting down.
AGCCCGAACAGTCCAAAAATCAACTCTAAATGAAGAAAATCGGAGAAGAAGAACAGAAATACTAGCTACCCACCCCAGATTCACACGAATCAACCAGCATTTACATATTCAAGCTCAATCTAGGAAGAAGGGAAGCTGTAACCTACCAGGAAGCCGACCACGCGCTCTCCAAGTCACTGTGCCAGAGTGTTTCCCTTCCGAACGGCCTCAGACTGTTGCCACACTATCAAAAATAAATTCTCAACGTCAATACAGTCGTTTAGACACTAAAATCATCAAACTCGGAGACAGACCAATTTCGGAGTCAAAATCGAGAAACGTGGGACCCGCTCTGAATTTTCTGGAACTGACTCCGTGAAGAGGTCCCAAATCCTCCCCTAAACTTGTATTCCAAAACAGAACACCCATTAGGGCTCGGATCAGCTCCAAAAAACCAACAACAAGAAATTCAAAGCTTTACAAATATAGGCCTAGAATAGAAACTTATGCCTCGAATTCACAGATATTGAGGTACACCCACCGCAATTCGACCACTAACCCACAAAGCCAACGAGAATCTGAATGTCTGAGACTTCAAATCACCGAAAACCGATAAAAGATGAGGGATATATGAATTTTAAACCTTTTCATCCAAATGAGCTCAACCTCACTTATATAACCACTGCACCTTGCTGACCTCAGCTAACGCGGCCCCAGGTCCGCGAACGCGGAGGAGTAACAACTGATGCTCCGCGAACGCGGAGGGTTGACAAGCAGAGCTTAGCGAACGCGGCCCAAAGCTTGCGAATGCGGAGAAGAAGGTCACCCAGCCTCGCAGACCGCCGCGGACGCGGAGCAACCCACGTGAATGCGGAGAACAGCGCCTCAAACCGCCGCGAACGCGGCCTTTGGCCCGCAAACATGGAGTAGACACACTTAAACATCCATGAAGGCGGAGAACAAATGTGTCTGCAGATTTCAGCTGTGCACGAGCTGAATTTTGGACAATTCCAAAACTCCGACGGGGTGCTTGGGATTCGTTCAGAACCCCGTGCACGCAAACGAGATTGCTACCCCATCAAATTTGACATTTCAGACATAATGGCACAGTCAAAATTTCCATACGAGGTTGTTTTTACAAAAAGTGGGTCCCACACCTAATGGGCCATTTTAGCCAAATTCTATCGGAGGCCTCGGAATTTGATCAGAAGCTCTCAAAAGTTCTCGAAGGGTCATACTACACCAAACTCGGCATTCCAGAACTAACTGCGTTGACGGATTTCTCATCCGAGTGCATTTACCAAGAAAGTTGACTAAAGTCAACTTTAAGCCAAATTTCAAATGCTAAAGAGTTAATTGGCCCCAAAATCACACTGAAAGCCTTGAGACTCGGGCCAACCGTGCTTCTAGACTAATTTAGCCGCTCTGGAGCCGATGGAACCGTCAAAAGTACCATATGAGGTCATGTACCTGAAGTTATGAACAAAATCAACTTTTCAAGGTCCAAGAGCTCTAAAATAGAAAAACTAGCACAACAACCAAATGAGTGACCAGGTAACCGAACCTACAGTGCTAGCAAGTCATAAATGACTTGGGGTCGCTACAGGAACGCCTAAACGACAGGAAGAAGGCAGAAACACCCAAATGACCTGAATGGGTCATCACAACATCCACTACTAAAAGAACTTTCGTCTGTAAAAGTAAGAGTCAAAAAGTACCTAAGGGCTCAAATAAGCTTGGGAACTGCTCCCGCATCTCCCGCTCAGTCTCCCAGGTGGCCTCCTTAACTGGACAATGCCTCCAACGAACCTTAACTACAGGAATGGCTCTCGACCACAGCTGCCTCACATCTCTGGCTACAATAGCCACTGGCTCCTCAAAATAGGTCAGGCGATCATCCAACTCAACGGCATCATACTGGAGCACATAAGACTCATCTAGAACATATCTACGCAGCATAGACACATGGAAGATTGGATGAACAGCTGAGAATGCTTGAGGTAAAGCTAACTCATAGGCCACCTCACCAACTGCCCTCAAAATCTCAAAAGGCTCAATATACCTGGGGCTGAGCTTGCCTCACCTCCCAAATCTCATCACGCCCTTCATGGGCGATACTCGAAGGAATACTCTATCACCCATAGCAAATCTCAACGGTCGACACCTGCGGTCTGCATAACTCTGTTGTCTACTCTGAGACGTCTTGAGCCTATCCTGAATCATCCTTACCTGTGCTAAGGTCTCCTGAAATAGATCTGTGTCACGCGGCCTAGGCTGCATAGACTCAAACCACCCAACCAGAGTGCGACAACGCCTACCATATAAGGCATCAAACGGGGCCATCTGAATGCTAGAATTGTAGCTGTTGTTGTACGCAAACTCCGCCAAGGGCAAGAACTGATCCCACTAACCTCTAAAATCCATAACACAGGCCCACAACATATTCTCAATAACCTGAATAGTACGCTCCAACTGGCCATCTGTCTGCGGGTGAAATGTTGTGCTAAGATCGACACAGGTGCTCAACTCCTCCTGAAATACTCTCAAAAAGCTGGAAGTGAACTGTGAACCCCAGTTTAAAATGATAGAAACTGGCACACCACAAAGATGGAGTACCTCCCGAACTTAGATACGGGCTAACCTCTCAGCACTGAAGGAAGAATGAACTGGAAGAAAGTGTGCTGACTTGGTCAATCGATCCACGATGACCCAAATGCTGTTGAACACCTCTAGAAGTCCGTGGCAACCCTACAATGAAGTCCATGGTGATAGGCTCCCACCTCCACTCAGAAATAGGTAATCTCTGCAACTCTCCACCAGGCCTCAAATGCTCGGCCTTCACTTGCTTGCAACACAAGCGACAGGACATATAGTTTGAGATGTCCCTCCTCATACCGCTCCACCAGTAATGCTGCCTCAAATCACAGAACAACTTAGCTGTGCCCAGATGGATATAATACCTGGAATCATGGTCCTCGCTAAGGATCAGCTGGATCAAATCACCAACCCTTGGAGCACACAAGCAACCAGCAAACCTCAAAACCCCATCTGGATCTAGGGTAGCCTGCCCGGCATCACCTGCCAAAACTCTATCTCTGAGTGCCACCAATGCCTCATCCTCGAAGTGACGACTACAGACCTGATCAAGCAGAGATTACTGAACCCCTACATAAGCTAACACTCGGCTGGAATCTGAAATATCAAGTCTAATCATCTGATTTGCCAAGGATCGAATGTCCAAAGCCAAGGGTCGCTCTGAAACATAAAAGAAGGCTAGACTACCCATACTCCCTGCCCTCCGACTCAAGGCGTCCGCTACTACATTCACCTTGCCCGGGTGGTAGAGAATAGAGAGATCATAGTCCTTCAGGAGCTCGATCCAATGGCGCTACCTCGAATTAAGATCCCTCTAGCTCATAATATACTGAAGTCTCCTGTGGTCGGTGTATATCTCGCAATGAACTCCATAAAGGTAATGCCTCCAGATCTTAAGCGTGAAAACTACCACTTCCAACTCCAGATCATGAGTGGGGTAGTTGCGCTTATGCAACTTAAGCTGCCTCGACGCATAAGTAATAACCCGGCCCTGCTGCATCAGAACACAACCCAAACCAATGCCAGATGTGTCACAATAAACTGTGAAGCCCTCGCCCTCAACTGGAAGAGTCAATATAGGAGCGGTGGTAAGCAACTCTTTAAGCCTCAGGAAGCTCCTCTCACACTCCTCCGACCACACAAAGGGAACATCCTGGCAAGTCAACCGAGTCAGACGCGCTGCTATAGTAGAGAAACCCTCAACAAAACGTCTGTAGTACCCTGCCAATCCGACGAAGCTCCGAACCTCAGTCACAGAAGTGGGCCTAGCCCAATCATGAATAACCTCAATCTTCGCCGGATCCACCATAATGCCATTCTTGGACACCACGTGCCCCAAGAATGCTACAGACACAAGCCAGAACTCACACTTTGAGAACTTGGCAAAAAGCCGATGATCTCTCAAAGTCTGGAGCACTATCCTCAAATGTTGCTCATGCTCACTATGGCTCCGCGAGTATACCAAGATGTCATCAATGAAGACTATGACGAAGGAGTCCAGATACGGCCTGAATACGTGAGTCATTAAGTTCTTGAATGCGGCAGGGGTATTAGTCAACCCAAAAGACATCACTAGGAACTCATAATGGCCGTAACGAGTCTTAAATGCTCTCTTAGGTTTGTCCGTTGCCCTAACCCTCAGCTGATGGTAGCCAGATCTCAAGTCAATCTTAGAAAACATTGCGGCACCCTGAGCTGGTCGAAAAGATCATCAATACGAGGCATGGGGTAGCGGTTCCTCATCGTCACCTTATTCAGCTGCCTGTAATCAATACACATCCGCATGGTACCATCCTTCTTCTTCACAAATAGAACTGGGGCACCCCAAGGTGATATGCTAGGACGAATGAACCCCTTACCTAAGAGGTCCTGAAGCTGAACACTGAGCTCCTTGAGCTCTGCAGGGGCCATACGATACGGTGGGATAGAAACAGGATGAGTACCCGGCTCCAAATCAATGGCAAACTCAATTTCTCGCTCTGGGGGTAGGCCAGGAAGGTCGGTGGGAAACACATCTGCGAACTCTCGGACTATAGGCACTGAATCAACTGTAGAGCCCTCCCTACTAACATCTCTAACATATGCCAAACATTCGCCAGCCACTAGCCTCCAAGCCTGAACATAAGAAATAACTCCAACCGGCTTGTGGCTACAAGAACCCTACCACACCACCGGCGGAATACCAGGCATGGCTAAAGTAACGGTCTTAGCATAACAATCCAAGATAGCCCGGTGAGGGGATAGCCAATCCATACCCAGAATCACATCAAAATCCACCATACAGAGCACAATAAGATCAACCAGAGTGTCTTGCCCCCCGATAGTCACCACACATGATCTACAAACCCAATCCACTACTAAAGAATCCCCTACTGGGGTCGAAACACGCAAAGGCACACAGAACGGATCAGGACTCACTCCCAATCGAGGCACACAATAAGCAGACACATAAGAATAAGTGGAACCAGGATCAAATAAGGCTGAAGCCGACTGATGGCATAAAAGGACCATACCTGTGATCACATCATCAGACGCCTCGGCCTCTGCTCTGGCTGGAGCTGCATAGAAATGGCCCTAGGTGCCTCTACCCTATGCATCCACTCTATCGCCTGTCCTGCCTCCCCGGGGACCTCTTCGAGCCCCCTGATGCTGACCCCCGCCTCTAGCTGGAGGTGATACTGCTAAAACTGGTCTCGCCGTCTGGGGAGCTGGTAATGATGGCCTGGAAGAAGGGCACTCCCTAGCCCAATGTTCAGGTTCCCTGCAGGTAAAACAACCCTATGAATATCTGCTCCTAACTGGAGGTCGGCCACCCCGATCCTGACTCGGCCCAGCACTATATGCCCCCTAGCAGTGTTGGTCACTCTCTGATATCTGTAATGAAGCCTTAAATGGGCGTCTGGCTGACCTATCTGGAACCTCTGATAAACCTGGTCCCGAGTAACTCTAAGCCTTGAATGGGGCCCACTAGCTCTACTATCCTATTTGTCCCTCTTGCCGCTGCCCCATTGGGCCTCGCGATGGAGCTGCTCAATAGTGCGGGCATGGTCCACAATTCCAGAAAAGAACGGCCTGCTGGCAACATAGACTGCGACTCAATATACAGTGGCAACCTCAAACCTCTAACAAAACATCGGACCCTCTCCTTCTCTGTAGGTGGAATCATGGTAGCATGATGGGACAACTCATGAAATATAGCCTCATACTCGGATACCGTCATGGAGCCTTGCTCCAACCTCAAGAACTCATCACGAAATCGATCCCTGATGCTCCATGGGATAAATCTGGCCAGAAAAGCCTCTGAAAAATCCATCCATGATACTGGTGGTGACCCAACTGGCCTGGTCTCGATGAAGGAACGCCACCATTGTCGGCCGGTCCATCTAGCTGGTAAGCAGTAAAGTCGGCTTCTCTAGACTCCGCTAACCCCAAAGCCTGCAATCTCTCTCGGAAGGGCAAAATAAACTTGTGAGCGTCCTCCTCAACAGCCCCAAAAAGCCTCGATGGTGATAGCTTGAGAAACACCCCAAGCATCTTCTTCTTTTGAAGTGTCATAACCCCATCCAAAAGGTCCGGCTGAACCACGGCCGGTGCTGGCGATTGATGAATCTCTGGAGCCACTACCGTAGGCTGGTCCTGATAACGCATCTCTGGAACCATAGGGGCAGGCTGGAACTGGTGCTGGGGCCAGTTGCTGCTGCATACCCCTAATAGCAGCTAGAATCTGGGCAAGCATGCCCTAAAGGTTGGGGGCGGCAGCTAGTGCAGGCGGTGGCTGGGCTGGTCCCGACCCCACCTGCTGAGGAGGAATCTTCTCTCTACGAGGCTCTGCCTCCGACTCTCGAGTCCTCACTCTATCGTGGCCTGATGCCGTAGCACCGCCTCGACCTCGGGGTCGACCTCTATTGTGCATGCGAGCCATCCTACAATAGAGTGAAGCAAGTGAGATTTCATGAAACCAATAGGACAACGATGCACGAACAGAAAACAAAACAAGAAAACCTCTTATGGACATCCTGTAGCCTCCCGAAAACAAGCCACGGTCATCTCTGTGCCGGTCCGCATGACTCTACTAGATGTTAGCTCTGTACAAGTGAGACCAACAAACCTGGCTCTGATACCAACTTGTCATGACCCAATTTCTCGAGTCATGATGGCGCCTACCAACCCATCAGTAGGCCAGCCAAGACCCTATCCCGGAACTTATTAGTAATGGGACTGAGGGTGGAAACTAACCTCAACTAAGAGAAAGCATAAATAAGGCTCACATAAGAGAAGGCGGAAACGAACTCAAAACTATATATACAAAGATACCTGCCAGAACCTGGAAGTCACATGTACAGAACTACTAACAAGAGTACAAGTCCAAAAAGTGAACCACAGATATGAACTGTCTCAAAAACAAAAGACAAGCCAAAATATAAATACAGAAGGAGACAGGTAATCCCAGAACGCCATGTGCTCACCCTCGTCTCCTGAACAGACAGTTGCAGGCTCGAACTCAGCGCTGATGACTGGTGCTCGAAACTGCATCATGAAACAGATGCATAGTGTAGCATGAGTACCAACAACAGGTACCCAGTAGGCATTATAGGCCGACTGAGCAAGAAATGTAGAAACAGGCAGACAAGATAGAATCAAACACAAACAGAGGTCAACAGAACAGGAATAGAATAACCAGAAAGTAAATCTAAGAATATCATAAATAAACCCAGCTGGGCCCCCCATAAGACGTGCTAGGTACACTCAAGCACAGACAAACAAGAAACTGAATGGACCCCCATAAGCCCGACACGTACACTGAGAAATACTTCTACGAAAACTAAGGAAGAATCAACCACGAACCAGAATCACCGAGTCAACTCAACCGAACGATCAAACCATCTCCAAACCATATGACAAATCCAAATCTCCAATCATTTCACCTGACCTGCTAGCCACCTCGGGGCTCAGTAACCTGACATCCAACTGCCCAATAGGATATCACTCCGGGGGCCCTGCCCTGAGCCCAGCCCATGCCAGACGAGTGATCCATCTAACACTCCGGGGGCCCTGTCCCAGCCAGGCGAGTGTGTGGGCTATGTCTACTCCACAGAGGACCTCAAATAACCTATATCCAATAGCCCTGCCAACCAATCAATCCAGGGGCCCAGCCTTGGGCCCAGCCCATGCCAGACGAGTGAGTTAGCTATCACTCCAGGAGGCCCTGCCCTGCCAGTAAGAGTGTGCGGGTCATATCAACTCCGTAGAGGATCTCAACTCTAGGATGTTGTGGCCGTCCACTCTCCATCAACACGCACCGCGCGAAATGATCCTAGGCCACTTCAAGCCAATAACCACTCCCGATAAACCTAAACAAAAACCCAACCTCAAGCATCCCTGACCGAGAAAGGCTATGCCTCCGATAATGCATCGGCATCGCAGAAAAGGGGAAGAGAAAACAGCAGGATCGCAACAACGAAACTAAAACACAGCCCAAACTATCAGACCCAAGTCTGCTACGCCAGTCTATAAGGACCTAGTCCATCCGAATCGGCGTCGGATACATACCCAAGTCAACAGGTGCATGGGACTAAGGAAATACTATCTTAACCTATTCTAAGGCCGAAATGTACAAGCAATCAACATAACGAAAGAAATAACCCGAACCCACGAATGCAACAACAGATAACCACCTAACAGATAACCCTCGGAATTTGATCGGAAGCTCCCAAAATTTCTCGAAGGGTCATACTAGACCAAACTCGGCAATTTGGAACTAACTTCGCTTATGGAATTCTCATCCAAGCACGTTTACCAAGAATGTTGACTAAAGTCAACTTTAAGCCAAATTTCAAAGGCTAAAGAGCTAACTGGCCCCAAAATCACACCGAAAGCCCTGAGACTCGGGCCAACCATGATTCTAGCCTAATTTGGCCACTGCGGAGCTGATGGAATTGTCAAAAGTCCCATCTGAGGTCTTTTACCTAAATTTATGACCAAAATCAACTTTTCAAGGTCCAAGAGCTCCAAAATAGAAAAAATGGCACAACAACCAAATGGGTAACCATGCAACCGAACCTATAGTGCCAGCAAGTCATAAATGACTTGGGGTCACTACAGGAATGCTCTAAACCACAGGAAGAAGGCACAAACACACAAATGACCTGAAGGGTCATTACATCTGAACTCATCCCTATATCGGTACTCAATCCTACTCCCAATAAATATATACTTATGCTCAAATGTATAAAACATACTCTTTCTTAGTTAGAGGTAATTGCCCAAAATATCCTCTTAAAGGAGGTAACTACTTTGAACTAACTTTGAACTCATCACTCGTTTAGAAGTCAAAGTTTCTCTTTTCTCAATGTAAAAATGGTAAATTTTGAAATCAATAGTTCCCTTAAACTTTACTTGAAATGTCTCTTTAAAATTTCTTCAAAACTCTTCTTTACTTTCTCAGAACATCAATTTAAGATAATTTTTCAGTTAAAAAGATTCTCAACAATAACTCAATGAATACTAAAATTATAGGGTTCATGTTGAAAAATTGACATGAACAATCACCCCATGAATCTCATAGTATAATATATAGCAACTCAAAAATTAGGAATAGCAACTCAGAATTCATCAACGAAACTCATCTCAAGAATTATCAAAACTAAGGATGTAATCCTAGATTATTCTTTACTGATAGAAAGTAGATTCAGGGTGTGAGGACAAACTTAGTTCATTACTATGATAGTCTTACATACCTGGGAAGAACAAAGTTCTTGGCAAAATTGAAAGAACGATTATAAACCTAGCTTTTTCCTCTTGGATCCTTGCTCTAAGACTTGGAAGCGTTAATGAGAGTATTAGGGTTGATTAATACTATTAAGGACCTTAATTAGGTATAAAAATGTCGTGGGTTAAGCTTAGAAGGGGTGGGAAAATACTGAACTACCCCTCTTTAAAAGCTAACAAAAATTGTCCACGGGACCATCTACGGTTCGTGGTTTGATCTATGGACCGTAAATCCCATCCGTGGAATTGATATTTAATTTTTAAGGCTCAAAAGTCCACTTACGGGTCCAAATGATGGCCCGTAGTAGTACTTACGGCTCATTAGTTGGATCCATAGATTTTGGGTCCAAAGTTGACTCTCAATACTTTACCGATGACTTGACAGGACAGTTCGTCATTCAACCGACGGACCATAAGTTGGTTCCGTCGTTTACAGGCTCAGAAACTCTGATATGACAGGCTCTATTAAATTAGCCATAACTTCTTACTCTGAGCTTGAAAAAAAGCAAACTTGGTGGCATTGGAAAGAGCACTCAAAGATCTTCAATTTGATAGGTCATGGGCCACCTAATTTATTATGTTCTGGGAGATAGGATTATTTGAAGTTGACCTAAGTAAAATCTTATGTCAAAACTTAATCGATAATGAAGCTTTCAACTCAACTTTGTGCTAGGGGGACTAATGACCTTAAGTCATATCCAAATCCATTCGAACACCAAAGAAATGACCTTCACACATATGAGCAATTTAAAAATCATCCGATACGAATTTTCATATAAATAAAGAATGGTTCGGGCCTTAGCTTAAAAAATTTCGGGGTGTTACAATATATCTCCCTTGGAATCATTCGTCCTCGAATGAATGATGGATGAACTGAGCATGAAGAGGTTAGGGAAATTTTTAATAGCCCATTAGTTCGAAATGCACATAAAACTCATGAACTCAAAATAGTGAAGGAGGGACTGAATTGAATGAGTACTTTAGGGAGTTAATACCTTGGACTGGGACTAAATCGGAGGTAAAAAGATGAGGGTATCTCTTCTTCATATCTTCCTCGGCCTCCCATGTAGCCTCTTCAACAAACTAATTTCTCCACAAGACTTTGACTGATGCAACCTCTTTGGTTCTCAACTTGCGAACCTAACGATCAAGAATCTGAACGGGAATCTCCTCATAAGATAGGCTGTCCTTGATACCAATATTCTCGGCAGGCACAATGAGTGAAGGAGCACCCAAACACTTCCTTAGCATAGAGATGTGAAATACTGGATGGACTGCTGCTAACTCTAGCGGTAACTCCAGCTCATAAGCTACATTACCAACTCTTTTAGATATCCTCCAAGGACCAATATATCGGGGACTGAGCTTCCCTTTCTTACCAAACATCATAACACCCTTCATGGGTGAAACCTTCAAATAGACCAATCATTAACCTCAAACTCCAAGTTTCTCCTTCTAACATTTGTATAGGAATTCTGACGACTTTGCACTGCTTTCAACCTTTCCTGAATAGTCTTCACCTTCTCCATGGCTTGATGAACCAAGTCTGGCCTATCAACTCAGCTTCACCAACCAATAGGAGATCTACATCTTCGCCCATAAAGAGCCTCATAAGGAGCCATCTGGATACTGGAGTGATAACTATTATTGTAAGCAAACTCTATGAGAGGCAAGTGGTCATCCCAATACCTTTGAAATCCATGACACATGCTCTCAATATATCCTCTAGGGTTTGGATTGTGCGCTCTGCTTGGCCATCTGTATGAGGATGAAAAGCAGTACTAAGATTTACCTTCAAACTCAAACCTTTCTGAAATGACTTCCAAAACTGAGCGGTGAATTGTGCACCCCTATTTGAATTGATGGACAAAAGGACTCCATGAAGTAAGACTATCTCACGGATGTATAAACTCGCATAATCTTCTACTGAATTGATAATCTTTACCGGGAAAAAATGGGTTGATTTAGTCATCTGATCTACAATCACCCAAATTGAATCATGCTGCCTGCAAGATCGTGGCAAGCCAGTAATGAAGTCCATATTAATCATCTCCCACTTCCATTTTGGAAGAGGTATGTTCTGAGCCACACCACATGGCCTTTGATGCTCAGCTTTAACTTGCTGGCAATTTGGGCACTTAGCAACAAACTCTGCAATACACCTCTTCATACTACTCCACCAATAGAATTCTCTAAGTCATGGTACATCTTTATGGAACCCAAATGAATCAAATATCTGGAACTGTGAGCTTCTTCCATAATCGTCTCTCAGAGATCATCCACCTCTGGAACACTAAACCTTCCTTGATATCTCAACACACCATCTCACCCTTGTGCAAAAGCCATCACTTTCTGCTTATGCACATTTTCCTTCAACTCAAGCAAAATGGGGTCTTTGTCTTGCTTCTCCTTTACCTCTGCCACTAATGAAGACTCAGCTCCATTCATCACAACAACTCCACCTTCACTGGAATCCAACAATTACACACCCAACCATGCAAGTCTGTGCACTTCCTTAGCTAACTCTTTCTTACCTTCCACGACATGAGCAGTGCTCCCTATGGACAGCCTGCTCAAAGCATTAGCAACAACATTAGCCTTACTTGGGTGATAGAGGATACTCATGTCGTAATCCTTGAGCAACTCTAGCCACCTCCTTTATCTGAGATTGAGCTCCTTCTTACTGAAAACATACTGGAGACTATTGTGGTCTATGAACACATCCACATGAACACCATAGAGATAATGACGCCATATTTTGAGAGTAAAAACCACTACTGCCAACTCTAGATCATGAGTCGGGTAGTTCCTCTCGTGAATCTTAAGTTGTCTGGAGTCATAGGCTATAACCTTACTATTTTGCATCAATACACAACCAAGTCCAACTCTATACGCATCACAATAGAGGACAAAACCCTTTGTACCTTTTGGTAGGGTCAACAATGGAGCAGTAGTTACCGAGTTTTCAATTCCTGAAAGCTTTTATCAAAAACTTCAGACCATTGAAACTTAGCTATTTTCTGAGTCAACTTTGTCAACGAAGATAAATAGATGAGAACCCCTTGATGAACCTTCTATAGTAACCAGCCAACCCCAAGAAACTCATTATATAAGTTGGAGACGTGGGTCTGGGCCAATTCTGCACTGCCTCAATCTTCTGAGTGTCGACTCAAATTCCTTCGCCAGACATGATGTGGCCTAAGAATTCCATGGATTCAAACCAGAACTCACACTTAGAAAACTTGGCATATAACTCTCGATCTTTGAGAGTTTGGAAGACTATTCTGAGATGACTAGAGTGGTCCTCCTCATTCCTCGAATAAATCAATATGTCATCAATGAACTTTATAACAAACATATCCAGATATGGCTTAAATACTCTGTTCATAAGATCCATGAATGCTACAGGAGTGTTAGTCAAACCAAAGGACATAACAAGGAACTCATAATGGCCGTAACGGGTCCTGAAAGCTATCTTCAGGATGTCACTTTTTCTCACTCTCAACTGATGGTAGCCATATCTGAGGTCTATCTTAGAGAAACAAGTGGCACTCTAAAGTTGGTCGAAAAGGTCATTAATTCTCGAAAGAGGATATTTATTCTTTATTGTGACCTTGTTTAACTGGCGGTAATATATACACATCCTAAGGGAACCATCTTTCTTCCTCACAAACAAGACTGGAGCACCCCAAGGTGATACACTTGGTCAGATGAAATCCTTATCAAGAAGATCTCTTAACTGCTCTTTTAACTCAGTTGGAGCCATTCTATATGGCAGAATAGAGATGGGTTAAGTATCAGGAAGAATATCTATTCCGAAGTTTATTTCTCTCTCAAGAGGGACTCTAGAAAGATCATTTGGAAAGACCTCTGGAAACTCACTCACAACTGGAACTGACTGAATAGGCGGTGTCTCAACACTAGAGTCATTAACTCAGACTAAGTGATAGATGCACCCCTTAGAAAGTAACGTTATGGCCTTAAGGTATGAAATAAAATGAACTTTAGGCACTACTGAACTACTCCTCCACTCTAAAACTGGCGCATTAGGAAAATGAAACTTGACTACTCGAGTTCTACAATCGACTGAGGCATAACAAGCATGAAGTCAGTCTATACCTAGAATAACATCAAAGATCATATCTAGCTCAACTAAGTCAGCCATGGTGTACTTGTGATAGGCAGAGATGGTACAATCATGATAGACTATTTCTGCTAGAATACACTCACCAACAAGTGTGTAAACACTGAAGGGTTCAAGAAGTTGTTCGGGGGAAATGCCGAACCTCATGGCTACATAAGGATTTACAAAAGACAAACTCGCACCTAGATCAAGTAAGGCATAAACATCAATAGAAAAGACTTTAAGCTTACCAGTGACAACATCCTATGAGTTCTCCTGATCCTGGCGACTAGCCATAGCATACAGACGGTTTTCTCCTCCGTCTATAGCTGAAGTAGCTCCTCTCGAAGAAGCCCTATCTATTGGAGCCGCTGAAGAAGATTGGGATCTGTTGCCCCCATTACCTTGCCTGTTCTCAGGGCACTCTCTCATAAAATGACCCGTCTGACCACACTTGAAGCAGCCATTGGAGACCATCACGACACACTCCCGGGTGGTTCCTACCCCACTTAACACATATGGGGGTCCAAATAGCCCCTTGTGCCACACTACCTTGAGACTGAGTACCCTGAGCTCTGAATTTTGAGAATTTTGATTCTCGTGATCATTCATGTTCCTTGGTGCAGGTGCACTAGCTGAAGATGGAGCAAGTTCAGATGACCTCTGCTGGAAAGATTACTGACTCCCATTCCCAGTTTTTTGCTGGCCAGTCTCATGACTAGCTGTTTTGGCCCTCTTGTTGTGAAACTCTTCTCTGTCCTTTATCTTATCTTTCTCAATGTGTTGTACATGAATCATGAGTCTAGCTATGTCCATGTCCCATATAAACATAGCCGCCTTACCTTCCTTACTCAATAAGCGGGATATCCCCGACACGAACAGACTCATCATGCTCCTCATAACTGCCACCTTCTCTGGAGCATAGCGGGATAGCTGAGTGAAATTGAGGTTGTACTCCTACACACTCATCGCTTCCTATTTTAGATTCAAGAACTCTCTCACCTTAGCTTCCCTTAGCTCTCGGGGAAAGAAACGCCCTAAGAAAGCATTCTCAAACACAGCCCAGCTCAAAAGTGGTGCTCCTTCTTCCTTGTTCTTCTTCCATTTATCATACCATATCCTAGCAACACCTTTAAGATGATATGAGGCTAACTCCACACGCTCCGCATCAGCAACATGCATGACCTCAAACACTTTCTGAAGCTCTTCCACAAAGTTCTCCAGATCCTCAGTGACCTTCGATCCTGTGAACTCTGGGGGGATTCATCCTCAAAAACTCACAGATTCTAGATGTATTAGCCACATCCTGACGACCTACTCCTTGTTGACCAACCTAATTTTCCACAACCTGAGTCAAAATCTGAATAGCATTCCTAAACTCAGCATTGTTGACATCTCCCTGAGGGGGTTACACTTCTGGTACATAAGGAGCTTCTTCACCTTGAGGATTAGCATTCCTCCTAGCAGGACGTCCTCGAACAGTTCTTCGTGGAGGCATGATCTGAAAACACACACGTAAGCATGAGTTAGAGGAAACGTTCATAGAATTAAACTCTATCGCATGAACAAGAGTAAGAAGAAAGTGAAATATTCCTAAATGTCATAGCCTCCCAATTATAGATGTGGCGCACTCTACACCGATTAAAAAAGACTCTACTAGACACAGCTTCATAGACACCCTAGGACTCTTGAACTCAGTGCTCTAATACCAAGTTTGTCACGCCTCGAGCCTACACCCTGAACGTGGCCGGCACTCGAGAACTATTTATGATCCCTAAGTGAACCCTTGGCCTGGCTGACTACTTAGCGGAAGACTACTCAAACAATAAAAGGCTTAAAATATAATTCATCTCAATATAACTCAACTGGAATGTCTGAAAATATTCATTGCAATAATCATAATAGTTGTAAAACAATTTAACAATAACTCCGAGGACATCTCAAATCTAAGTATCTATGAAGCCTCTAAGTTCAACATGAACGTCGGGACAAGACCCTCGACGCCCCAAAATAAATACTGAAATGAAAAATGTGGCCCTTCGAAATGCAAGGAGGACTCACCAAAACTCTCAAAGGACAAGTGCAAGGAGATCTCAACGAAGCAACCATTGATGATCTTGAACACCTGTAGCTGCATCATAAAAAGATGCAAGTCGAATGACGTCAGTACATTGAATGCATGAGTATGTAATATGGCTGAATATAACAACAACTGAACTTATAAGGCTGGGAGAATACTCAGCTCAACTCAACTCAATGCAAAGAAATAATAAGAGATGACATATTTAAAGCTTTGTAAATGAAAGATACTAATTCAAGGATGTATATAAAAATTCAATAATTTACTCTTTACTCTTATTTGGGAGATTCTATAACCGACAACCATCACTATGAGTTAGGTGATGATACAGCGTCTCGTCCACACTGCCAGAACTGTCTTATACCTTGCCGGGGTATAGAACACCTCAACTAAGTGGATCCACAAAAGCTCTGCTCAAAACAATAAGGAGTCACCTAAAAAGTATGATCCTTTACCCATGTTGGCTACATGATTTATTAGGAACGTGAGTTTTCTGAACTCATGCACATATGGGTGCTCAATACTACTCCCAATAAATATATACGCATGCTCAAATGTATAAAACATACTCTTTCTTAGTTTGAGGTAATTGCTCAAAATATCCTCATAAAAGAGGTAACTGCTCTAAATTAACTTTGAACTCATTACTCGTTTAGAAATCAAAGTTTCTCTTCTCTCAATGTAAAAATGGTAAATTTGGGAATCAATAGTTCCCTTAAACTTTACTTGAAATGTCTCTTTAAACTTTCCTCAAAACTCTTCTTTACTTTCTCAGAACATCAATTTAAGATAATTGTTCAGTTAAAAAGATTCTCAATAATAACTCAATGAATACTAAAATAATAGGGTTCATGCTAAAAAATAGACATGAATAATCACCTCAAGAATCTCATTGCATAATATATAGCAACTCAAAAATTAGGAATAGCAACTCAGAATTTATCAATGAAACTCATCTAGAAAATTATCAAAACTAAGAATGTAACCCAAGATTATTCTTTACTGATAGAAGGTAGATGTTGGGCGTGAGGACGAACTCAGTCAATCACTATGAAAGCCTTAAATACCTGGGAAGAACGAAGTTCTTGGCAAAATCGGAAGAACGATTGAAAACCTAGCTTTCTCCTCTTGGATCCTTGCTCTAAGAATTTGAAGCATTAATGAGAGTATTAGGGTTGATTAACATTGTTAAGGACCTTAATTAGGTATAAAAACGTCGTGGGTTAGGCTTAGAAGGGGTGGAAAAAGACTGAACTACCCCTCTTTAAAAGCTAACAAAAATTGTCCACGAGACCATCTACGGTTCGTGGTTTGATCTACGGACCATAGATCCCATCAGTGGAATTGATATTGAATTTTTAAGACTCAAAAGTCCACTTACGGGTCCAAACGACGACCCATAGTAGTACTTAAGGCTCGTCGGTTGGATCCGTAGGTTTTTCCCAAAAGTTGACTCTCAGTACTTTATCGATGACTTGACAGGATGGTTTGTCGTTTAACCGACAGACCATAAGTTGGATCCGTCGTTCACAGACTCAGAAACTTTGATATGGCAGTCTCTAGTAAATTGGCCATAACATTTTACTCCGAGCTCGCAAAAAGGCAAACTTGGTGGCGTTGGAAAGAGGACTCAAAGACCTTATATTTGATAGATCATGGGCCACCTAATTTATTATGTGCTAGGAGATATGATTGTTTGAAGTTGGCCGAAGTAGAATCTTATGTCAAAACTTAATCGATAATGAAGCTTTCAACTCAACTTTGTGCTAGGGGGTTCTTGTGACCTTAAGTCATATCCAAATCCATTCGAACACCAAAGAAATGACCTTTACACATATGAGCAATTTAAGAATCATTCGATACGATTTTTCATACAAATAAAGAATGGTTCGGGCCTTAGCTTAGAAATATTTAGGGTGTTACATATTGAAGACTCTATCCACCAAGAAGTCAAACCTGCTTCTTGTTACAATTCTCTCTAACTCTCTCTTGCTTAGAACAAAATACTCTAAACACTGATTCTAAGATGAATCAATGCAACTCTAAAGTTTCAGAAGGAAACCCTAACTCTAGTACTTCTTTCTTCCGATTTCTCGATCTCATCAAATAGTTGGCCTTCGCTAGAATAATACTCTTGATTTGTGATTTTGCAAAGACATTTTTTTATTTTTTTAGCCTTGTCCTTTTATAGAGGTTTATTAGACCATAGTCGACTTCTATGAGGAAAGAAATTAGTTTTCCTAGAAAAATAATATTTTTCCTTATAGGAGTCGTTTGTCTCCATCCTTTTCCTTATAGGAGTCGTTTGTCTCCTTCCTTTTTCATATAGGAGTCGTCTGCTTTTATTCTTCTCTTTATTAAACTTGATTTGTTGTGTTGAACATGTTTTCCTATTTCATATTTGAATGAGTGATCTCTTCCTGCCTCTTTATTTTATATCTGGTACATGTTTGTGAACCTGGTTCATGTTGTCATCATCAAAAGTTATTCGAGGGTTTTGTCAAATCATCACATATTGTACAATACAAATACAAAATTATTGTTGTGAAATTTTGGTGCGTTGGAAGATTTTAAAAAAATCGTCACAACTGAGCGAGAAATACAAAAAAGAATACAAAATCGCTCATAAGTGAGCGAGTTATAGAAAAAACAAACGGTCGTCTGCCGTCAGTTAAATGAAAAGACATTTAGCTCAAAGTTGAGTGATATAAAAGAAAATTCTAAGCCCACCAATGTGGCATCCTAAGAATTCAGGAATTTTCTTTGATATTTTCCGTCGTACTTTTAGGTTTTTTATCCCTATTTAATTTTTACCTTTAAACCCGCTTCTTCACTTCTTGTGTCTCTTCAGATTGTTGTAAAGCTTTGGTTGTGTCTCTTCAGGAACTATCTATAAAAACTAGGTAAATCATACTAGTTGTGTAACACCTCAGTTTTCGAAAGAGAAAATTTTTCAGTTTTTGGCCCAGAGTCACTTTCTACGAAGGCAATCTACTGGTCGTAGACCAGTTGACGGACCGTAGAATGCATCCGTAGAAATAGGGTAAATGTTTTGAAAATCAAGTCTCTGAAGCTGAGTCTACGGGCTAACAGGACGGACCGTAGGTCTTTCTACGGACCGTAGAATGGCCTACGGACCGTAGATCGAAGTTGTAGAAAGTGTTCTGAATTTTGGGTCTCTGAAGTTTTCTATGGTTCAACAGGACGGTTCGTAGGAATTCTTACGGACCGTAGGTTGGAACCGTAGGCTTCATCCGACAGTTATTTTTCAGGGGTTTTTATGTCTTTTCCCAATTCTTTTAAGTCTTTTTAATTGTGACTTTGCTCCTAAATTGACCCACTATATAAGTCCTTCATCCCAAATTTTCCTTCATTATTTTCATTCTAAAAATTCCCAACTTCCCAAATAATTCTCTCTCTAGAAAGTTCTCTTAATTCTCAAGGAAGAAGAAGAGCTAGGATCCTCCATTGAAGGTCATCGATTTTTAGTAATTTATTGTGGGCTTTGTTGAGGTATGTTAGCATTCACCATTAGAGTCCTTTCCTCCATTGGGTCCCTAGTTTTGTTCAATTTTCAAGGTTTAATTTCCCAAATTGAGTTAGGGTTTTGATCAATTCTAATGGGTTCTTCAATTATGATTCCAATTGTTGATTTTATGATTCTTAGTGCGCGATCTAGCATGATAAAGTAATCTAGTGCACGATCTAGCATGATTTATATAATTTGAGTAGAAATTGTCTGAACCCATGCATGAGCCATGATTCCATGATTCCTAGTTATGAATTCATGATGAAGTATGATCCATGCATTTATGAACTTATGAAATTGATGAAAATATGCATAATTCTAAGATGAATTGACATGTACCCATACTAGATCATGATTTATGAACATATTAATAGCTTGCATAAGAGATGTATGTATATGGATAGCTTGCATAAGAGATGCTTGTTTCATGAGAATTATGATTATAATTGTTGGGGTGCATATACATGATGGCATCCATGAGTTGTGAAAAGGTTTTCTTCACAATAAGCTAAGAATATGAATGTGAAAGGTTTTCTCACATAAATTAGGATTCATATGGTTGAAAGGCTTCCTCACCTAGGAATCGATCAGGAGATATTCTAATGACATAAGCTTTGGGCAAGCCCCTGGTAATTGAAACGTCTTGATATAATCTTAGCTTGGATTTGGTAACCCTAGATGTACCTCTTCCTTGGTTAAAATACGAATAAGCTTAATTATATATTTCTTGGAATTTTACTTAGCATCGAGCGGGCTTTTGGGATGAAGGTTTTCGTTTAGCGTCTGTGGACCTTTAGTAGTAATCCCTAAGTCCTAGAACTACTTGCCTCATAGGTTTTTGTCTCAGATAGACACATAGCTAGTGGATCCACGTAAGCTACAGATTTATGGTCCTTACCTTGGCAAGTAGGACACCCCTCCTAGTGGTGTGGGGTAAACATCACTCCCCTTTTCAGTGTGGGCAGACACTGGATTCCTTGTTACAGCTCACATGGTCTATGTCGGTTAAACATAAAAATCCAATAATAATGAACTAGGGTACTAGAAGTATCTCACGAGACAAGACATATGATATGACTAGCTTGCATTGACCATGTTTATGCATTGAGTTTCTAACCCTAATGTCACATGATTTAGTTTGGTCATTGCATGTTCATGATGATATCTCATTAGCATGATTTCCTATATGAAAGCATCTCATTGGCATGATTTATGTGATTATATGCATTTGCTTCATATATTCCACGTACTAATGCATACTTGTGCGTACTTTTTCTTATAATGTGGGTCAAACAATCATCATTCGCACTCTCGTGGTTAGTTCCTTTCAGTGTTCGAGTTATTAGCACCAGTGAGTCCTCATTATTTAGGGACTAAGAGACTTTATTGCTTTTCTTTACTTTTCACTTTCGGACTTGTATATGATGTACGGGTTACGTCTCGATCATTCTATGGTATTAGATGTCTTTTGAGACATAGTCAAGACTTCTGCTTGTAAAGTCTTTATTTTTATGAGATTGTCTGTTTCATTCCTTATTTTTGTCTTTACCTTATGTATATGTAGGCTAAGTGGCTTGTGTGGGGCCTCTTGGGGTCATATACGCCATGTCACACCTAGCGGGCACTTTGGGTCGTGACAAACTTGGTATTAAGAGCAGAAGGTTTAGAAAGGTCCTAGGATGTCTCAAAGCCACCTCTAGTAGAGTCTTGTTCATAAGTGTGAAGCACACCACATTTATGAATAAGAGGCTACAAGATGTTTGGAAATTCCTATTCTTTCATATTCTAGAATCGTGCTTTAGAGTTTAACTCTATGCGTTCCTCTCCTAATCCATGTCCTACTCTTTCAGGATATAGCACCTAAAAGAGCTTTTGTGAGGAGGAACGCAAATGAGAAAGTGGAGCAAGAGGCTAACCAAGTTTCGGCCACTCCTTTGGCCGAAGAGATTACTAATGCGGAGTTCCGAGCCTCTTTCCACTCATTGGCCCAAGCCTTGATGGCCCAAGACAATAGAGGACTTATAGTCCCCGTAACCCCATATGTGGGTACGGCGGCGGCAAGGGTGAGAGATTTCACAAGGATGAACCCTCTGAAATTCCATGGCTCTAAGGTGGAGAAGGATCCACAAGATTCATTTAAGAGGTTTATAAGATTATGATGATCATGGGAGTGACGCCGGAAAAGAAAGCGAATTTGGCCGCTTACCAATTGAAGGGTGTGGCCCAAGTGTCGTTTAAACAATGAAAAAGTGAGACGGCTAGAGATGCGGGTCCTCTTGAATGGGAGAAATTTAAGGAAGCTTTTCTTGATCGATTCTTTCCTCTTGAGATGAGAAAGGCTAAGGTCCTCGAGTTCATTAACTTGAAGCAAGGTGGTATGAGTGTCAAAGAATATGCGTTGAAGTTCACTCAATTGTCAAAATATGCTCCTTCTTTGGTGGCCGATTCAAGGGCCAAAATGAGTAAGTTTGTGTTGGGGGTGTCTGACTTGGTGGCCAAGGAGTGTAGGACTGCCATGCTTATTAAAGAAATTGATATTTCACGGTTAATGGTACATGCACAACAAATCGAAGAAGAGAAGCTAAAGGAGAGGTCCAAAGAGGCAAAGAGGGCTAGGACCGGTGATGGTGACTTCTCAAACCAAAGGACCGGAGGACATGGCCGTTCTAAGTTTCGACAAAGGTTTTCGAACCAAGGGTCTTCAAATTCTACTATGCCTAAGTTTGACAAGAATAGGGTGTCTAAAGCCTCAAGGAGGCAATGGTAGTGGTGATAGAACTCCAATTTCCCCATGTCAAAAGTGTGGGAGGAAGCATGAGGGGAGATGCTTAGCTGGATCGGATGGTTGCTTCACTTGTGGCAAAAGTGGTAACAAAAAGAGGGATCGTCCAATGAATGTTACAAAGGGGAAAGATGGTAAATGAGGTGCTCCTAGTGGTTCGGGTTCTAGTGCTCCCAAGCAAAACCGATTTTATGCACTCCAAACTCGCCAAGAGCAAGAAGGTTCTCCCAATGTGGTTACTGGTATGTTGAAAGTCTTCCATATTGATGTATATGCTTTACTTGATCCCGGTGCTACTTTATATTTTGTGACGCTATATGTAGCTATTAGATTTGATATTGCCCCGGATGTGTTTTTAGACCCCTTTTGCGTCTCTACTCCTATTGGTGATTCTATTGTGGCTAAAAGAGTTTATAGGAAGTGTCCCGTTTCCTTGTTCCATAGAATCACCTATGTTGATCTTGTAGAGCTATATATAATAGACTTTGATTTCATTCTTGGGATGGATTGGCTTCATTCTTGTTATGCCTCGATTGATTTTAGAACCCGAGTGGTTAAGTTTCAATTTCCTAATGAGCCCGTCCTAGAGTGGAAAGGGGCAAATTCTATGCCTAGAGGTCAATTTGTTTCTTTTCTTAAAGCTAGAAAGATGATCTCCAAGGGTTGCATTAATCATCTTATTCGGGTTAGGGATATAGATTTCGAAACCCCTAGTCTTGATTCGATTCCCGTGGTAAATGAGTTTTCGGATGAGTTTCCCGATGATCAACTCGATGTTCCTCCCGAAAGGGAAATAGACTTTGGTATTGACTTTTTTCCCAATACGCAATCTATCTCTATTCCTCCTTACCGTATGGCTCCAGCAGAACTTAAGGAATTGAAAGAGCAATTGAATGATTTGTTGGATAAGGGTTCCATTTGACCAAGTATTTCTCCGTAAGGTGCTCTGGTGTTGTTTGTTCGTTAGAAAGATGGCTCTCTCCGTATGTGTATTGATTACTGGCAATTGAATAAGGTTACCATTAAGAATAAGTACCCAATTCTGAGGATAGATGATTTGTTTGAACAACTTCAAGGTGCTAGTTTCTTCTCTAAGATTGATCTCCGGTCGGGTTATCACCAATTGAGGGTGAGACATTGTGATATTCCAAAGATGGCTTTTCGAACTAGATATGGCCATTATGAGTTTGTGGTTATGTCGTTTGGATTGACTAATGCTTCGGCGACTTTTATGAATTTGATGAATAGGGTGTTTAGACAATACCTTGATATGTTCGTGATTGTATTCATTGATGATATTTTGATTTACTCCCGCAGTGAGGGAGAGCATGTCGATCATTTGAGGATTGTATTGAAAATTCTTAGGGATCGTGAGTTATATACTAAGTTCAATAAATGTGAGTTTTGGTTGAGATCTGTGGCTTTCCTTGGTCACATTGTGTTCGGTAAGGGTATTGAGGTAGATCCTAAGAAGACGGATGTGGTTAAAAATTGGCCTAGACCTCTATCTCCTTCGGATATTCGTAGTTTCTTGGGCTTGGCCGGATACTATAGGAGGTTTGTGGAAGGGTTTTCTTCTATTGCCTCTCCATTGACCTCGTTGACTTAAAAGAAGACTAAGTTTGTATGGTCGGAGGCTTGTGAAAAGACCTTCCAAGAATTGAAAGATAGGCTTACTTCCGCTCCAACATTGACATTGCCGGAAGGTTCCGATGGCTTTGTGGTTTATTGTGATGCTTCAAGAGTTGGCTTAGGGTGTGTTCTTAAGCAAAATAAGAAGGTGATTGCTTATGCTTCAAGGCAACTTAAGGTTCATGAAAAGAATTACCCTACCCATGATTTAGAACTTGCGGCAGTTGTCTTTTCCCTAAAGATTTGGAGGCACTATTTGTATGGTGTCCATGTTGATGTATTTACCGACCACAAAAGTTTGCAATACGTGTTCAAGCAGAAGGATCTAAATCTTTGACAACGTAGATGGCTAGAGCTCTTAAAGGACTACAACATGAGCGTCTTCTATCACCCGGGCAAAGCTAATGTAGTGGACGATGCCTTGAGTCGGTTGTCGATGAATAGTGTTGCACATATAGAAGATGATAAGAAGGAATTGGTTCGGGATGTTTATAGACTAGCTCGGATAGGTGTTCGGTTGGTTGACTCCGATGAGGGAGGTGTGATTGTCCAAAATGGGTAAGAATCATCCTTTGTGGTGGATGTTAAGGCTAAGCAAGCACTTCATCCGATACTAGTTGGGTTGAAAGAAGCGGTTCTAAAGAAGGGCAATGAGGTTTTCTCCCAAGGGGGAGATGGTGTCCTTAGATATTAAGGCCGTTTGTGTGTGCCTAATGTTGATGGCCTAAGAGAGCACATTCTAGAAGAAGCTCATAGTTCCCGATACTCTATTCATCTGGGAGCCACCAAGATGTACCGCGATTTGTGGGAAGTCTATTTGTGGAATGGAATGAAGAAAGATATTGCAGAATTTGTGGCAAAGTGCCCAAATTGTCAACAAATTAAGGTTGAACATCAAAGGCCGGGAGGCTTATCCCAAGATATAGTTATTCCTACTTGAAAGTGGGAAGATGTTAATATGGACTTCATAGTGGGTTTACCCCATACTCGCCGGCAACATGATTCTATATGGGTTATAGTAGACCGTATGACGAAGTCGGCTCACTTTATTCCCGTCAAGGTGTCCTTTTCAGTGGAAGATTATTCTAAGTTGTACATTAGGGAGATGGTTAGGTTGCATGGAGTGCTCCTATCCATTATCTCCGATAGAGGTACCCAATTCACTTCTCAATTTTGAAAGTCTTTTCAAAAGGGTCTTGGTACCAAGGTTAAGCTTAGCACGGCTTTGCATCCCCAAATCAATGGGCAAGCGGAGCGTACTATCCAAACCTTAGAGGATATGCTAAGAGTTTGTGTGACTGATTTCAGGGGTAATTGGGATGATCATTTGCCTTTGATTGAGTTTGCTTACAATAATAGTTACCATGAAAGTATTGGTATGGCTCCATTTGAGGCTCTTTACGGTGGGAGATGTAGGTCTCCTATAGGCTGGTTTGAGGTGGGTGAAGTTGCTTTGATGTGTCCCAAATTAGTGCATGAGGCTATGGAGAAAGTTCGGCTTATTAGAGAAAGGTTGAAAATGGCTCAAAGTCGACAAAAGTCCTATGCTGATGTTAGAAGAAGGGATCTTGAGTTTGAGGTTGATGATTGGGTCTATTTGAAAATTTCGCCCCTGAAGGGTGTCATGAGATTTGGTAAGAAAGGTAAGCTTAGTCCCCGGTATGAAGGCTCATATAAAATTTTGAGATGCATTGGCAAGGTTGCTTATGAGCTTGAATTGCCTAATGAGTTAGCATCGGTTCATCCGATTTTCCATGAATCTCTTTTGAAGAAATGTGTTGGAGATCCGACATCCATAGTGCCTTTAGAAAGTCTTGGCATCAAAGAGAGTTTATCTTATGAAGAGGTTTCAGTTGATATTCTAGACCGACAAGTCCGGAAGTTGAGAAACAAAGAAGTTGCTTCCGTTAAGGTATTGTGGAGGAATCAATTAGTCGAGGGTGCTATGTGGGAGGCCGAGGCCGATATGATGTCCCGTTATCCTCATCTCTTTCCTTCTGAGTCTTCCCTAGCTTGAGGTATTTAGCTCCTCATGGTTTATTTCTAGGATGCATGCATCTTAGTCATTCTCATGTTTCCTTATGCATGCATTCATTAAGTGTTTATGGCTTGACATTTTGTGATGAAGCATGCTTTAGCTTGGAGTTGATCTTCCTCCTCGGATATGCGCATTATGTAGTAGCATTCATGATTGGAATCATAGAATTGTTATTTCCCTTACTATTGTAATTGCTAGCTGAGTTCCATTCGGGGAAGAATGTTCCCAAAGGGGTGATATTGTAACACCTCAGTTTTTGAAAGAGAAACTTTTTCAGTTTTTGGCCTAGAGTCACTTTCTATGGATGCAATCTACGGGTCGTAGACCAGTTGACAGACCGTAGAATGCTTCCGTAGAAAGAGAGTAAAATATTTTGAAAATCAAGTCTCTGAAGTTGAGTCTACGGGCTAACACGACTGACCGTAGGTCTTTCCACGGACCATAGAATGGCTTATAGGCCGTAGAGCGAAGTCGTAGAAAGTGTCCTGAATTTTGGGTCTCTGAAGTTTTCTACGGTCCAACAGGACGGTCAGTAGGAATTCATACGGACCGTAGGTTGGAACCGTAGGCTTCATCCGACAGTTATTTTTCAGGGATTTTTATGTCTTTTCCCAATTCTTTTAAGTCTTTTTAATTGCGACTTTGCCCCTAAATTGACCCACTATATAAGTCCTTCATCCCAAATTTTCCTTCATTATTTTCATTCTAAAAATTCCCAACTTCCCAAATAATTCTCTCTCTAGAAAGTTCTCTTAATTCTCAAGGAAGAAGAAGAGCTACGATCCTCTATTGAAGGTCATCGATATTTACCAATTTTTTGTGGGCTTTGTTGAGGTATGTTAGCATTCACCATTGGAGTCCTTTCCTCCATTGGATCCCTAGTTTTGTTCAATTTTCAAGGTCTAATTTCCCAAATTGAGTTAGGGTTTTGATCAATTCTTATGGGTTCTTCAATTATGATTCCAATTGCTGATTTTACGATTCTTAGTGCACGATCTAGCGTGATAAAGTAATCTAGTGCATGATCTAGCGTGATTTATATGATTTGAGTAGAAATTGTATGAACCCATGCATGAACCATGATTCCTAGTTATGAATTCATGATGAAGTATGATCCATGCATTTATGAATTTATGAAATTGATGAAAATATGTATGATTCTAGTTTATTGCATGATTCTATGATGAATTGACATGTAGGCTGCATCCGACAGTTATTTTTCAGGGATTTTTATGTCTTTTCCCAATTCTTTTAAGTCTTTTTAATTGCGACTTTGCCCCTAAATTGACCCACTATATAAGTCCTTCATCCCAAATTTTCCTTCATTATTTTCATTCTAAAAATTCCCAACTTCCCAAATAATTCTCTCTCTAGAAAGTTCTCTTAATTCTCAAGGAAGAAGAAGAGCTACGATCCTCTATTGAAGGTCATCGATTTTTACCAATTTTTTGTGGGCTTTGTTGAGGTATGTTAGCATTCACCATTGGAGTCCTTTCCTCCATTGGGTCCCTAGTTTTGTTCAATTTTCAAGGTCTAATTTCCCAAATTGAGTTAGGGTTTTGATCAATTCTTATGGGTTCTTCAATTATGATTCCAATTGCTGATTTTACGATTCTTAGTGCACGATCTAGCGTGATAAAGTAATCTAGTGCATGATCTAGCGTGATTTATATGATTTGAGTAGAAATTGTATGAACCCATGCATGAACCATGATTCCTAGTTATGAATTCATGATGAAGTATGATCCATGCATTTATGAATTTATGAAATTGATGAAAATATGTATGATTCTAGTTTATTGCATGATTCTATGATGAATTGACATGTACCCATACTAGATCATGATTTATGAACATATGAATAGCTTGCATAAGAGATGTATGTATATGGATAGCTTGCATGAGATGCATGTTTCATGAGAATTATGCTTATAATTGCTAGGGTACATATAGATGATGGCATCCATAAGTTGTGAAAAGGTTTTCCTCACAATAAGCTAAGAATATGAATGTGAAAGGTTTTCTCACATAAATTAGGGTTCATATGGTTGAAAGGCTTCCTCACCTATAAATCGATCAAGAGCTATTCTAATGACGTAAGCTTGGGGAAGCCCATGGTAGTTGAAACGTCTTGATATGATCTTAGCTTGGATTTGGTAACCCTTGATGTACCTCTTCCTTGGTTAAAACATGAATAAGCATAATTGACTATTCCTTGGGATTTTACTTAGCCCCAAGCGGGCTTCTGGGATGAAGGTTTTCGTTTAGCGTCCGTGGACCTTTAGTAGCAATTCCTAAGTCCCAGAACTACGTGCCTCATAGGTTTTGACTCAGATAGACACATAGCTAGTGGATCCACATAAGCTACAGATTTATGGTCCTTACCTTGGCAAGTAGGACACCCCTTCTAGTGGTTTGGGGTAGACATTACTCCCCTTTTTCGGTGTGGGGAAGACACTGGATTCCATGTTATAGCTCACATGGTCTATGTCGATTAAACGTAAAAATCTCATAATAATGAACTAGGGTACTAGAAGTATCTCACGAGACAAGACTTATGATATGACTAGCTTGCATTGACCATGTTTATGCATTGAGTTTCTAACCCTAATGTCACATGATTTAGTTTGGTCATTGCATGTTCATAATGATATCTCATTAGCATGACTTCCTATATGAAAGCATTTCATTGGCATGATTTATGTGATTATATGCATTTGCTTCATACTTAGTACATTCCACGTACTAATGCATACTTGTGCCTACATTCTCTTATAATGTAGGGTCAGACAGTCATCATTCGCACTCTCGTGGTTAGTTACTTTCAGAGTTCGAGCTATCAGCGTCGGTGAGTCCTTACGCTTCGAGGACGAAGTGACTTTATTGTTTTTCTTTACTTTTCACTTTCGAACTTGTATATGATATACTGGTTACGTCCCGATCATTCAATGGTATTAGATGGCTTTTGAGACATAGTCAAGACTTCCGCTTGTAAACTCTTTATTTTTATGAGATTGTCTATTTCTTTCCTCATTTTTGTCTTTACCTTATGTATATGTAGGCTAAGTGGCTTGTGTGGGGACTCTCGGGGTCATATACGCCATGTCACACCTAGCGGGCACTTTGGGTCGTGACAAACTTGGTATTAAGAGCAGAAGGTTTAGAAAGGTCCTAGGATGTCTCAAAGCCACCTCTAGTAGAGTCTTGTTCATAAGTGTGAAGCACGCCACATTTATGAATAAGAGGCTACAAGATGTTTGGAAATTCCTATTCTTTCATATTCTAGAATCGTGCTTTAGAGTTTAACTCTATGCGTTCCTCTCCTAATCCATGTCCTACTCTTTTCAGGATATAGCACCTAAAAGAGCTTTTGTGAGGAGGAACGCAAATGAGAAAGTGGAGCAAGAGGCTAACCAAGTTTCGGCCACTCCTTTGGGGCCTCTCAGTGTCCTATACGCCATGTCACACCTAGGGGGCACTTTGGGTCGTGACAAACTTGGTATTAAGAGCAGAAGGTTTAGAAAGGTCCTAGGATGTCTCAAAGCCGCGTCTAGTAGAGTCTTGTTCATAAGTGTGAAGCGTGCCACATTTATGAATAAGAGGCTACAAGATGTTAGGAAATTCCACTTCTTTCATATTCTAGAATCGTGCTTTAGAGTTTAACTCTATACGTTCCTCTCCTAAACCATGTCCTACACTTTTCAGGATATGGCACCTAAAAGAGCATTTGTGAGGAGGAACACAAATGAGAATGTGGAGCAAGAGGCTAACCAAGTTCCGGCTGCTCATTTGACCGAGGAGATTACTAATGCAGAGTTTTGAGCCACTTTCCATGCATTGGCCCAAGACGTGACGGCCCAAGCCAATAGAGAAGTTGTGGTCCCTGTAAACCCACATGTGGGTACGGTGGTGGCAAAGGTAAGATATTTCACAAGGATGAACCCTCCGGAATTCCATGGCTCAAAGGTGGAGGAGGATCCACAAGAGTTCATTGAAGAGGTTTGCAAGAGATGATCATGGGAGTGATGCAGGAAGAGAAAGCGGAGTTGGCTGCTTACCAATTGAAGGATGTGGCCCAAGTGTGGTTTAACCAATGAAAAAGTGAGACGGCTAGAGATGCGGGTCCTCTTGAATGGGAGAAATTTAAGGAAGCTTTTCTTGATCGATTCTTTCCTCTTGAGATGAGAAAGGCTAAGGTCCTCGAGTTCATTAACTTGAAGCAAGGTGGTTTGAGTGTCAAAAAATATGCATTGAAGTTCACTCAATTGTCAAAATATGCGCCTTCCTTGGTGGCCGAATCAAGGGCCAAAATAAGTAAGTTTATGTCGGGGGTGTCTGACTTGGTGGTCAAGGAGTGTAGGATTGCCATGCTTATTAAAGAAATGGATATTTCACGGTTGATGGTACATGCACAACAAATCAAAGAAGAAAAGCTAAAGGAGAGGTCCAAAGAGGCAAAGAGGGTTAGGATCGGTGATGGTGACTTCTCAAACCAAAGGACTGGAGGACATGGCCGTTCTAAGTTTCAACAAAGGTTTTCGAACCAAGGGTCTTCAAATTCTCTTATGCCTAATTTTTACAAGAATAGGATGTCTAACCCTAAGCCTCAAGGAGGCAATGGTGGTGGTGATAGAACTCCAATTTCCCCATGACAAAAGTGTGGGAAGAAGCATGAGGGGAGATGCGTAGCCAGATCAGATGGTTGCTTCACTTGTGGCAAAAGTGGTCACAAAATATGGAATTGTCCAATGAATGTTACAAAGGGGAAAGATGGTAAACAAGGTGCTCCTAGTGGTTCAGGTTCTAGTGCTCCCAAGCAAAACCGATTTTATGCACTCCAAACTCGTCAAGAGCAAGAAGGTTCTCCCGATATGGTTACTGGTATGTTGAAAGTCTTCCATCTTGATGTATATGCTTTACTTGATCCCGGTGCTACTTTGTCTTTTGTGACACCATATGTAGCTATGAGATTTAATATTACCCCGGATGTGTTGTTAGACCCCTTTTGTGTCTCTACTCCTATTGGTGATTCTATTGTGGCTGAAAGAGTTTATAGGAAGTGTCCCGTTTCCTTGTTCCATAGAATCACCTATGTTAATCTTGTAGTGCTAGATATGGTAGACTTTAATGTCATTCTTGGGATGGATTGGCTTCATTTTTGTTATGCCTCGATTGATTGTAGAACCCGAGTGGTTAAGTTTCAATTTCCTAATGAGCCCATCCTAGAGTGGAAAGGGGTAAATTCTATGCATAGAGGTCGGTTTGTTTCTTGTCATAAAGCTAGAAAGGTGATCTCCAAGGGTTGCATTTATCATCTTATTCGGGTTAGGTATATAGATTCTGAAACCCCTAGTCTTGAGTCGATTCCTGTGGTAAATGAGTTTCCGGATGTGTTTCCCGATGATCTACCCGGTGTTCCTCCCGAAAGGGAAATAGACTTTGGTATTGACCTTCTTCCCGATACGCAACCTATCTCTATTCCTCCTTACCGTATGGCTCCGGCGGAACTTAAGGAATTGAAAGAGCAATTGAAGGATTTGTTGGATAAGGGTTTCATCTCGATACGTACTATTGCATACTTGTGCCTACATTCTCTTATAATGTAGGGTCAGACAGTCATCCTTCGCACTCTTGTGGTTAGTTGCCTTCAGAGTTCGAGCTATCAGCATTGGTGAGTCGTCATGCTTCGGGGACTAAGAGACTTTATTGCTTTTATTTACTTTTCACTTTCGAACTTGTATATGATGTACGGGTTACGTCTCGATCATTCTATGGTATTAGATGGCTTTTGAGACATAGTTAAGACTTCCGCTTGTAAACTCTTTATTTTTATGAGATCGTCTATTTCTTTCCTCATTTTTGTCTTTACCTTATGTATATGTATGCTAAGTGGCTTGTGTGGGGCCTCTCTGGGTCCTATATGCCATGTCACACCTAGGGGGCACTTTGGGTCGTGACATGTTGTTGTACCTTCTTCTTCGTGATAAATTTCATCCCTAATTTATGTGGAACTTCACCAATTCCTTGAAAGTCTACTTTGGAGCTTCACCAAAAAAATAATGAAACAAAACTATAATTTTCTTGTAGTTTTTTCCTCCATTCAATATGTTAAAAGAAAAACTATTTCAACTGCTCAATTCTTAAACACTTAATCACAATCATGACAATTTTTTGGTTCGTACCTATTTCTTTTTGTGGGCTTTTCCCTTCTGTTATCACTTTGTCCGGCAATTTACTTTAATATTTTATTCAATGATCTGTAAAATTTTCTTTTATGAATTTGTATTGAATTACTTTTGTATTTTTGGTTATGAGAACTTTTAAAGCATTCTGATGGAATCAAAATTGAGGACGAGACAACAAAGAGAGAATAAATTCCTCCGCAACTTGATAAATTATTTGTACCTATTAATATATTTTATTGGGAGTTGAAATGTTGTAGTATTAATCATATCTCCAAAATGTTGTAAAGTTTGGCCGATATGAAAAAGTTACAATCCTTCGAAAAAGTCACATTTCTTTGAAAAAGTCTCAACCCATTGGAAAAGTCACAATCCTTCAATGTGAACATGTGTCTTCTTTTAATATATTTTATAATATAAATAAATATAGTATGTAATATTTTGTAGGATTCGGGCTAAGACTTTTGGTATTAGTACTTATCCAGCTTCTTCGAGATCATCAATAAATCGGACCAATGGTCCATAAAGTTGCTTTTAAAATATAGTATGAAATATACAATAGTATATGTACTAAATTGGGTGTTAAGAAGAAGAAAAATAGAAAACTTAGAAAATTTGTGGTTTAAAAATATGAGAGAACCCCTATATTTATAACCAACAAAGGGTAGTATGAACAAGTGCTTATCGTGCCTTATCAGAAAAGTTACAACCGTTCGGAAAAGTCACAATACTTTGGAAAAGTCACAATCCTTTGAAAAAGTCACAACTCTTTGGAAAAATAACACTCCTTCGGAAAAGTTATAACTCTTTGGAAAAGTCACAACCCTTTGGAAAAGTCATAATCCTTCAATCTGGAAAAAGGTCTTCTATTAATATATTTTATATTATCATTTAAATAAATATAGAATATGTACTAAATTAGGTGTTTCAAGAAGAAGAAGAAGAAGAAGAATAGAAAACTTAGAAAATACGTAATTTAAAAATGTGAGAGAACTCCTCTATTTATAAGCCAACAAAGGTAGTACTGAAAGAGAAGTTGGGGCAGGAGGCAAGAAACCGAATAGTTGTTGGAATATAAAAGGAACTCTGAAGTGCAATAGTTAGAAAGGAGTTGGCAATTTTATGAAAAGACACGTGCAAGTAGTGAAAGAATTGAGGATATCAGAAATTTATAGGAAGAGATAGTGGTTCAAAAGTAATATAAACAACAGTGCAGCGCAAAGTATAATTGTTTGAGCATGTGTTCGTCTTCATCAACTATCATTTCTAAATAAGGGTATTATTGCACACATTCCAAAACTGATGGAATCGACGAGATTTTGTTTCGACACTCGAAACTTCTAAAGACATCAAATATCACTTTTTAAAAACGTTACCCTTTTGAAACAAAAAACTTTCATAATTCACGACTTTTTACTCAAAGTTCGAAACCAATTTCAAAATCTATTCAGAAATAACTCAGGATCAATTATCGGGAGGGGTAAAATGATAATTTTATGAAAATTTCCAAAATTGACCTTCCGAATCATTACAACAACTTTCATAGTTATCTGGACAACTACTGAAGTTGTTTGTAGAAATAACTGGACATGTTTGTGAGATACATAAATTGCCCAACAACTGCTGCAGTTGTTCGACAATTGTGATCGATTGTTGATCAACTGATTAGTTGTTAGGAAAAAAAATATAATTATTGGCATATAATGTACCACAATTGCTTCTTTTCTACTGATCCTATTCAATTAATTTTTTACTATTTACTAATTTTTAACTATTTTAGTGTAAATATAATGCTTCAATATAAGAGGAAGAAAACAAGAACATCTTCATCCAATCCAAATGGTAGAGAAAATGCTGAGAGTTTAACTGTTGCTAGAAAAATAGATACTGCAACACTTCAAAGTATCAGTGGACCACCATGTGGAGAAAAAAAAGGGAAGAAAATAGCGGTGAGCAATCTAGTGAAATGAAAAAAAATAATAAGAATAGCAGTGAGCTATCAGTGAAGAAAAAAGTGATGAGAATAACAACAAAAATCTAAGTGAAGAGAAAAAAGATGGTGAGAGTGATGGAGATAGATAAAGTGGAGCGGAAAAAAGTGATGAAAGTGAAAGTGAGCAATTGGATGAAAAAGAAGAAGAAGGTATTGAATCCTCTCCAAATTATGTCAAAATCACTTCCAATGATAAGTTTAAATTTAATAACCACTTGAATGTGTATGGGTCCTATGATTCAAAAATCAATGTGAGAATTGATTTTGGAACTCAATTTGTTAAGTTTAGAAAGATTTTAATCGCACAATATTGAAAATGATTTCAAAAATCTTGTTTTGTTCACTTTTTAATGTTGGATAAAGATGTAAAAGTACAACTTTCAATGAAGTTAGTACATGGTTGTTGTCTTCGTCGTATATTTTTTGGAAAAAAAAGGTTAGGATTGATTATAATGGTTTGCCTATTTGTTTCGGCATTAATGAATTCGGTATTATAACTGGACTTTGATTTCATTTTCTTCCTCCACTAAGTTAGCAGTTAGCGAAAATTAAAAATAAAAGTGAAATTTTGATTTATATAGTGGATAAATCTGCAAATGTTGTTGTACTCATAGAAAAGATGTGTGAACCAAACTTGACCAAAACGTAAAAACTTACTATTAGTATGATTTAATTTTTGCATTGTATATTGTGTTCAAAAAGTGCATATAGAAGATAGAAATTCATTGGTTAAAGATAGTGTCGAAAAAGTGTATTCGATTCATATCCATGGGGTCGAATAAGCTTTGATCTTATCATTAGCTATCTTTTGAAAAAGTTAGATTTACCTAAATTCTAGTATAATCTTTGTGACTTTCCATGGGCGTTCACCGTAAGTAATTAAATTGATATTTTCATTTTATGATTTTAGGTTAAACTATTATTTAACTTTATTATGTATACTAAGCTATTTTTAATATTATATTGTAGGCTTGGGCCTTTGAAGCTATTTCGGTAATTCAATGATTTGCCAAGGATCATTTATCTGAAAGAGCAATCCCAAGAACGATTAAATGGATGGCTGGCAACATCCGCTTACAAGACAAATGTTGATCCTGTTGATGTAATATACTATAAATATAATAAATTACAGTTGAAAATAAAATGACAAAAATGAACAAAAAATATATTCAAGCTGAGGTGCGGATATTTCGCTCTCTTTAAAGAGATTCAAGCTCACTGTGGTATATTTGTGCCGATCCAGCAGTATAACTCTTGACTTGTCCCCTCCAAAATACAACAGCCCAACAACGTCGTACAACTCAAACAACTCAGGATTAGTTGAAGAGTTAAAAGCTCCACAAAAAGAACGCATTCCTTCAACATATAATTACTTTCTTTTGTATAGTGAATATAGTTGAAGACTTAGAATATTTTCTTTGTCTCAACTCTCTCTTTCACTACACTAACTCAATATACACAATATAATACTTCTCATCTTTTCTTCCACTCTTTCTCATATCTATCTCTTGTTGTACTCAACCCAAAGGAAGACCACTATTTATAGGAGAGAAAATCTTCCTTGCAATGAATAGAAATATAATGGGGTAGTTAATTGGGTAAGTGAATGGCCTATTAGTTACATGAGTTACAAGGCATAATGAGGTAGAATAATGAGTGAAATAATGAATTAAAGGTTACAAGAGTTATAAGAAAATAAAGGTCAACCACTAAGATGGCTGCTAAATGTAGCATTATGACTAACAATGTAACCTTCTTATTCACCATAATGTAGGAAGTAAAAGATAATATAATGCTAACATAATGAGGCTCACTAAAAGAAAGTAAAGAAGCGCATATAATACCAACCAACGATACAATGTGGCAATGTAGGATGCATATTTTATCAATATGAAAATGTCACACTAATAATCCCCCGCTCATTTTAATATTGAATGAGAGAGTACTTCACTAATTTATTTGAAGGGAGACTATTATACATAGTGAAGGTGTGCTCTGCATTGAACCTTCACTTAGTAAAACAAAAAACCTTTACTCCAAAGTCAGTAATAGTCTCAGACTTGAACTATGATTGCTTAAAAGAAATAAAGTATCACTGCTTATACACAATAATCAAGGTGTGACATAAGCTTTCATAGCCAGCACATTACGGCCTTGTGCTATCTCGATTTTCATGAGTGTTTTTTAGAACAAGCCTATTCTCATAGAAAGAGGCCTACTTTCACACTCACATAGGTGAAATCTGTCAAGGGTGCTCCTATAATTTGACACTCCACTCATACGAGATACAGTCTTTCATTAAGAGTTCAAAGATTCAACCTCCACAAATCATTATAGGATAAATGCACTCACATAAGAGAAATTGAATAAAATAAATATATAGTGCATTTCACAACAAGTCATCATTCATTCTTCCCATTGAACCTGGTTATAGAATCTCTAGTCCTCAGGTTGAATTTCCTCATATATGACTCAGAAATTTATGAGCTTCAATTTCATCCCCCTCGATGTACTTCAGACCCTTTATCTTGCCAAGGCCTTAGTTTATGAATCTGCAAGATTGTCACAAGTTTTAACACAATTAATATTGATGGTATACCAGTGATCAATATGATCTCATAATATTGTGTTTTCTCTTCATGAGTCTGAATTTATCATTATAATAACGATTTTATATTCTACCAATAATATTTGTGCTATCATAATTAATCAAAATTAGAAAAATTAATTTCTCAAAATAAAGTGTTTGATATGGTAAAATCAATTCACTTTTCACTAGTTAAAGCTTAAATATATATATATATATATATATATATATATATTACTTCAACCTCCATAGTAGAGTACTTTGCAAATAATATAGTTTGCTTTTCTCATTTCCAACAAATAGAATCAAATTTTCTCATCTGGTTTGCTTGTACCTGTTAAATACTTTTACTGCAAACATACTACCAAATCAAGTTGTCAGTCACATATCTCATATTTTTTATTAGGCTAGAAAACTCATTTATCTTTGTCACACTATTTTCGCACAATTGAATCAAAAGGAGTTGTAAGACTCACACAGCCAACAAAATTGTATTTCACAATTATTTCAATATTATGTGACTTGACAAGAAAATTTTCATCACATGTTTATGGTATTTTTTCATTCCAAGAACAAAATTTATCTCACCATATATTTTATATCAAAATGGCTACTCAACATATTTTTCATTTTTTCTTTGATAACACTCATGTTAGAGCCTAAATCATCAAATCATATCCAAACAATAACATGTGATTTATTCTAAAATATATGCACTTATAATACTCTTTTTAGAGCATTTCTCAAAGATGCAAAAATCATAATTTCACAATGATTTTTTTCTCATTTCACAAACCCCACTATTTTAAGAATTTAAATAACATTTTTTTCATGAAAAGTTGTATCACTTTATTCATGAAAAATATTTGGTAAAAGTTTTTTTCTTTACCTTTCCTTTTCTTGAATTGAGCAAGTATAATATTTTACCCGTACATCTCTTCTCTTCCATCTCTTGAAGAGAGCGATATTAAAGCGGAATGATGTTGAGATCTCTTATCTTGATATCCACACTTTTTCAAACTGTAACAAAAACACGAGTCTCTTTAAAATTGTTGGTGTAATATACCACAAATACAAAAATTACAGTTGAAAATAAAATGGCAAAAATAAATAAAAAATACATACAGGTTAAGGCGCGGATATCTAGCTCTCTTTAAAGAGATTCAAGCCCACTGCGGTATAATCTACATCGATCCAGTAGTATAACTTTTGACTTGTCCCCTCCAAGATTCAACAGCCCAACAACGTCGTACAACTTAAACAACTCTAGATTAGTTGAAGAGCTCAAAGCTCCATAAAAAGAACATCTTCCTTCAACATATAATTACTCTCTTTTGTATAGTGAATATAGTTGAAAACTTAGAATATTTTCTTTGTCTCAACTCTCTCTTTCACTATAGTAACTCAATATACACAATATAATACTTCTCATCTTTTCTTCCACTCTTTCTCATATCTATCTATTGTTGTACTCAACCCAAAGAAAGACCACTATTTATAGGAGAGGAAAATCTTCCTTGCAATGAATAGGAAGATAACGCGGTAGTTAACTGGGTAAGTAAATGGCCTATAGGTTACATGAGTTACAAGGCATAATGAGGTAGAATAATGAGTGAAATAATGAATTAAAGGTTACAAGAATTATAAGAAAATAAAGGTCAATTTCCTGCTACTAAGATGGCTGCTAAATATAGCATTATGACCAACAATGTAACCTTTTTATTCACCATAAAATAGGAAGTAAAAGACAGCATAATGCTAACATAATGAGGCTCACCAAATAAGAGTAAAAAAGGGCATATAATGCGAACCAACGATACAATGTGGCAATGTAGGATGCATATTTTATCAATATGAAAATGCCACACTAACAGATCTTATTTATTAGATAAAAGAACAAGTAAAATTATATCTACATAATAGTAATAGTGTTATGCAATAGTTAAATAATAATTGTAATTATTAGACAACTGAACTTGTTGTTCCCATAACTATTTCAATTGTCCAACAATAGTAGAAGTTGTACACATACAATTGAAATTGTTGTTGGATAGCTGAATTAGTTGTTTCCAAAAATTAAATATATACATAATATTAATTGTTATATGCAATAGTTAAATACTATTGTAATTATTAGACAACTGAACTTGTTGTTCCCACAACTACTTCAGTTGTCAATAACAGCAGAAGTTGTACACATACAATTGAAGTTGTTGTAGAACAACAGACTTAGTTGTTTCAAGAAAATTATATATCTACACAATATTAATTGTGTTATGCAATATTTAAATACTACTGTAATTATTAGACAACTGAACTTGTGATTTCCACAACTACTTCAGTTGTCCAAGAAAAGTAGAAGTTGTTCCCACAATCACATACCAACTGAAGTTATTGTTGGACAACTGAATTAATTATTTTAAACTATATGTAATTTCTTATTTTTTAGATGCAGATGTAAAATCAGATTGTTTACCCTTTTCTTTTTCCAACAAACATAGAGAAGGAACATATTTTTGTTCCAGATATTGAACACTATGAAGATAGTTTGGATTCAAAAATGGATATTTTAAAAGAAGAATTGGCATGTAACAACTATAAAGATGAATATAACTATTGGTGAGGAGGGTCTTAAGATAATTGTGGAGAGAATAATGTTGTGAGAGATTGTGGTGTTGAGAGAGATGATGATGGTCAAATTGCTTTAGATACTTGTAGATCTTTTGGTGGAATAGAAAGAGGTGACTCATATCAAGTTGATCTTGATAGGAAAGGAGATACTCCAGATGTGATAAAACAACAAATGTGAATGCTTCCAATGTTGATTGTTGTTGTAAATGTGAAACATGTTGTAATAAGTATGAAACCCTTTTGAATGAAGTAAAATTCTTGTCAACAAAGTTACATGTAAAGCAATCAAAGAGAACTATATATCCGAGCTATGCAAGAAAATCTCCTTATACTCCTACTTTGAAAAGAAGCTTGACAATGAATTTCAAGGCCAAAAATATGAGGAAGAACTGATTGAAATTGAATTTGTACAAACCTCTTGATATGGAGAAAAGAGAAGCATTTAACGTCTTCATTAATAAGAAGGAAGAGGAAAGAAAAATATATTTGAATGGTAGATTTAATTATCAGGACTTGGTGAACACGACTGATCCATATTTTTTATTTGAGTGTATGGTAAATATTACTAATTTTTAATTTATTTAATTATCTATTGATATTGATTTAACTGTCAACTTTTTTTTGTAGCATGTTTATGATATCTTGTCCCTTATGCGCAAGACACAAATTTGATTTTTCAGGCACTATAATCGAACAGATCTAATTTTGAATCTTGATTTCTATAACACCTTGTATGATCAGTACAAGAACTTGAGTGATAAGAGTTTAGTAGATACCAATGCATGAGTCACTCGCATTATTTGAGATGGGCAGTGACATACTCAAATATTGTAAGGGTGAAAGGCCCTACACATATGGACGAAAGTAAAATGGAGCAAAAAGAATTTATACTGTAATGAAAAATACACATTTTATTGCACTTGAGTTTTTGATGGAGAAAGACTTGAATCATACACTTGAAAACTCTTATGATTAACATAAAGAATATTATAATTCAAGCCCTTCTCCATCAAAAATTCAAGTGCAATAAAGTGTATTTTTTGTGTTTATCAGGTGTAAATTTTTTTTGCCCCATTCCACTTTCGGTCATATGAATAGAACGTTTCACCCTTACAATATTTGAGTATGTCACTGTCCATCTCAAATATTGTGAGTGGTTTATACATTGGTGGAGCACCATCTACTAAACTCTTATCACTCAAGTTCTTGTACTGATCATACAAGGTGTTGTAAATATTTAGATTCAAAATTAGATCTATTTGATTATAGTGCCTGAAAAATCAAATTTGTCTCTTGCGCATAAGGGACAAGATCTCATCAACATGTTGTAAAATAAAAGTTGACAATCAATTCAATATAAATAGATAATTGAATAAACTAAAAATTAGTAATATTTATCTTGCACTCAAATAAAAAATATGGACCAGTTATGCTCACCAAGTCCTGATAATTAAATCTACCATTCAAATACATATTTCTTTCTTCTTCCTTCTTACTAATGAAGACATTAAAGGCTATTCTTTTCTCCATATCAAGAGGATTGTACAAATTCAGTCTTAATTTATTCTTCCTCGCATTTTTTATCTTAGAATTCATGGCCAACCTTCTTTTTTAATGTAGGAGTATAATAAGATTTTCTTGCATAGCTCAGATAAATAGTCTTCTTTGATTGCTGCCCATTTAACTTTGTTGACAAAGATTTTACTTTATTCAAAAGGGTTTCATGCTTATTACAACATGTTTCATATTTACAGCAACAATCAACATTGGAGGCATTCACATTTGTTGTTTTTATCATACCCGGAGTATCTGCTTTCCTATCAAGATCAGCTTGATATGAGTCACTTCTTTCTATTCCACCAAAAGATCTACAAGTATCTAAAGCAATCTGACCATCACCGTCTCTTTCAATACCATAATCTCTCACCACACTATTCTCTCCACAATTATCTCAAGACCCTCCTCATGAACAGTTATATTCATTTTTATAGTTGTTACAAGTGCCAACTCTTCTTTTAAAATATCCATTTTTGGATCAGAACTATCTTCATAGGGTTCAATATCTTAAACAAAAATATGTTCCTTCTTTATGTTTGTTGAAAAAAGACAAGGATGAACAACCTGATTTTGCATCTGCATCTAAAAAATAAGAAATTACATATAGTTTAAAATAACTAATTCAGTTGTCCAACAATAACTTCAGTTGGTATGTGATTGTGGAAGCAACTTCTACTATTGTTGGACAACTGAAATAGTTATGAAAATAACAAGTTCAGTTGTCTAATAATTATAGTAATATTTAAATATTGCATAACACAATTAATATTATGTAGGTATATAATTTTCTTGAAATAACTAATTCAGTTGTCCAACAACAATTTCAATTGTATGTGTACAATTTCTATTGTTGTTGAAAATTGAAGTAGTTGGGGGAACAAGAAATTCAGTTGTCTAATAATTACAATTGTATTTAACTATTGCATAAAACAATTAATATTATGTGAATATATAATTTTTTTGAAACAACTAATTCAGTTGTCCAACAACAGCTTCAGTTGTATGTGTACAACTTTTGTTGTTGTTGGACAATTGAAATAGTTATGGGAACAACAAGTACAGTTGTCTAATAATTACAATTGTTGTTTAACTATTGCATAACACAATTAATATTATGTGGATATAATCTTACTTGTTCTTTTGTCTCATAAATAGGATCAACATTTATCTTGTAAGAGGGTATTGCAGTCATCCATTTAATTATTCTTGAGATTGATCTTTCAGGTGAAGGATCCTTAGCAAATCGTTGAATTGTTGGAATAGCTTCAAATGTCCAAGCCTATCACATAATATGAAAAATATCTTAGTATACATAAAAAAAATCAAATAATAATTTAACTAAAAATCATAAAATGAAAATACCAATTTAATTGCTTACGGTGAATGCTCATGAAAAGCCATGAAGATTCTATCGAAATTTGGTTAAATCTAGCTCTTTCAAAAGATATCTAATGGTAAGATCAAAGTTTATTCGACCCCCTGGATATGAATCGAATATACTTTTTTTCGACATCAGCTTTAACCAATAACTTTCTATCTTCTTATCTACACTTTTTGAACACAATATACAAGGCAATAATCAAGTCATGCTTATAATAAGCTTTTGCTTTTTGGTCAAGTCTGGATCACACATATTTTCTATGAGTACAACAAAATTTGCAGATTTACCCACTATATCAATCAAAATTTCACCTTTTTTTTCAATTTTCGCTAACTGCTAACTTAGAGGAGAAAGAGAATGACATCGAAGTCCATTCATAATAGTGGATTCATTAATGCCGAAATAAATAGGTGAATCATTATAATCCATCCAAACCTCTTTTTTCCTTTTAGAAAATATACGATGAAGACAATGACCATGTACTAACTTCATTGAAAGTTGTATTGCTACATCTTTATCCAACTTCAAAAAGTGATCAAAATAAGATTTTTGGAAATTATTTTTAATATATTGTGCGATTAAAATTTTTCTAAACTCAACAAATTGCGTTTCAAAATCAACTCTTGCATTGACTTTTAAATCATAAGACCTATACATATTCAAGTGTGTCTTAAATTTATGCCTATCATCGAAAATGATTTTGACATAATTTGGAGATGATTCAATATCTTCTTCTTCTTTTTCATTTGATTTCTCATTTTTACTTCCATCACCTTTTTTTTCTCAACTTTATTTATCTCCATCACTCTCATTATCTTTTTTCTCTTCACTTGGATTTTTAAACCTATACTCATCACCTTTTCCTGCAGCTGATAGCTCACTGCTACTCTTACTATTTTTTTCTATTTCACTAGATTGCTCGTCGTTACTTTCTTCACTTTTTTCTTCTCCAGATGATTATGTATTGATACTTTAAAGTGTTGCAGCAGCAATTAAGTTCTCGGCATTTTCTTTAGCATCTAGATTGGATGAAGATGTTCTAATTTTCTTCCTCTTATATTGAAGCATTATATCCACAGTAAAATAGTTAAAAATTAGTAAATAGTAAAAAAACAATTGAATAGGATCAACAGAAAAGGAGTAATTATAATACATTATAGACCAATAATTATATTATTTATCCTAACAACTAATCAGTTGACCAATAGATGAACACAATTGTCGAATAACTTCAATAATTGTTGGGACAACTGTTGTAACGTTCAACAACTATAGACAGTTATTGGATAATTTCTGTATCTGGCAGATATGTCTAGTTGTTTCTACAAACAACCGCAGTAGTTGTCCAGACAACTACGAAAGTTGTTGACTGAAACAACCAAATTGAATTCACTAAACTCAGCTGAAGAATGAACACATAATAATTTTTATACTTACTAATAATATTCTTTTGAGTTAATTTCAAGCTCAAACGGAATAACTGCAATGAAAAAATAAAACAAAAAAAATATATAATAGGCAGATGATGATGATTTTTCTTCTTTACTAAACCCTAATTTTAATTCTTTGAAATAGAAAAGAAAAGAAAATTTACCTTGTATTAGAAGTTGATGATTGAAAAGTAAAACACAACAAAGAAGATTTGATGATTTTGAAGATGTAGATGAGTCTTTATTGAATGAGAAAGAGAAAGATTTTTTTTTTGAAGGAGACTATGTTCCTAATCTTCCGTTTGCAGAACTCCAAATAAAATGAGAAGTTAATATGAAAATTCATTAATATGCCTCACAATCTCAAAAGTTTATTTTTTATTTATAAATTTTAAAAAATACTAATTTAGTCCCTTATATTAATTACTAGATACAAAAGCCCGGGCCCAATATATATTAGTTTATTATTTTAATTATGTGATACAGAT
Source organism: Solanum appendiculatum (assembly GCA_018342035.1). NCBI lineage: Eukaryota > Viridiplantae > Streptophyta > Magnoliopsida > Solanales > Solanaceae > Solanum > Solanum appendiculatum. The sequence continues at coordinate 406,920 of JAGDQO010000681.1, read as the reverse complement.
AAAATTAAAAGAATCAATTAAATTTTTAAATATTATTGTTGTTAATTATTTTTATTATATTTTTAACGTACTTTTCAAATAATATCCGTGGTACATGTGATATTTTGAGAGTTAATTAATTTTTAAAATGTGAAATTTTGAGAGTTAATCAATTTTTTAATATATATATTTTAAATATTTTAAATACGTAATTTTTAAATAATATATGTTATTTCCCATGTCCCAATTTATGTGACACATGTTAAATTTTTAGAGTTAATCAAATTTTTAATATGTTTTTAAATACTTTAAGTTGTGATTAATAGTACTCTTAAAGGAATTTTCAAATTATATATGTTACTCCATTTGTCCCAATTTATGTGGTACATGTGAAATTTTGAGAGTTAATCACATTTTAATATGTTTTTCAAATATTTTAAGTTGTTCATTATTGTGATTTATGGTACTCTTAATGTAATTTTCAAATAATATATGTTACTCCCTCAGTTTCAATTATGTAGTACAGGTGAAATTTCGAGAGTTAACAAAATTAACTCCCTTTGTCTAACAATACTTGTCAACTATTGATTTTGCACACTTCTTAAGAAATTATAAATAGAATGGTAATTTTACTATATCACCCTTTGAATATAATAAATACAATGTCTTGAAATATGTGATAGAGAAATGACTATAATTAATGATAAGGGTAAATTAGGAACTAAGTGTAAAATCATCCATTTATTTTTTAAAGTGGACAAGTATTGTTGGACATCCCAAAATAGTATAGTGGACAAGTATTGTTGGACGGAGGGAGTAATATTTTAAGTTGATTTTTAGTGAGTTTTTAGCTAAAAACATCCTTAAACTATACCCCAAACTTAAACTACATCCGTAATATATATTTTTTGACAGAAAACATCCTCCAAGTATTTAAAAGTTAACAATTTTCATCCTTCTATTAGATATTGTCAAAAAAACTAAGAGATCCTACAAAAATATATGCAGTTTACGTGACTATCAACGAAAATTTTCTCGCATAATTTCATAATCTATTATAAAAAGCTCCTGAAAAAAATATTTAAAATCTTGGACACCATTACACCATTACTTGTTGAAACAAAAATGTTAGGAAAGTCTGAGAAACATGATCTGCTTTTCTTATTATTTACTAACGGAAAGAAGCTGGAGCTTAATTATCTTCACCTTTTTCATAGCCAAATTGTAGTTAAATCAATAATTTTTCGGGGTAATCTAATATTGATGCGATTAAAATTCTGATTATGTCTCGCATTCGAATTTCATTTTCTATTATTAGAAGTGGAAGTCTCCATCAAACATCGCTTCTAGCAAATTCAATTGAGAAGAAACATATTTCAACAGATAATTTTTTTAATATTAGATCGCATGAAAAATAAATGAAAAAAAACTGTCAAATTAAAAGATTTTGCATAATGCTAATCTCAATTGCCGAAAAAATTCACGATAATATTTTTGGCGTACTCAAAATAATAAATACAAAGGGGATGACTTGATTTTTCTAGGATCTGTTAATTTTCTGACAAATTCTAATAGAAGGAAGAAAATTGTTAACTTTTAAATACTTAGAGGATGTTTTTTGCTAAGAATAATATTTTAAGGATGTAATCTAAGTTTGGAGCATAATTTAAGGATGATATTGGGCAAAAACTCATTTTTAGTACTATTATTTGTAAATTCATAACATACAAAAAGGAAAATATTAAAATAAAAATAAATTAAACGGATATAATATGAAATATAAATAGAGGAAGTTGAGGAGAAGGGCAAACCGGTCAATTGACCGGCTGACCCTAAGCTCCTCAACATTTGCTTCTATTATATAGAGTAATAAAATAAAATAATAAAAAAATAAAATAAAATAATAAGAATTAAATAAATAGAGAAAAAAGGGAAGAGTCTCCCTCGTGTCTTGTGCCCTCGTTCTTTTCACCTAGAGCAGACGCTAATACGTCCGATAACTGTGGCACTTCCTCCTCCTCCTTTACCAGCAATCATCGCCCGCTTCTTCTTAAGGTTAGTCCTATTAAATCTGCTACTTCAGAATTTGTTGAATAATTGGTTTACGGCTGAATGCATTTATCCACATTGAACTTTCATTGGTTACAGAACATCTCCTAAATTGTTCCTGTTATCTTTTATTTGTTGATTTGCTGTTTTTACCGGAGAATTGTAGTTTCTTCGTTGCTGTTTTTTCTCTCTCTTCTTTTGGACCTGAAAGTGGAAAAACCCTATTTTGATCTCTCAAGGGTATGGACTTTCTTGAATTAAAGCCAAAGATTAGTTAGGAATATAGCAATAGGGTATCTTGCCTTCAATTCCATGAACCAAATGCAGGTAAAGGAGACTATGGAGAGATTTTCATCATAGGTCCTAGGAATTGTCATTGAAGAAAGGAAATAAAGTTTCTTGGGAGAGGAAGTACTTAATAGCATAAAAATTGTTTTGATCAGAAACAAAGCTGATGAAATGCTAAGCAAGAATATTTGAATAATGAAAAATCAAGAATTTCTATATTCTCGAGCCAATCTAAACAATTCTGTCTTAAATCTTCATTACTGGTGTTTGGGACCTAAATTTAGATTCCTCTCGGTGAAATTGGAAGTACTGAAGGAAACAATATAGCTGCTACAAATGTCATGAGTGAAGAAATGATAAGTTGTACTAAAAGGGTAACAAGTGGGTTCTTGTTGGGTTTACTACTTAGGGAATTAACCGCAAGAATATGTGGTAGAGTGAAGAAGTATGCAGAGCTACTAAAAAAGAGTGGTTTAAAAGTTACCAAGAGCGAGAGATAGAAAAGCCTGGAAAGAGTATAAGAGAATGAAAGAAAGAAGCTGAGGAGGCAATTAGCAAAGTTGGATACAACCTTAGATGCAGCAACAGTAAGGGATGTATGTTAGCACCCATTTTAGTCTACCAATGGTTTATACATGGAAGATTTAAGGAAATTAAGGAAAAAAATAATAAAGTAGATTACTTCAGCTTATAAGTTATTTATTTTTATTTCTGTGTAGCAGTAGATTACAACTTTTTAGTTATTTGTTTTTCCTATTTCTATGTAGCAGTTGTTGCAGTTAGGAGGTTATTCCTCCACTTTCTCATTTCAGTTGTAGTAGGAAGTTACTTCCTTGTTTTTAGATGGGTGGTTAATCCACTAGTGTTGTATTTAGTGTTATTTGCATTCAGTGAAATGATAAGCAAAAGATTAGTCAAGTTTTTGAGTACTTCAAACTCAAGAGATTGCAAGTTCTCTCTTAACGAACCAGCACCATATCCATATCAGGGGACCATAACAATGTAGGAAGGAGAGAAAGAAATGTATGAGTTAACATGATTGATGGAGAAAAGGAGTAAAGACTCAAACCAAGTTAAGTATATTTATATTAAAGATGATTTCAACTAGTTTTGACCAGAGAAGTAACTTTACAAATTTCATACATCCAGTACAAATAGAACCTTAATTGAACTCATAGAATCGTATCAAGTGAAGTAGATGATGCCATGAATAATATGAGATGTATAAAAAAATGTCATCGAGATGGAATCTATATTGAGGTTCGGAAGTTCCTTGGAAGATTGGAATAGTATGACTGACCAGGTTATTCAATGTTATATTCTGGCGTGCAAAGATGCTAAATAAGTCGAGAAAGAGTTGATTCCAGTACATAAAACAAAGCAGATATTAAAATTATTCCAATACTAAATAAGTTGCAAGGCTTGTTTTGAAGGGAAAAAAGTTCTGGTTTCTTGAACTATAAATAGATGATTACAAAATTTGTACTTCTGGTGTAAATGTAGCCTACCTAGTGAATCTGAATCAGTATATGGATTTCTTAGATTTGTTAGGAAGGAGAGTGTAGTGGACTGTGCTTATTCTCTGTAGGTTTGTTCTGTTCTATACCTTCTCGGTACTTTTCTATAAAACATTTACCTTATCAAAAGAAAAGAAGAAGAAGCCAGGGTGGTATTGAACTTACATGGTATACCACCAAGCTTTTGGAAAGAGTGATACAACATTGACTTAGTGGCATATAAGGGTAGAAAACCAGCTTGGATTGCTTGGTAGATTAATTAAAGAGGTTATATTTGTTCGAAGTAGGTTGATGGAAATCACTAGGAAAAGAAAGAAGGATCTCCATGTGATATTTACAGGCTTCAAAAAGGTACATGATAGAGTTCCAAGAGAAGTCTTTCACTAGGTAATTGAGAAAAAATGCATCCATGATAAAGTGCCAAGAGAAGCCTTTCACTGGGTAATTGAGAAGAAATGCACCCATGTCAAGTATGAAAACGACATAAATGATATGTACAAAGGAGCCATCATAAGTGTGAGGGGAGCTAGGAGAAGAAGGGATAAGGCTTGAAATGTTACCCCTATTGCTTTAGTGTGGGTCATTTGGAAAGAGAGAAATAAGAGAGCTTTTGAAAGGGTGGAGATGAGCTTTGCTCAATTGAGGAGTAGTCTCCGATCCCTTATTTTCTTTTGGTGCACTCATGTAGTTCCTGATTGTATAGAGGATTGAGTGTCTTTTATAGAGAACCATATTTTGTAGGTTTCTTCTTTCTGGGTATACCTCTTGTATATGGCCAAGTTGACATTGTTATTATCAATGAAATCTTTTACTTGATCAAAAACAAAAACAATGTAGTTGTCACAACTTTAGACGAAGGCGGATCCAAGATTTGGAGTCTCGGGTGCCAAGTAGACTCATCAATATATACTACAAATTCGCATCCCACATTCGACTGAGATTATGAAGTGAACAAAGATAAAACTTTCAATCATATTACTAATATCATAACTATCCATTATTCATTTACAATTGTTCTCGAAGAGTTTTCATATTCCGAAAACAGTCAATCATGATATCACCAATGCTATTTTGCACTTCATTTTTAATGAGCTTCATGGATGAGAATGCTCTCTCCACAGTTGACGTATCAATAGGTAAAATCAGAGTCGACTTCACTTGTAAATAAGTCTCCACAAGATTTGCCTCAACCAATGCCTTGCCAAATCACGAGTTTCTTGCAAGTTGGAGAACTTGGATTACCACCTTGCATATGAATTATGAAAGTATCTAGTTGGTAACTCAAATCTCGAATCTATCCATTATCAAACTCACATGGATAACACTTTGCTGTAGTCATAATTCTACCTTTGTCAAAGTTAGAGAAAAGATTGATTATATTCAAGCTACCCATCCCAAAAAGTAAATCACTACTCACTACATCAAAACGATCACTAAGCTCTTGAAGTTGCACATCAATGACAGCAAAAAAGACTTCAACACGCAAGTAGTGCGAATAACAAACACCCAAAGACTTACGCTTTGACTTTCCAAGAAAATAAATATCATGCGAATCACAAAATGAGGAAACATCATTCAACAAAGATATCCATCCAATTTTTCTCATATCTTGCAATCTTAAGAAACTCCACGACATTAACAATACTTTGATCTCTTAAAATTTGGTTAAATCTTGCTCGACTCATTTGATATTGCCAACACTTTCAACATCAAGTGAAACATAGAACAAATTTGAATGTTTTAATCTTTATCAAAAGATATTCCGCTTGATTTCTATCACTTAAGGTGGAACCTTCATGTTCAATCACTTCAAGTACATGAACAATAGATGAGAAAATAACAATAAAGTTATCTAATGTTTTTACTTCACCAAAAAAAAAGTTATCTAATGTTTTTGAAATGCGATCCCTAATGAATATCACCTAGTCTTTGGAGCTCACGTTCTTGATGTAATTCTTGTACAGTATGAAATTCATCGGATTCAAGTAATTGCTCCAACTTTTTAGCATGGTGATGATGGAGTAAATCTCTACGCTTGAAGATCCTCCAACAACATTCAACACATTAGTAACATGATCAAAAAAGTTGTCGACATTCAAATGTTTTTTAGCAATAGCTACAAGTGTTCATTGCAGTTGATGAGCAAAACAATGAATATAATATGTCGATGGACGATCTATCATAATCAAAGTTTTGAGACCATTTATCTCTCCGTTCATATTACTAGCTCCATTGTAACCTTGGCCACGTATTCTGGATGGACTTGATGAATGATCAGAAAGCAAAGAATAAATTTCTTTCTTTAATGAGCATGCTCATATATCACTAACATGGACAGGACTGAGAAATTGTTCTACTACATCATTCTTATCAACATACAACAAAACTAGAGCCATTTGTTTTCTGAGATGTCTTTGGACTCATCAACTAATATACCAAAATAATCTCCATTTAAGTCCCTAATTATAACTTTCAATGTTTCTCTTGCACAAGCATTGCCAATATCCTTTTGGATCATAGGACAAGTGATACATCGACATGCTCATTGAAGAAAAAAATTATTCTTTGCTTTCCTATCATTCACTAAGGGGTCGTTTGGTAGAGTGTATAAAAATAATGTTAAATAGAGTGTATTAGCAATACTTGCATTAGTAATGCTTGTATTAGTTATACATATATTATTTCTTATGCGATGTTTGATTTGGTGTATTAAAAATAGCATACATTGTATAAAAATATCTTCCACAATTATGGTGAAAAAGATGTAAAAGTGATTTTGAGGGGTAATTAGGTCTTTAATCATACTAAAGCATGCATTAAATTCCTATGCATTACTAATACCTAGAAATCCATGATATTAGTAATACATTCTTCAATACACAATAGAGTGTATAACTAATGCAAGCATTACTTATACATGGCATGAAAAAGTGCACCAAACAAGGCACTACTAATACATAGAACTGATGCATGCATTAATTTTGTTAATACACTCTACCAAATGCCCTCTAAGTCCATCCATAATACGTGGACAAGGTTGCGATGGAGCTAGTAATACAAAGAGAGAGATAAATGGTCTTAAAACTTGATTATGAAAGTCCATCGGCATATTATATTCATTGCTTTGTTCATCAATTGCAACTAACACTTGTATCTATTGCTTAAACACATTCAGATGTTGAAGACTTTTTTTATCATGTTACTAATGTGTTGAATGTTGTTGGAAGATCTTTCAAGCGTAGAGATTTACTTCATCATTACTAATCTAAAAAGTAGGAGCAATTACTTGAATCCAGTGAAGTTCATACTAGCCAAGGATTACATCAAGAACATGGGCTCCAAAGATCATGTGATACTCGTTAGGGATCACATTTCAAAACATTAAATAGCTTTATTGTAATTTTCTCATCTATTGTTCATGTGATTGAACATAAAGGTTCCACCTCAAGTGATAGAAATTAAGCGGAATTTCTTTTGACAAATATTAAAACATTCAAATTTATTTTTATGCTTCACTTTATGTTGGTAATGTCAAATGAGATGAGTAAGATTTTACAAAAAAAGATCAAAATATTGTTAATGCTGTGGAGTTCTTAACATTGCAAGATATGAGAAAAACTGGATAGAAATCTTTGTTGGATGATATTTTGTGATTTTTATGATATCTTGATTCCAAAGTTAGGTGAGTCTTATTTTCCTGGAAAGTCAAAGCCTAAGTCTTCAAGTGTTTGTTATTCGCACCACTTGTGTTAAAGACTAAGTCATCAAGTGTTTGTTATTCGCACCACTTGTGTGTTGAAGATTTTTTTTTGCTATCATTGATGTACAACTTCAAAAGCTTAATGATTGTTTTGATGTAGTGATTTGCTTCTTGGGATGGATAACTTGAATCCAGTTAATTTTTTCTCTAACCTTGATAAAGGTAGAATCACTTTAGCAGAGTGTTATCCAGATGAGCTTAATAATTGACAGACTTGTGGATAAACGTATCTGTAGATTGTTCGTTTCTTTGATTGTGGTACCAAAATCAACATTTGATTTTTTTTTGTAGATACCAGCGTCCACTGGCTCATAGATGTAGCCATCAACTTCATGTGATGTGGCATTCTAAATTCTTGAGAAAGGTTGTCATTATTAGTTTGGTCTTCCTTTTTATGTTCTAAGGAAGATCTTTTAACTGTTATTCCACAGAGTACCGGGAGAATGCTCACGGCAATCATCTTGAACTGTAGTCTTTTGATTCTTAAGTATCAGAAAACATCTACATTGTCTTGGTACATGATGGAGTTCACTGATATTCTGAAGTAGGCTTAGCGGCTCTGAGGAGCCACACTGTCAAACATCATACTTTGAATGGTGCAGCCTGTCATTATAGTAAAACAAAGTGAATCACATTAATACTAGCAATCGCTGCAGATATATTTTTTATGATGGTTGTCAATTGTCATCTATTCTACTTCAACTACATCAATCATTATTTTGATGCTGTCTTCTTCCACACTTCAAGTCAATGTATGAAATGATCCTTGATCTACGAAAACATAAAGCCTCTAACTATAGTTTCCATTTCCAATGCAACCACAAATGCTTTAAACCTAAGGATTTGATATAGTAGTAAAATCTCATCAATAAATTCTTTTGGTTCTTGTGATATTTTCTATATTATCTACCATGGAAAGGTTCCATGGAAGGGATTATAAATTTCACTAGACGACGCTCTTGGAAATGTGAGGGCCATGTCCTTTTACATTAAATCTAGGTGTCCAGGTATCATCCTACTATTCATGCATAATTGTTATTTCTTAGTTTGATATAAATATCCTTTTAGTTGCGAGTGGTGGTCAGACCGACTATATTATATGGTGTGGAGTGTTGGCCAGTCAAGAACTCTCATATCCAGAAGATGCGAGTGGCAGAGATGAGGATGTTGAGGTGGATGTGTAGACATACCAATAGAGATAAGATTAGGAATGAAAATATTCGGGACAAGGTATGAGTGGTTCCGGTGGAAGATAAGATGTGGGAAGTGAGGTTGAGATGGTTCGGACATATGTAGAGGAGAGGTGCGGATTCCTGGTTAGCAGTTGTGAGAGGTTGGCCGTAGTAGGCTTACGGAGTGGTAGACGTAGGCATGAGGTCATGTTAGCAGTTGTGAGAGGTTGGCCGTAGTAGGCTTACGGAGTGGTAGACGTAGGTATGAGGATGAGGTGATTAAGTAGGATATGGTGCGTCTTCAGCTCACGGAGGACATGACCCTTAATAGGAGGATGTGGAGGTCGATGATTAGGGTAGAAGGTTAGTTAGTAGTTGTTCCCTTTTCCGAGAGTTTAGTATTATTAGTTTCTTTCCCTTATTTTTAGATTTCTATCACTCCTTGTTGTTTCGCCTTGATTTTTGGTTATCTTGTTTTTGTTTGTTGCTATTTCCTCTTTTTCATTGTTTGTCGCTATTGCCTCTTTTTCACTGTTTGTTCAGCAGAGCGTCTTTCAGAAACAACCTCTCTACCTTCTCAAAGGTAGGGATAAGGTTTGCGTATACTCTACCCTCTCAAAGGTAGGGATAAGGTCTGCGTATACTCTACCCTCTCCATACCTCACTCATTGGATTACACTTGGTTTGCTGTAGTTGTTGTTATAAACATCCTTTTAGTATACCCCAGCCCATAGAAAGTTTTAACCTAGAGACACTGTGAACTGTGAAACTTATGCTTTAGAATATACTTGTAATGTGTTTTTTTTTTGGTTGGTTGGAAATGTAGTTCTTAGGTCTTACACTTCTTTGATTTCTGCTAATTCTCTTAGACAGCCTTGTGTTGCAGATCTTGTTCCATGTAATTTCTTTTTGTTTGGCTTTACATCCCTTCTCGTCGACAGGGTGGGGAAGGGGGATTATATTTTGGATTAGCGTCTTTGACATATTTCTGGCTCTCTATACTTTTCTATTTGGCTGCTATTTGGTACAAGTGCATATATGATCATCTTCAACATACAGAATTGTTTTTTATTCTTCCATATTCAGCAGGTCAGCAACTAATGGCAAGGACAAAACATCGACAGTCTGTACCTGTTCCTAAAACTAAGAAAGATAGTCCGGGTGCTTCACAGGTAAATCACCTGGATGAAGATAGCTGGATAATAGTCAAGAAACAGAAAGTTACAATTTTGGTCCCACCCCTACCTGCACCTAAGCAGTCCGCGGTGCATAATGCTGGAGAAAGCCTGATACATGTACCAACAATTAAACCTACTGATAATCAACCACGTCTAGTTGAGATGCATACTGAAGCTCACGTAGTTTGTGAAAGGGAGGTACCAAAGTCTTTGGCACCTGAACTTGCTATACCAACAGTTGCCGAAGCAGTTCCACAATTAATTTCTCAGTTCCCAAGACCATTAAGGCAAAGTGAAAGGGAGCGTTTAGAAAGTCGACCAATGCCTAGTTTCAAAACTAATAGAACAACTGGTGTTTGCTCCACCTCTAAGATTACCAAGCTATCAATTATTACTGCTGATAGGGGTACGATGATAAATAAAAGAATAAGAGCAATTAATCTTGAGCGCAAGCTTGAAAGTGCTGGAGGCTTGAGAAGTTGGCTGGTTTCAAGGGGCTTTGAACATTTTGTGAACATTTTTCAGACCAAGAGCATTAACAAGTATCAATTGGCAAATCTAACCATGGAAAAGCTCAAGGAGATGGGTTCACACGCTGTTGGTCCTCGGAGAAAACTGATACATGCTATTGACTGCCTTTGTCGTCCATGCTGTTTTGACCATCCTAATCTCACGAGACGAGATGACTTTGTCAAATGAGTGATACATGCTATTATAGACTGCCTTTGTCGTCCATGCTGATTTGACCATCCTAATCTTACGAGACGAGATGACTTTGTCAAATGAGATGCTTCTAACAGCGATTGCTTCGACTGTAAATGTTAATTTCAATCTGATCAGGCATGTGCAACAAGAGTTAAGAGTTGTCTCTATGTCTTGTAAATTTTCAGATCTTTGATTTGGTGCCACTTGCAAGTATAATAGAATGCAATTGAACCTCTTAACAGAAAAATCTTTGATTTGGTACTACACGCACATTCATCGGATGAGAAAGGGGTTTAAAATATTGTGTTAATATTGTGTTTCAATGAGTGTAAGGATTTAGTTGTCAAAGTCGTAAGTTACAAACGGAGCCAAGATTCTGCTATTTTATTATTTCCTGTCATCATGCAACAGTGGTACTGCCACATACTATCAATGGAAGTGAGTTCAGGAACATTGAAAACCGTTGCTACTTACTTTATAAGGATAAACCAGGCTGTTGATCTTGTGCACTTGTCAAGCATTTGAAAAAAATCGTATCTAAAAGTAGTCTTCAATGATCACAGATAGGTTTGATAAATAAGATCACTTCTCAAATAAGGCAATGTTTCCCTATAAGCATTAATATCAAATAGTAGTAAAAGAAAAATTATTTATAACATTTCACTAGCACAAGTACTTCGCAGAAAAACGGGTTTTAATTTACTAAAACAAGTGTTTTTTTCCGTATCTATAAAATATGAGCACTGCGACAAAGAAATTGGTTTATAATAACACATTTTCTAAAAAAAACAGCTTGAGCTTGACAGCTAGATGTCACTTTCTTAGTTTTTTATTAAGTACACGTGTGGTATTTGACAACTTGCTCATTCTTGCACTATTTGTTCATAATCTCGCTATGTCAAGTTAGTCTAAGACTCTAGGAATTTTAGTCGCTAAGATAATGGTAGAGAGAACACAAGAAAATTGCTAGAAAGAATTGTGTTGTTGATAACTTTGATTGATTTTTGCTTGATGATTTTACAAATGAATGTCCCTCTATTTATATTGTTCACTTAGGGATTAATATGCAAATAATAATTCTTATACAAGTCTCTATATATTTACAAATAAATTCCTCCTCTAAAATTCTAGAACCCTCCCTGCAAATTTATGGGATTCTAGGATCTACTACCACGGAAAATTCTCATATTTCTCTAGAATCTTCCACTAAAAAAATAGTCTTCTTTTCTATGTAAGCTTCCACATAAATAACTTTATGTCAAGTGACACCTAAATGGCATGATGACATAACGGCTCATCACACTCTCCCCCACTTAATGTTAGGACAGCGCTATATTGCTGTTGCATAAACTCTCAGATCTTGACGTAGAAATTGCAGCTCTGGCCAAGCAATTAGGACTAATCGTAATTACTGTGTTGCTATGTGAATTGCACCACAAAAATAAAATAAAATGTGCAACAAGATAAGTTAAGGCTTTGATCTCAAAAGAAAAAAAAATTCAAAAATGTATATGCTACATGTGACTTTGTGATCTGGGGACAACACTCATTCTTATATAGAACAATTAATTATTATTATTTAATTTTGTATATGGTGTTTGATATCTAATTGAAATTCGGTCTGAACTTGAAATTTCTAATTAATGGAGGAGCAGTCTATGTCACTGCATCATATTTGTAATACCCCAGATTCAAGGGTGGAAAATTTTTGGACTTTTTGGGTGCTGGTACTAGTGACGGAGTCCACCTACGGACCGTAGATGGACTGACGAACCGTAGGTGGGGACCATAGGTGGCAAGCCCAAGTTTTCAAAATGTCAAGTTTCAGAACCCCAATGACGGCCTGCCAGGACAACCCGTCGTCTAGTGTACGAGTCGTAAGTAGGACCCGTCGTTGCAGGGTCCAAAAATAGTAGTCTTTGAACCTACCTATGGAAGGACAGGACGGGTCGTAGGTCCCACCTTAAGTAGGGGCTCGACAGTTATTTTAAAGGGGTCTTTTGGTTTTTTCACCCAATGGCTTATTTACTAACTTAAGTCGGTTCCCCTCATTCCCTAACACTATATAAGTCTGTTCAATCCTAAAATCTACCCTTTCCAACCACTTTACAAAATTCCTCAAACCCTCCTCTCTCAAATATTTCTCTCTCTAGAAGATAGAAGAAGAAGAAGAAGAAGAAGAAGGCAAGCTAGGGTTCAAGAAATCAAGCTTTCTTCATCAAATTGCTTAAGGAATTGAGACCCTAAGGTATGATAGTGTTCATCCGTGGAGCCCTTTCCTCCATGGAGTCCCTAAAATCTCCAATTTTCAAGTTAGAAATTTCCAATTAAAGTAAGGGTTTTCCTCTATGTCATGGGTTATTTTCAATGTTGATTTAATTGGTTGATTTATGAACTTTGTAGCATGAATTGAGTTGAATTTCATGAATTTAGATGAATCCCCATGAACCCATGCCATTTCCACCAATTTCGAAATTTTGCTTTGTTGGTGGGTTGAATTATGAAGTGATGGACTATATGAAATCTCTATGAATCCATGTATGAATTATGATTTCTAAGCTAAGGCCTTTTATGATGAGATTAGGAATGACCTAAGGATGGTTTTATGAAAGTAAGTATGTTCAATCGAAAACTATGATTTTCTCTATTATGTGGGTTTCTTCAATTATGGTCAAATTGCCTTGTTTATGGTTTTCTAAGTATGAGTTTGCATTGAATTGCATGATCTAAGAGGAATTCTTATGAACACATATGAACTCTATGATTGTAAAGTTATGAGCATGATGAACTATGTAAAGATGAAGTTTATGAAATTATGCAAGTCTCTTATGAAACAAATGATGAATTTAGGGTGCTTTAGGATTGAAGTGCCAAAGTTATGATATGTTGATGTATGGTTGAGTTGTGAAAGGGTTTCTCACATAATACTCACACTATGAATTTGTAACAAACAAGAGGCGATTACCCATGTTCTTAAGGAGCTATTCTAATGAAGGGACAAGAGGCGATCACCCATGTTCCCTAACATAAACAAGAGGTGATCACCTATGTCTACTTATGATAATTGAACTATGTCTTATCCGTGGGAATTATGCTTAGCACCGAGTGGACAACTGGCTATTACCCATGTCCCATAAACTATGTGCCACCATAGGATGATGGTCTTTGATAGACACTAGCTAGTGGATCCACGTAAGCTAAGAAGTTATGGTCTTACCTTGGAAAAAGGACAACCCTCTTTCGGTGTAGGATAGACACCGGATTCCATGTTGATAGCTCATATGGTCTTACATGTCGGTTAAGGCTACTTCCCAAAACAATGAACTAAAAGTGTTGTTATGATGTTTCTCAAGTAAAGTAAAGATGCTTAGCTTGCTTTGAACTTGGTTTATGTTTCATGTTTTCTAACGTTTATCATGTTTTAGCTTGGTCATTGTATGACATGAAAATGCCCCGTTTTAGCATGTTTTAAATGTTTATGTGCATTGCTATCATACTTGGTACTTGATTGTACTAACGCATACTCTTGCCTACATTGACTTGTTAATGTAGGGTCCGGCGATTCTCCGTCTATTTGTGACTAGAGCTTAAGAGAGTTAGCCTGTTGTACTTCATTCATTTTAGCATTGGGTTACGTCCCAAACTTTATTTCTCTTTCTTATGTTAGATTGGCTTTGAGACAAGAGATGTAGACTTCTGCTATTTTTCTTAAAAGTTTGATATGACATTGTTCTTTTAACTCTTAATCTCTATGATCTTGTATGTATGTATGCTAAGTGGCTTGTATGAGGCCTTTCGGGGTCTTGTACGCTATGTCACGTCTAGGGGGTACCTTGGGTCGTGACAAACTTGGTATTCAGAGCACAAGGTTTTAGAAAGATCCTAGGATGTCTCATAAGCCACGTTGTGTCGAGTCTTGTTCATGAGTGTGAAGCGCCCCACATTTATGAATGAGAGGCTATAAGACGTTTAAGAAACTTCACTTCTTTCATTACTCCTAAGTTGTGCCATAGAGTTTAACTCTATACGTCTCTCTCTCCTAATCCCTATCCTATGCGTTTCAGGTTATGGCGACTCGAAGAGCTTATGCTAGAAGGAATGCGGGAGAGAATGTGGTTCAACAAGCACCTCCTCAAGCTCCTCAAGTTCCGACCGACCTTTTGGCCGAACAAGTGACCAATGCGAAATTTAGGGCTGCTTTTCAAGCATTGGCTCAAGCTGTAACGGCTCAAGCCAATAGAGAGGTTGTGGCTCCCGTAAACCCAAATGTGGGTACGGCGGCATCAAGGGTGAGGGACTTCACTAGGATGAACCCTCTGGAATTCCATGGTTCTAAGGTTGAGAAGATCCTCAAGAGTTCATCGATGTGGTGTACAAGGTGCTAATGATCATGGGGGTGACGCCGGAGGAAAAGGCAGAGTTGGCTGCTTATCAACTTAAGGGTGTTGCTCAAGTTTGGTTCAACCAATGGAAGAGTGAGAGGGCGGTTAATGTGGGTCCTCTTGATTGAGAGAAATTCAAAGTTGCTTTTATTGATAGGTTATTTCCCCTTGAGATGAGGGAGGCAAGGGTGCTTGAGTTTATCAACCTTCATCAAGGAAGCATGAGTGTGAAAGAGTATGCTTTGAAATTCACACAATTGTCCCGATATGCTCCTTCTATGGTTGCCGATCCTAGGGAAAGAATGAGTAAGTTTGTTTCGGAAGTGTCCGAAATGGTGGTGAAAGAGTGTCATACCGCCATGCTTGTCAATGACATGGATATTTCTCGTCTCATGGTGTACGCCCAACAAATAGAAGAGGAGAAACTCAAGGAAAGGTCTAGAGAGGCTAAGAGGGCTCGGATCGGTGATGGTAACTTCTCACACTCAAAGGCCGATGGACATGACCGTTCTAGATTTCAACAAAGGTCTTCTGGTCAAGGTTCTTCCAATGATCCTCCCAAGTCCAACAAAGATAGGGTGTCTAACCCTAAGCCTCAAGGAGGAAATGGTGGTGGCTATTTATCGATTACTTGTGCTAAGTGTGGGAAGAAGCATGAGGGTAAATGTCTAGCCTGTTCTAATGCATGCTTTGGTTGTGGCAAGATGGATCACAAGATAAGGGATTGTCCCTTAGTGGCTAAAAATGAAGGGGATAACCGTCGACGAACTCAACCTCAAAATTCATCGGGTTTTAGTGGAAATCAAAAGCAAAACTGATTCTATGCACTTCAAGCTCGCCATGAGTAAGATGGTTCTCCCGATGTGGTTACCGATATGTTGAAAGTCTTTCACTTTGATGTTTATGCCTTGCTTGATTCCCGGTGCTAGTTTGTCTTTTGTGACGCCATATGTGGCTATGAGGTTTGATGTTGTTTCGGATGTGTTGCTAGATCCTTTTCATGTCTCTACTCCAATTGGTGAATCCATTGTGGCTAGGAGAATCTATAGAAATTGCCCCGTCTCCTTATCCCATAGAGTCACTCATGTTGATCTTGTAGAGTGATCTGAGGCCAAAAATATATTTTCTTATCATTAATTGCCTCATATTTATTGTTTATATTTGTCCTTTTTTAGCATGAATTTTATGGATTGTGCTAAATAGTGTATTTTATTTGTAGGATTAAATTGGTGGGAAGATGAAGAAGTTTGGAGCTAAAACGAATTAAAAATAAAAGATTCTAGAAGAAAAATCAAGCAAGCAGCTTAATGGATTAAATTGAATATAATAATATATATTATATAAGGAGAGAAGATTGATGAAGTTGAATTGAAATATGAAGGCAACAACAAGAGCTGAAAAAAGTTGAGTCGGTGCAATTCACGCGTAGGGAACCAATTTCCTTTTGGTTTTGGATTCCTAATTTACTTTGGACTCAATTATTTTATTTAGGGTTTTCTACATCTATTAATAGTCCATAGAAATAATTATTAGGGAACACTTTTGAAGGAAGACACTTTGTAAGGAAAAATGGTCAATACTTTTTAGGGTTCTTTTCTTCTTCTTTTTCTTAGGTATTAGTAGCTAAAGACCCTTGTTCTGGGGCTGCGGCCATGTGTAATTGTTGAACATCGATTGCTTTGAATTAATGTTGGTTATCGTTTAAATTACTTTTGTATTCTTGTTTTAGTATTTCATGCTTGATCACCATAGAAATAAATCTATTGTCTATTCTTGGACTTGAGAGATAAAGAGGTAGATAGACCAAAGAATGCAAAGAGCTTGTTCTAACTTTGTTTAGATTCGTGTTCAGGAGTGACGCCCGGACGAACACCTCGCTTGGTTACGAAACAAGATGAAATATAAATGCTCGCCAATTAGGACTACCTATCCCCGCTCAACGATGTAGTTAGACAGCTAGTTGGAGTAGGCGATTAGAGGTCGAGAGATCATGATCATAAAATCAACCCTTTAAATCAGTAATTTGATAACCTTAGTTAATTCATTACATGAGATGCGATACATGAAACCCTATGCATGTTGCAGCCCTGGAATTGTCCCAATCACTGTAAGTTAATCTTAGTATTTAATTTTTGCATTCTTTTATTTCTTTTGACACTCTTAAATAAATAATTAGACTAGTATAATTTAGTAAATAGTTAATTGACAAGTCTTTGTGGGTTCGATATTCTGGTTCTTAAAGAGCCACTTATTACTTTTGTGACCACGTACACTTGCGTGTGCAATTGAAAGCAACATAGAGCTTGATACATTAGATTTCGATGTTATTCTTAGGATGGATTGGTTGCATTCTTGTTACACTTCTATTGATTGTAGGACCCGAGTGGTCAAGTTTTAATTTCCTATCGAGCCTATCTTAGTGTGGAAGAGGGGAAATTCTATGCCTAAGGGTCAATTTGTGTCATGTCTTAAAGCTAGAAAGATGATCTCTAAGGGTTGCATATACCATCTTGTTAGGGTGAGGGATGTGGATTCCGAAACCCCTACTCTTGAGTCGGCCCCCATTTTTAATGAGTTTTCGGAAGTGTTTCCCGATGATTTACCCGATATTCCTCCCGAAAGGGAAATAGACTTCGGTATTGACCTTCTCCCGGATACGCAACCTATCTCTATTCCTCCATATAGAATGGCTCCGGTGGAACTTAAGGAACTAAAAGAGCAACTGAAAGACTTGTTGGATAAGGGTTTCATCCGACCAAGTATTTCTCAATGGGATGCTCCGGTCTTGTTTGTAAGGAAGAAAGATGGTTCACTTCATATGTGCATTGACTACCGCCAATTGAACAAGGTTACCGTTAAGAATAAGTATCCTCTTCCAAGAATAGATGACTTGTTCGATCAACTTCAAGAGGCTAGTTACTTCTCTAAGATCGACCTTCGTTCGAGTTATCACCAATTAAGCGTGAAGGAAGATGATATTCCGAAAATGGTTTTTCGGACTAGATATGGCCATTATGAATTCCTAGTGATGTCGTTTGGACTAACAAATGCTCCGACAGCGTTTATAGATTTGATGAATAGGGTGTTTAGACAATATCTTGATATGTTCGTGATTGTGTTCATAGATGATATTTTGATTTACTCAAGGAATGAGGATGAGCATGCCGTTCATTTGAGGATTGTATTGCAAGTCCTCAAGGACCAACAACTTTTTGCGAAGTTTAGTAAATGTGTGTTTTGGCTAAGGTCTGTGGCTTTTCTTGGACACATTGTCTTCGGTAAGGGTATTGAGGTAGATCCCAAGAAGACGGATGTGGTTAGGAATTGGCCTAGATCTCTATCACCTTCGGATATTCGTAGTTTCTTGGGTTTAGCAGGTTATTAACTTATTATAGGAGATTCGTTGAAGGGTTTTCTTCGATTGCTTCCCCATTGACGGCTTTGACTCAAAAGAAGGTTAAGTTTACTTGGTCCAAAGCACGTTAGAAGAGCTTCCAAGAGTTGAAAGATAGACTTACCACGGCCCCGATATTGACTTTTCCGGAAGGGTCCGATGGTTTTGTGGTTTATTGTGATGCCTCAAGAATTGAACTAGGATATGTTCTTATGCAAAACGGAAAAGTTATTGCTTATGCTTCGAGGCAACTCAAGGTGCATGAAAAGAACTACCCTACTCATGACTTAGAATTAGCGGCGGTTGTGTTTGCCTTAAAGATTTGGAGGCATTACTTGTATGGTGTGCATGTTGACATCTTTACCGACCATAAGAGTTTGCAATATGTGTTTAAGCAAAAAGATCTGAATCTTCGCCAAAGGAGGTGGCTTGAATTGTTAAAAGACTATGACATGAGTGTCCTCTATCACCCCGGTAAGGCTAATGTGGTGGCGGATGCTCTTAGTCGGTTATCTATGGGTAGTAGTGTTGCTCATGTTTAGGATGGTAAGAAAGAGTTGGTTCGTGATGTTCATAGATTGGTGTTCGGTTGATTGATTCCACTAAAGGTGGTGTTATGGTTCACAGTGGTTCTGAATCATCCTTTGTGCATGATGTGAAGGCCAAATAAGATCTTGATCCTAATTTTGTTGAGTTGAAGGAAGTGGTGCTCAAAAAGTTCGTTGAGGCTTTCTCCTAAGGGGGAGATGGTGTACTTCGATATCAAGGTCGTTTGTGTGTCCCCGATGTAGATGACTTAAGAGGACACATTTTATCGGAAGCCCATAGTTCTCGAAATTCCATTCATCCAGGAGCTACCAAGATGTACCGTGATTTGCGGGAGGTCTATTGGTGGAATGGGATGAAGAAGGATATTGCGGAGTTTGTGGCTAAATGTCCTAATTGTAAACAAGTGAAAGTTGAGCACCAAAAGCCAAGAGGTTTTACCCAAGATATTAGTATTCCTACTTGGAAGTGGGAAGATGTGAATATGGATTTCATTGTTGGTTTACCGCGCACCTGGCGACAATACGATTCAATTTGGGTTATTGTGGATTGTATGATGAAATCAACCCATTTCATTCCCGTCAAAGTTTCTTATTCGGCGGAGGATTATGCTAAGTTGTACTTCAGAGATATGGTTAGGTTGCATGGAGTACCTTTATCCATTATCTCCGATCGTGGTGCACAATTCACTTCTCAATTTTGGAAATCTTTCCAAAAGGGTCTTGTACTCGTGTTAAGCTTAGTACGACTTTTCATCCTCAAACCGATGGGCAATCGGAGCGTACTATCCAAACTTTGGAAGATATGTTGAGAGCTTGTGTAATTGATTTCAAGGGTAATTGGGATGATCATTTGCCTTTGATTGAATTTGCTTATAATAATAGCTACCATTCTAGTACTGGTATGGCTCCATTTGAAGCTCTCTATGGTAGGAGGTGTAGATCTCCTATAGGTTGGTTCGAAGATGGTAAAGTTGCTTTGATAGGTCCTGAGTTGGTACATGAGGCTATGGAGAAAGTTTGACTTATTAGAAAAATGTTGAAAACGGGTCAAAGTCGGCAAAAGTCCTATGCCGATGTTAGAAGGAGAGATTTAGAATTTGATGTTGATAATTGGGTTTACTTGAAAATTTCACCCATGAAGGGTGTAATGAGATTTGGGAAGAAAGGGAAGCTTAGTCCCAGTTATATAGGCCCATATCAAATCTTGAGACGAGTTGGTAAGGTTGCTTATGAACTTGACTTGCCTAATGAGTTGGCATCGGTGCATCCGGTTTTCCATGTCTCATTGTTGAAGAAATGTGTTGGTGATCCGACGTCTATAGTGCCATTGGAGAATCTTGGAATAAAGGATTGTCTTTCTTATGAAGAAGTTCCAGTTGTGATTTTAGACCGGCAAGTCCGGAAGTTAAGAAATAAGGAAGTTGCTTCCGTGAAGGTTCTTTGGAGGAATCAATTAGTTGAGGGTGCTACTTGGGAGGCCGAGGCCGATATGATGTCCCGATACCCTCATCTCTTTCCATCCGATCCTACTCTAGCTTGAGGTACCTAGTTCCTCATGGTTTATTCTATTGGTTTCATGTGTTTTAGTTATTTCCGTGATTCCTTGATTATGCATGTTCATGGAGGGTCTAATGTTGTGAAAAAGAGCTAGCTTGATTGAATTAGCTATGATTATGTGCATTGAGTATGGGTTGCATAAGTCTTCATGAAATGATGTGTTGAACATGCTTTAGCTTGGAGTTGATGTTTTCCTCCTCGGACAAGTGCATTATGTGATTGCATTCTAGGTTGGGTTGTTAGCTTTTGTTTCTTACCCTTCTTATGATGTCTTGATTCTCATTCGAGGACGAATGTTCCCAAGGGGGAGATAATGTAATACCCCAGATTGAAGGGTGGAAAATTTTTTGACTTTCTGGGTGTTGGTACCAATGACGGAGGCCACCTAAGGACCGTAGATGGACTGACGAACCGTAGGTGGGGACCATAGGTGGCAAGCCCAAGTTTTCAAAATGTCAAGTTTTAGAACCCCAATGACGGCCTGCCAGGACGGCCCGTCGTCCAGTGTACGAGTCGTAGGTAGGACCCGTCGTTGCAGGGTCCAAAAATAGTAGTCTCTGAACCTACCTACGGAAGGACAGGACGAGTCGTAGGTCTGACCTACGGACCGTAGGCCCCACCGTAGGTAGGGGCCCGACAGTTATTTTAAAGGGGTCTTTTGGTCTTTTCACCCAATGACTTATTAACTTACTTAAGTCGGTTCCCCTCATTCCCTAGCACTATATAAGTCTATTCAATCCTAAAATCTACCCTTTCCAACCACTTTACAAAATTCCCCAAACCCTCCTCTCACAAATCTTTCTCTCTCTAGAAGATAGAAGAAGAAGAAGGAGGAGGAGGAGGAGGAGGCAAGCTAAGGTTCAAGAAATCAATCTTTCTTCATCAAATTGCTTAAGGAATTGAGACCCTAAGGTATGATAGTGTTCATCCATGGAGCCCTTTCCTCCATGGAGTCCCTAAAATCTCCAATGCAAGTTAGAAATTCCCAATTAAAGGAAGGGTTTTCCTCTATGTCATGGGTTCTTTTCAATGTTGATTTAATTGGTTGATTTATGAACTTTGAAGCATGAATTGAGTTGAATTTCATGAATTTAGATGAATCTCCATGAACCCATGCCATTTCCCCCAATTTCGAAATTTTGCTTTGTTGGTGGGTTGAATTATGAAGTGATGGACTATATGAAATCTCTATGAATCCATGTATGAATTATGATTTCTAAGTTAAGGCTTTTTATGATGAGATTAGGAATGACCTAAGGATGCTTTTATGAAAGTAAGTATGTTCAATCAAAAACTATGATTTTCTCTATTATGTGGGTTTCTTTAATTATGGTCAAATTGCCTTGTTTATGGTTTTCTAAGCATGATGAGTTTGCATTGAATTGCATGATCTAAGAGGAATTCTTATGAACCCATATGAACTCTATGATTGTAAAGTTATGAGCATGATGAACTATGTAAAGATGAAGTTTAGGAAATTATGCAAGTCTCTTATGAAACAAATGATGAATTAAGGGTGCTTTGAGATTGAAGATCCAAAGTTATGATCGATATGTTGATGTATAGTTGAGTTGTGAAAGGGTTTCTCACATAATACTCACACTATGAATTTGTAACAAACAAGAGGCGATTACCCATGTTCTTAAGGAGCTATTCTAATGAAGGGACATGAGGCGATCACCCATGTTCCCTAACACAGACAAGAGGCGATCACCCATGTCTACTTATAATAATTGAACTACGTCTTATTCGTGGGAATTATGCTTAGCACCGAGTGAAAAAGTGGTGATTACCCATGTCCCATAAACTATGTGCCACCATAGGATGATGGTCTTTGATAGACACTAGCTAGTGGATCCACGTAAGCTAAAAAGTTATGGTCTTACCTTCGCAAGTAGGACAACCCTCTTTCGGTGTTGGATAGACACCGAATTCCAAGTTGATAGCTCATATGGTCTTACATGTCGGTTAAGGCTACTTCCCAAAACAATGAACTAAAAGTTTTGTTATGATGTTTCTCAAGTAAAGTAAAGATGCTTAGCTTGCTTTGACCTTGGTTTATGTTTCATGTTTTCTAACGTTTATTATGTTTTAGTTGGTCATTGCATGTCATGAAAATGCCCCGTATTAGCATGTTTTGAATGTTTATGTGCATTGATATCATACTTGGTACTTGATTGTACTAACGCATACTCTTGCCTACATTGACTTGTTAATGTAGGGTCCGGCGATTCTCCATCTATTCGTGGCTCGAGCTTAGTAGAAGATTGTTGAAGACTTGGTGAGTCCTCATCCATTCGAGGACATAGCCTAGTTGTTTCTTACTTTCATGTTCTTTCATTTTAGTATTGTATTGGGTTACGTCCCAAACTTTATTTCTCTTTCTTATGTTAGATTGACTTTGAGACATGAGATGTAGACTTTCGCTATTTTTCTTAAAAGTTTGATATGATATTGTTCTTTTAACTCTTAATCTCTATGATCTTGTATTTATGTATGCTAAGTGGCTTGTATGAGGCCTTTCGGGGTCTTGTACACCATGTCACGTCTAGGGGGTACCTTGGGTCGTGACAATATTCGTCAATAGTATAACACAATAAATTACTATTCTATAGATAGATCGGATATACTCCCTCCATTTCAAAAAGATTAATCTACTTTTCTTTTTAATTTGTTTTTAAAAAATGACATATTTTTTGTAGTAACACTTTAGTTTCAATTTTTAACATGACATGATTAAGATCACACGATAAAAAGACATGTTGATATATTTGACATACTTTTAATTTAATACCACAAAATTAAAAGATCTTCATTATTTTCTTAAAAGTTTCGTGTCAAATCAAACTTCGATTCATTTGACTTTTTTCCTCTCGTCAATTATATTGCAGACTCACTTTTTTAAGGGTAGAAATGAGTAGATTAACGATTAATGACTACGCTATCAAGAAGCCAGTATTTTTACAAAACTAAAAAATCTTTAGTGATCAAATATTAGAAGAAAAAGAAGTACAAAACAAAGTGTTAATAATAAAATGAAGTAATACTTGAAAACTAATTTATTTAAATTTTCAAAGCCAAAAATAATGTTTTGAATATTCTTTATATTCTAATATGATAGAAAAGATTATTTTATAAATTCAATGATATTTGTATAGTCACATAAACTGCGGACAAATTGACTAATTGGGAATATAATTCTGAAATTATAATTTTGGATTATTTATCTCACCTTCTATACATGTAGATAGTCTCATTACTATGGTGTAGAGATTTTAATATTCCTACTTGGAAGTGGGAAGATGTGAATATGGACTTTGTAAATGGTTTACCACGCACCCGGCAACAATATGATTCGATTTGGGTGATTGTCGATCGTATGACGAAATTAGCCCATTTCATTCCCGTCAAGGTTTCGTATTCGGTGGGGGATTATGCTAAGTTGTACTTGAGGGAAATGGTTAGGTTTCATGGAGTTCCTTTATCCATTTTCTCCGATCGTGGTGCCCAATTCACTTCTCATTTTGGAAATCTTTCCAAAAAGGCCTTTGTCCTCGTGTTAAGCTTAGTACGACTGTTCATCCTCAAACGATGTAATCGGAGCGTACTATCCAAAACTTTGGAAAGATGTTGAGAGCGTGTGTAATTGATTTCAAGGTAATTGGGATATCTTTGCTTTGATTTGAATTTGCTTTATAATATAGCTACATTCTAGTATTGGTATGGCTCCATTTGGAAGCTCCTCATAATGTGGAGTGGAGATCTCCTAATAGGTTGGTTCGAATGTTTTTGGAAGTTGCTTTGATGGTCCTGAGTTGGTACTGAGCTCTGGAGAAAGTTGACCTTATTAGAAAAAATGTTGAAAACGGGTCAAAGTCGGCAAAAGTCCTATGCCGATGTTAGAAGGAGAGATTTAGAATTTGATGTTGATAATTGGGTTTACTTGAAAATTTCACCCATGAAGGGTGTAATGAGATTTGGGAAGAAAGGGAAGCTTAGTCCCAGTTATATAGGCCCATATCAAATCTTGAGACGAGTTGGTAAGGTTGCTTATGAACTTGACTTGCCTAATGAGTTGGCATCGGTGCATCCGGTTTTCCATGTCTCATTGTTGAAGAAATGTGTTGGTGATCCGACGTCTATAGTGCCATTGGAGAATCTTGGAGTAAAGGATTTTCTTTCTTATGAAGAAGTTCCGGTTGTGATTTTAGACCGGCAAGTCCGGAAGTTAAGAAATAAGGAAGTTGCTTCCGTGAAGGTTCTTTGGAGGAATCAATTAGTTGAGGGTGCTACTTGGGAGGCCGAGGCCGATATGATGTCCCGATACCCTCATCTCTTTCCATCCGATCCTACTCTAGCTTGAGGTACCTAGTTCCTCATGGTTCATTCTATTGGTTTCATATGTTTTAGTTAATTCCGTGATTCCTTGATTATGCATGTTCATGGAGGGTCTAATGTTGTGAAAATGAGCTAGCTGATTGAATTAGCTATGATTATGTGCATTGAGTATGGGTTGCATAAGTCTTCATGAAATGATGTGTTGAACATGCTTTAGCTTGGAGTTGATGTTTTCCTCCTCGGACAAGTGCATTATGTGATTGCATTCTAGGTTGGGTTGTTAGCTTTTGTTTCTTACCCTTCTTATGATGTCTTGATTCTCATTCGAGGACGAATGTTCCCAAGGGGGAGATAATGTAATACCCCAGATTGAAGGGTGGAAAATTTTTTGACTTTCTGGGTGTTGGTACCA
The DNA here is from genome assembly GCA_018342035.1 of Solanum appendiculatum. Taxonomy (NCBI): domain Eukaryota; kingdom Viridiplantae; phylum Streptophyta; class Magnoliopsida; order Solanales; family Solanaceae; genus Solanum; species Solanum appendiculatum. The sequence goes on along the minus strand of JAGDQO010000681.1, from coordinate 381,641 downwards.
ATGACGGAGGCCACCTAAGGACCGTAGATGGACTGACGAACCATAGGTGGGGACCATAGGTGGCAAGCCCAAGTTTTCAAAATGTCAAGTTTCAGAACCCCAATGACGGCCTGCCAGGACGGCCCGTCGTCCAGAGTACGAGTCGTAGGTAGGACCCGTCGTTGCAGGGTCCAAAAATAGTAGTCTCTGAACCTACCTACGGAAGGACAGGACGAGTCGTAGGTCTGATATACGGACCGTAGGCCCCACCGTAGGTAGGGGCCCGACAGTTATTTTAAAGGGGTCTTTTGGTCTTTTCACCCAATGACTTATTTACTAACTTAAGTCGGTTCCCCTCATTCCCTAGCACTATATAAGTCTATTCAATCCTAAAATCTACCCTTTCCAACCACTTTACAAAATTCCCCAAACCCTCCTCTCACATATCTTTCTCTCTCTAGAAGATAGAAGAAGAAGAAGGAGGAGGAGGAGGAGGAGGAGGCAAGCTAGGGTTCAAGAAATCAATCTTTCTTCATCAAATTGCTTAAGGAATTGAGACCCTAAGGTATGATAGTGTTCATCCATGGAGCCCTTTCCTCCATGGTGTCCCTAAAATCTCCAATGCAAGTTAGAAATTCCCAATTAAAGTAAGGGTTTTCCTCTATGTCATGGGTTCTATTCAATGTTGATTTAATTGGTTGATTTATGAACTTTGAAGCATGAATTGAGTTGATTTTCATGAATTTAGATGAATCCCCATGAACCCATGCCATTTCCCCCAATTTGGAAATTTTGCTTTGTTGGTGGGTTGAATTATGAAGTGATGGACTATATAAAATCTCTATGAATCCATGTATGAATTATGATTTCTAAGTTAAGGCTTTTTATGATGAGATTAGGAATGACCTAAGGATGCTTTTATGAAAGTAAGTATGTTCAATCAAAAACTATGATTTTCTCTATTATGTGGGTTTCTTTAATTATGGTCAAATTGCCTTGTTTATGGTTTTCTAAGCATTAGTTTGCATTGAATTGCATGATCTAAGAGGAATTCTTATGAACCCATATGAACTCTATGATTGTAAAGTTATGAGCATGATGAACTATGTAAAGATGAAGTTTAGGAAATTATGCAAGTCTCTTATGAAACAAATGATGAATTAAGGGTGCTTTGAGATTGAAGTGCCAAAGTTATGATCGATATGTTGATGTATAGTTGAGTTGTGAAAGGGTTTCTCACATAATACTCACACTATGAATTTGTAACAAACAAGAGGCAATTACCCATGTTCTTAAGGAGCTATTCTAATGAAGGGACATGAGGCGATCACCCATGTTCCCTAACACAGACAAGAGGCGATCACCCATGTCTACTTATAATAATTGAACTACGTCTTATTCGAGGGAATTATGCTTAGCACCGAGTGAACAAGTGGTGATTACCCATGTCCCATAAACTATGTGCCACCATAGGATGATGGTCTTTGATAGACACTAGCTAGTGGATCCACGTAAGCTAAAAAGTTATGGTCTTACCTTCGCAAGTAGGACAACCCTCTTTCGGTGTTGGGTAGACACCGAATTCCAAGTTGATAGCTCATATGGTCTTACATGTCGGTTAAGGCTACTTCCCAAAACAATGAACTAAAAGTGTTGTTATGATGTTTCTCAAGTAAAGTAAAGATGCTTACCTTGCTTTGACCTTGGTTTATGTTTCATGTTTTCTAACATTTATTATGTTTTAGTTGGTCATTGCATGTCATGAAAATGCCCCGTATTAGCATGTTTTAAATGTTTATGTGCATTGCTATCATACTTGGTACTTGATTGTACTAACGCATACTCTTGCCTACATTGACTTGTTAATGTAGGGTCCGGCGATTCTCCATCTATTCGTGGCTAGAGCTTAGTAGAAGATTGTTGAAGACTTGGTGAGTCCTCATCCATTCGAGGACATAGCCTAGTTGTTTCTTACTTTCATGTTCTTTCATTTTAGTATTGTATTGGGTTACGTCCCAAACTTTATTTCTCTTTCTTATGTTAGATTGACTTTGAGACATGAGATGTAGACTTCCGCTATTTTTCTTAAAAGTTTGATATGATATTGTTCTTTTAACTCTTAATCTCTATGATCTTGTATGTATGTATGCTAAGTGGCTTGTATGAGGCCTTTCGGGGTCTTGTACGCCATGTCACGTCTAGGGGGTACCTTGGGTCGTGACAATATTCGTCAATAGTATAACACAATAAATTACTATTCTATAGATAGATCGGATATACTCCCTCCATTTCAAAAAGATTAATCTACTTTTCTTTTTAATTTGTTTTTAAAAAATGACATATTTTTTGTAGTAACACTTTAATTTCAATTTTTAACATGACATGATTAAGATCACACGATAAAAAGACATGTTGATATATTTGACATACTTTTAATTTAATACCACAAAATTAAAAGATCTTCATTATTTTCTTGAAAGTTTCGTGTCAAATCAAACTTCGATTCATTTGACTTTTTTCCTCTCGTCAATTAGATTGCAGACTCACTTTTTTAAGGGTAGAAATGAGTAGATTAACGATTAATGACTACGCTATCAAGAAGCCAGTATTTTTACAAAACTAAAAAATCTTTAGTGATCAAATATTAGAAGAAAAAGAAGTACGAAACAAAGTGTTAATAATAAAATGAAGTAATACTTGAAAACTAATTTATTTAAATTTTCAAAGCCAAAAATAATGTTTTGAATATTCTTTATATTCTAATATGATAGAAAAGATTATTTTATAAATTCAATGATATTTGTATAGTCACATAAACTGCGGACAAATTGACTAATTGGGAATATAATTCTGAAATTATAATTTTGGATTATTTATCTCACCTTCTATACAGGTAGATAGTCTCATTACTATGGTATAAAATTTATACCTAATTTTAAATAATATCTTTAATTAAACATAAGATACATTTAATCTCTCCAATCAAATGGCCCCTTTAATTAACAATTCATTTTTTTAATTTTGTTCATAGAATCATATTAGAAAATAATAAGGTATACTATAGTTACGATGATCTTGACCATAAAAGTTATACCCTCTGAGGATGCTTCGGAAAGAGTCTAAACTCTACCCTTTATTATTATTATCGTTTATTTTTACTTGTTCACATTTTTACTTTTTATTTTTTACTTTCAATATATCAAAAAAAATAATTATTTTTTCATATATTTTACTCTTTACACTAATTACTTGTTTCTCAAATTGTTTCTTAAGACTTAAAATTATACATCAATTAATATGTGTATTATAATAATATACTCTTACTAATTATTGTTTTTAAGAAGCATATAAAATTTAAAGTAACAAGTAAAAGTGAACGGAAAGAATATCATAAAGAAGTGGTGAGTGGTGTGTTAAATTCCCCTTTGACCTATACCAATTGGACTAAGTTATTTATGGTTACATCATTGTCTTTCCAAGATTTTCCTTTGCAACAAAATCTTTGATGATTGATCATATGATATTTATTTGTGAGAGAGTTGGGGAAATGCATTTTTATCTTTGGGTACATATGATAAACTAACTAATGCTATTCCACTCATCTTTGCATCACTTTTAACATATAAGGAAAAAAAATTCTTTGAAAAATTCACTCATTTTTAAACTATAAAAAAATGCTAAAATTTTATTTACTTTAAACCAAAGGAGTACTATTCTGTAAAACAATTTTTTTACTTTAATTAATAAAAGATTTAGTTTGATGCAGTATAGTCAAATTTTTACACATTTTTTTCTTTTCTTTTGTTTGAGACAAGTTCTTGATTTTTTTTTATTGAACATCTGAAAAAAGATTATTAATTATTTTAATTATGTTCACACCTAAGCATGTTAATAAATAAAGTAATACAAAGAGTTGTAAATTAAAGGAAAGATCCATCTATATACATTTCATAATGAGTTTGTGAACAAATTTTACTTTAATTAACCCAATTGGGAATAGAGGTTAGCTATCGGGTGTTTATGCATACAAAATAAATCATAAGGAATATAATTAATTAATAACATTTCATAATGAGCTTGTAACCAAACTCTATTCATTTCAGAGATAAACAACTTTGCTATTTGAAAAATCAAATTGCAAGTTTTAAATATTATTGGCTCAAGGCTGAGGTGCCTTCACAATTTTTGAAACCTCCAAAAATTTAAATAATAAATTTTATGATTTTATTTTTTAAAAAAATTGAAGATTGTAAGAAAATATAAAATTTATATAAAAAAAGAAAGAAATAAAGAATTAATGAAAAAGGTAACTACGTACTATTTATTAGACAACAGATAAATATGCACTACTTCTTTAAATGAGGATTATATCCACCCTAAATTAGAGAACGAAATGACTCAAATGCAGCTAATTTACTTTAAACTTCTAATTTAGACATTTGTGTCATTTGAAATTCAAAATATTCTTACTATATTTTTAATCATCTAACAATAATGACTTATTCAAAAGGATCATCCAACAGCTAATTAACTTGTAAATAATCCTCATTTAAAGAAGTAGTGCATATTTATCTGTTGTCTAATAAATAGTACGTAGTTTCTAAAAGGGCATCGGAATTTTGCAACCCAGAAAAACCCTAGAAACCCTAATATCCAAATCTTGGCTGTCTCAAGCCATAATGGCCACCAACTCCGATGGGCAGCTAATGCCGGAGGAGTTCCCACCCTTACTCCTAATGCCAGCACCAACAGGTACAAACTATGTCAACATGCTAAAACCCAAGATCCAAAATTACATAGGTGTTAAAGTCCCTCCCAAACCAGTGACAATTGTGCATGGGAAACCAAATGTGACGTGGAAATCATCTGAAGTAAGGAATCTAATCATCTAGGAAAACCTACAGTTTGCGATTATTGGAAAAAATTTCCAACGAAAAATCGGAGATAGGAGAATTGAGGAAGACACTACCAAAGCATTGTGGAATCAAAGGAGAAAGCACAATTGGAGTTCTGGATTCTAGACACATTCTGATTAGACTATCACTATTGGAAGATTATGTGCAATTGTTATCAACTTCTGCATATTATTTCAAAGCGAAGGAGAAGTGATGGCAGATGCGCACTCTGAAGTGGGATCCATGGTTTGAACCAGATGTGGAAACAACAATTGGAGTGGCTTGGATCACAATGCCTGATCTTCCACCAAATATTTTTGCCAAGGAAGCAATTTTTTCAATTGCATCAGCAGTAGGAAAACCACTCACAGTAGATATGGCGACTAGAAATCAAACAAGACCAAGCTGTGCAAAGGTGAAATGGAGGTAGACCCTCAAGCTAGAGTAGGATCGGAGGGAAAGTGATGAGGATATCGGGACATCATATCGGCCTCGGCCTCCCAAGTAGCACCCTCAACCAATTGATTCCTCCAAAGAACCTTCACTGAAGCAACTTCTTTATTTATTAACTTTCGGATTTGCCGGTCTAAAATCTCAACCGAAACTTCTTCATCAGAAAGACTATCCTTTATGCCAAGATTCTCCAATGGCACTATAGATGTCGGATCACCAACACATTTCTTCAATAATGAGACATGGAAAACCGGATGCACCGATGCCAAATCATTAGGCAAATCAAGTTCATAAGAAACCTTACCAACACGTCTCAAAATTTGATATGGGCCTACATAACAGGGACTAAGCTTCCCTTTCTTTCCAAACCTCGTTACACCCTTCATGGGTGAAATTTTCAAGTAAACCCAATCATCAACATCAAATTCTAAATATCTCCTTCTAACATCGGCATAGGACTTTTGTCGACTTTGAGCCGTTTTCAACCCTTCTCTAATAAGTCAAACTTTCTCCATAGCCTCATGTACCAACTCAGGACCTATCAAAGAAACTTCACCAATTTCAAACCACCCTATAGGAGATCTACACCTCCTTTCATAGAGAGCCTCAAACGGAGCCATGCCAATACTAGAATGGTAGCTATTATTATAAGCAAATTCAATCAAAGGCAAATGATCATCCCAATTACCCTTGAAATCAATTACACAAGCTCTCAACATATCTTCCAATGTTTGGATAGTATGCTCTGCTTGCCCGTCGATTTGAGGATGAAAGGCCGTACTAAGCTTGACACGAGTACCAAGACCCTTTTAGAAGGATTTCCAAAATTGAGAAGTGAATTGTGCACCATGATCGGAGATAATGGATAAAGGCATTCCATGCAACCTAACCATTTCCCTCAATTACAACTTAGCATAATCCTCTGCCGAATAAGAAACCTTGACAGGAATGAAATAGGCTGATTTCGTCATACAATCCACAATAACCCAAATCGAATCATATTGTCGCCGGGTGCATGGTAAACCAACAATGAAATCCATATTCACATCTTCTCACTTCCAAGTAGGAATACTAATATCTTGGGACAAACCTCCCGGCTTTTGATGCTCAACCTTCACTTGTTGACAATTAGGACACTTAGCCACAAATTCCGCAATATCCTTCTTCACCCCATTCCACCAGTAGACCTCCCGCAAATCACGGTACATCTTGGTAGCTCCCGGGTGAATGAAATATCGAGAACTATGGGCTTCCGATAAAACTTGTCCTCTTAAGTCATCTACATCAGGAACACACAAATGACCTTGATATCGAAGCACACCATCTCCCCCTTGGGAGAAAGCCTCAACGGACCTCTTGAGCACCGCTTCCTTCAACTCAACCAAATTAGGATCAAGATCTTGTTGGCCTTCACATCATGCACAAAAGACGATTCGGAACCATTATGAACCATAACACCACATTTAGTGGAATCAACCAACCGAACACCCAATCGGGCCAAACCATGAACATCACGAACCAATTCTTTCTTACCATCGTCAACATGAGCAACATTACCCATAGAAAACCGACTAAGAGCATCCGCCGCCACATTAGCCTTATCGGGGTGATAGAGGACACTCATGTCGTAGTTTTTTAACAACTCAAGCCACCTCCTTTGGCGAAGATTTAGATATTTTTGTTTGAACACATATTGCAAACTCTTATGGCCGGTAAAAATGCCAACATGCACACCATACAAAAAATGCCTCCAAATCTTTAAAGCAAACACAACCGCTGCTAATTCTAAATCATGAGTAGGATAGTTCTTCTCATGAATATTGAGTTGCCTTGAAGCATAAGCAATAACTTTTCCATTTTGCATGAGAACACACCCTAACCCAATCCTTGAAGCATCACTATAAACCACAAAACCATCAGACCCTTCTGGTAAGGTCAACACCGGAGCCGAAGTAAGTCTATCTTTCAATTCTTGAAAAATCTTTTCACATGCTTCAGACCAAGTGAACTTAACCTTCGATTGAGTCAAAGCCATCAACGGGGAAGGAATCAAAGAAAACCCTTCAACAAACCTCCTATAATAACCGGCTAAACCCAAGAAACTACGAATATCCGAAAGTGATAGAGGTTTAGGCCAATTTCTATCCGTATCCGTCTTCTTAGGATATACCTCAATACCCTTATCGTAGACAATGTGACCAAGAAAACCACGGACCTTAGCCAAAACTCACATTTACTAAACTTCGCAAAAAGTTGTTAGTCCTTGAGGAATTGCAATACAATCCTCAAATCATCAGCATTCTCATCCTCACTCCTTGAGTAAATCAAAATATCATCTATGAACATAAGCACAAACATATCAAGATATTGTCTAAACACCCTATTCATCAAATCCATAAATGCGACCGGAGCATTTGTCAACCCAAACGACATCACTAGGGATTCATAATGGCCATATCTAGTCCAAAAAGTCGTTTTCAGAATATCATATTCTTTCACTCTCAATTGGTGATAACCCGAATGAAGGTTGATCTTAGAGAAGTAACTAGCCCCTTGAAGTTGATCAAACAAGTCATCTATTCTTGGAAGAGGATACTTATTCTTAATGGTAACCTTGTTCAATTGGCGGTTGTCAATGCACATACGAAGTGAACCATCTTTCGTTCTTAAAAACAAGACCGGAGCACCCCATGGAGAAATACTTGGTCAGATGAAACCCTTATCCAACAAGTCTTTCAATTTCTCTTTTAGTTCCTTAAGTTCTGCCGGAGCCATTCTATAAGGAGGAATAGAGATAGGTTGCGTATCCGAGAGAAGGTCAATACCGAAGTCTATTTCACTTTCGGGAGGAATACCGGATAAACCGTCGGGAAACACTTCCGAAAACTCATTAACAACGGGGACCGACTCAAGAGTATGGGTTTCGGAATCCACATCCCTCACCCTAACAAGATGGTATATGCATCCCTTAGAAATCATCTTCCTAGCTTTAAGACATGACACGAATTGACCTTTAGGCATAGAATTTCCCACTTTCCACTTTAGGATAGGCTCATTTGGGAATTGAAATTTGACCATTCGGGTCCTACAATCAATAGAAGCATCACAAGAGTGCAACCAATCCATCCCAAGAATGACATCAAAATTTAACATATCGAGCTCTACAAGATCAACATGAGTGACTCTATGATATAAAGAGACGGGACAATTTCTATTGACTCTCTTAGCCTCAATGGATTCACCAATCGGAGTAGAGACATGAAAAGAATCTAACAACACATCCGGAACAACATCAAACCTCATAACCACATATGGCGTCACAAAAGATAAAGTAGTACTAGGATCAAGCAAAGCATAAACATCAAAGTGAAAGACTTTCAACATCCCGGTAACCACATCGGGAGAACCCTCTTGCTCATGGCAAGCTTGAAGGCATAGAATCGGTTTTTCTTGGGAGCATTTGAACCCGACCCACTAGGTGGAGCTTTCTTACCTTCTCTTCCCTTAGCCGTGAGAGATGGACAATCCCGTATTTTATGACCGTTCTTACCACAACCGAAGAAACCATCTGTACCGGCTAAGCACTTGCCCTCATGTTTCTTCCCACACCTAACACAAGTAGCCGATGAAAATCCACCACCATTCCCTCCTTGAGGCTTAGGGTTAGGCACCCTATCTTTGTTGAACTTAGGAGGAGCATTGGAGGAACCTTGACCGAAAAACCTTTGTCGAAATCTAGAACGACCATGTCCATCGGACCTTGAATATGAGAAATTACCGTCACCGGTCTTAGCCCTCTTTGCCTCTCTAGACCTTTCCTTAAGTTTCTCCTCTTCTATTTGTTGAGCATGCACCATGGGATGAGAAATATCCATGTCATTGACAAGCATGGCGGTTCGACATTCCTTGACCACCATTTCAGACACTCCCGAAATGAACTTAATCATCCTTGCCCTAGGATCGACAACCATAGTAGGAGCATTTCGAGACAATTTGGTAAACTTCAAAGCATACTCCTTCACACTCATGCTTCCTTATTGAAGGTTGATGAACTCAAGCACCCTTGCCTTCCTCATCTCAAGGGAAAAAAACCTATCAAGAAAAGCAACCTTGAACTTTTCCCAATCAAGAGGACCCGCGTCATCCGCCCTCTCACTCTTCCATTGCTCAAACCACACTTGAGCCACACCCTTAAATTGATAAGCGGCCAACTCTGCCTTTTCCTCCCGCGTCACACCCATGATCATTAGCACCTTGTACACCTCATCAATGAACTCTTGAGGATCTTCCTCAGCCTTAGAACCATAAAATTTCGAAGGGTTCATTCTAGGAAATTCCTCCCCCTTGATGCCACCGTACCACATTTGGGTTCACGGGAGCCACAACCTCTCTATTCGCTTGAGCCGTCATGACTTGTGCCAACACTTGAAAAGCATCCCTAAACTCCGTATTAGTCACTTGTTCGGCCAAAGGGTCGGCCGAAACTTGTGGAGCTTGAGGAGGAGCTTGTTGTTCCACATTCTCTCCCGCATTTCTTCTAGCATGAGCTCTTCGGGTAGCCATATCCTGAAACGCATAGGATAGGGGTTAGGAGAGAGAGACATATAGAGTTGCACTCTATCGCACGACTTAAGAGTAATGAAAGAAGTGGAGTTTCCTAAACATCTTATAGCCTCTCATTCATAAATGTGGCGCGCTTCACACTCATGAACAAGACTATACTCGGCGTGGCTTATGAGACATTCTAGGACCTTTCTAAAACCTTGTGCTCTGATACCAAGTTTGTCACGACCCAAGGTACCCCCTAGACGTGACATGGCGTACAAGACCCCAAAATGGCCTCATACAAGCCACTTAGCATATATGCATACAAGATCATAGAGATTTAAGAGTTCAAAAGACAATGTCATATCAGAGATTTTAAGAAAATAGCGGAAGTCCACATCACATGTCTCAAAGTCAATCTAACATAAGAATAAGAAATAACATTTGGGACGTAACCCAATACAATTTCAAAATGAAAGAACATAAAAGTAAGAACATCAAGGCAATGTCCTCGAATATATGAGGACTCACCAAGTCTTCCAAAAACCTTGTACTAAGCTTTAGCCACGAATAGATGGAGAATCGCCAAGCCCTACATTATGAGACAATGTAGGCAAAAAGTATGCGTTAGTATGGGGAATGCACTAAGTATGATAGCAATGCACCAAATCATATAAACATGCTAAAACGGGACATTTTCATAAAAATGCAATGACCAAGCTAAAACATGAAGAAAATGTTAGCAACACAAATCATAAACCATGGTCAAAGCAAGCTAAATATCTTTACATCACTTGATAAATATCTTAAGAGCACTTTAATTCTTTATTTGTGGGAAGTAGCCTTAACCGACATGTAAGACCATTTGAGCTATCAACATGGAATCCGGTGTCTAACCCCACACCGATGGGGCCATCCTACTTGTTAAGGTAGGGCCCTTTACTTAACATATAGCTTACGTGGATCCACTAGCTAGCGTCTATCATAGACCATCATCCTATGGGGGCACATAGGTAAGGGATAAGGAGATTGCTACTAGAAACCCGGCCTCTACTAATGGGAGAGCTTCCATCTCCATATCCGCTCAGTGCTAAGCATAAATCCCACGGAATAGTCCTTGATCATATTATTAATCCATGGAAAGGTACATCAAGGAATACCAATCCAAGCTAAATCATGTGTATAGGCGTTTCATATTCCATGGACATAGTCCAAGCTTACGTCATTAGAATAGCTCCTTAAACATCGATTCAAGTTTAGTTGAGCAAGCCTTTCAACAAGTTATGAATCATTATATGTGAGAAAACCTTTCATATTCATGGGTTGAGTAATATATGAGAATTCCTTTCACAACTCAACAGCAACATCAACATATCAAAAACTTTGATGCTTCAATCTCAAAGCACCCTTACTTTATCTTAGCTTCATAAGAGACATGCATAATTCCATAAACTTCATATTTACATGGTTCATCATGCTCAGAACTTACAAATCATAGAGTTCACATGGGTTCATAATAATTCATCTTAAATCATGTAATTCAATGTAAACTCATGCTTAGAAGACCATAAACAAGGTAATTTGATCTTAATTGAAGAAACCCACATAATAGAGGAAAATCATAGTTTTTGATTGAACATACTTTCTTTCAAAAAAATCATCATTAGGTCATTCATAATCTCATCATGAAAAGTCTTAGCTTAGAAATCATAATTCATGCATGGATTCGTAGAGATTTCATAAAATTCATCACTTCATAATTCAACCCACCAACAAAGCTTAGATTTCAAAATTGGGGAAATTGGCATGGGTTCATGGGGATTCATCTAAATTCATGAAATTCAACTCAATTTATACTTCAAAGTTCATAAAACAATCAATTGAAACAACTTTGCAAAGAACCCATGACATGGAAGAAAACCCCTAATTGAATTGAGAACTTCTAACTTGAAAATTGGAGATTTTACGGATTCCATGGAGGAAAGGGCTCCATGAATGAACACTATCATACCTTAGAGTCTCAATTCCTTAAGCAATTGATGAAGAAAAGCTTGATTTCTTGAACCCTAGCTTGCCCTCTTCTTCTTCTTCTAACTTCTAGAGAGAGAAATATTTGAGGGGGAAGAGTTTGGGGAAATCTTGTAAATGATTTTGGAAGGGTATATTTTTGGATTAAAAAGGCTTATGTAGTGTTAAGAGTAGTTATAAACTGACCTAGATTAGTAAATAGGCCATTAGGTGAAAAGACCAAACGATCCCTCTTCAACACTCCACCAACGACCCCACTTACTTCATGACCTACGGTTGGTAGGTCAACCTACTGCCTGTAGGTGACCAACCGTAGGTCACACAGCCTAAGCCCCCAAAAATTATACAAATTTTCTCTCCCAACCAGTAGCATCCACAGCTCCCTCCCATACTTGACCTACGATTGGTAGGTCAACCTCCTAATGGTAGGTCAAGTCGTAGATCACCCAAAGTTTTGAAAAATTGAAAAAATTTTCCCTTTTCGAATCCGGGGTATTACAACTTATCTCCTAAAAAATTGAGAATCTGAAGGAAATTCATGGAAAACAAAATAAAAAAGGCACTGGAGAAAGGCAGTTGCAGGTAACCACAAGACAAACGAGGAGTACAGTATCCAAATCAACCAAATCTCAATGAATGCGTTAATTTGGAATATTAGATCGGTGAATACTCAAAAAGCATTCAGTAGGTTGATCACATTTCACAAAAGGTATCAATTTTGTCTAATTGGAATAATGGAACCATTTCAAGATATTCAGAAGTTAGAACGGTATCGACAAAGTTTGGGAATGCAACATGCAGTTTCAAATAAAATGGAAAGATATGGGCTTTCATGCAGGCGGACGTTGAGTATGAGGTAGTGTCAGATTCAGAGCAACAAATTTCTTTGAAAGTAGTGCATCAAGCTCAAGGGATGGAAGTGCTAGTAACACTGGTGTATGCTAAATGCACCATAGCAGAAAGATTACAATTATGGGAATCAATGGGCCATATTGCGGATATGGTACCACTGCCTTGGGTGGTTGGGAGAGACTTTAATACCATTACAAATGAGGAGGAGAAATCGGGAGGATTACCAGTCTTAGCTGAAGAAACTCAAGACTTCAATCACTGTATTAATGTATGTAATATTGAGGATCAAGGGTTTAAAGGGAGTAAATTTAATTGGTGGAATGGTCGAACAGACGAAGAGTGCATATTCAAAAGACTGGACAGGATGTTATGCAATGATGAAATGAATAATATTTTTCCAGAGATAGATGTGGAGCATTTAACCAGAAATGGTTCAGATCATTCTCCTTTGCTACTAAAAGGTAGTAGTAGCAACGAGAGGGTGGTCAAACCATTCAAGTTCCTAAACTTCTGGCTAAAGGAAGCGTCATTTAAAGAGGTAGTGTAACAAAACTAGAAAGCGGAATTTGAAGGGAATCCTTTTAGTTTATTTCATTATAAGCTAAAAAGAGTTAAGAGAGCGCTTTCACAATGGAGTAAAGAAACCGTTGGAAATATTTTTCAAGAAATTGCCACTCTAGAAGATACCATCAGAGTTCTTGAAACACAATTTGAAGCTACTCCTTCTGGAGAAAACATGAGCAGATTGCAGAAAGCTCAAGCTGAGTTATACACACAGCTACAAAGGGAAGAAGAATTTTGGAAACAGAAGGCGAGATTTGAATGGTTCAAAGATGGTGAGAGAAATACAAAGTTCTTTCATACCATAGTCAAAGGAAGAAGGAATAGACTTAGAATCAAAAGAATTCAGAATGAAGATGGGGAATGGGTTGAGCAACAAGACCAAATAGCAAGGATGGCAGAGGACTTTTATAAAAGTCAATTCACTAAAGGAGAGGAAATTGAAGACTTTGATATGTTGAATGAAGTACCAAGAATGATCACTGATGAACACAATGAGGAAATTCAAAGAAGTTCGAGTAATGAGGAAGTAAAAGCAATTGTGATGGGACTTAATAGACACAGGGTTGGAGGCCCAGATGCCATGACCGAGGCATTCTATCAAGACACATGGCAAATATTGGGAGAGGACCTATGCAACATGGTAAAGGCTTTTTTTGGGGGAGCTGAGCTACCAAGATTCATAACTCACACAAACATAGTCCTATTACCAAAGAAAGTGGTGGTTAATACTATTCAGATATGAGGCCCATCTCTTTGAGTAATTTTGTGAATAAAATCTTTTCAAGAATTATTCATGAAAGGATCAAAGAGGTATTGCCACTGGTTATCTCTCCAGAGCAGGCATGGTTTGTTAAAGGGAGAAGCATAGCTGAAAATGTTTTGTTGGTAAAAGAGATAATCACTGAAATTAGAAAAAGGGGAAACCTCCAAACTTGGTAATCATGTTGGACATGATGAAGGCATATGATAGGGTGGAATGGTTGTACCTTTCAAAGGTCTTAAGAAGAATGTGATTTGGAGAAAGATTAATAGATATGGTTTATAGAATGGTGGGAAACAATTGGTACTCTATTTTACTGAATGGGCAACCAAAAGGTTTTTTCCAATCGTCTAGAGGCTTGAAACAAGGGGATCCTTTATCTCCAACCTTGTTTATATTAGCTGCAGAAGTAATGTCAAGAGCTCTGAATGCATTAGTAGTGAAGAAAGGTTTTAAGCTCTTCGAAATGCCAAGGGGAAGTCCTAAAATAAATCCTTTAGCCTTTGCGGATGACATGATTATTTTGTACAAGGCTGAAATAGGTACAATGCATATGGTGAATGGTGTATTAGAGAAATATGAGAAGATATCAGGTCAAAAAATAAATAAGGAGAAAAGTGCAATCTATCTGCATCATAATGTGTCACATGGAGACGTGATGGTAGCTGAAGTTGCAATGGGTATTTTGAGAAAAGAATTCCCTTTTACATATTTAGGATGCCCTATCTTTTATACGAGGAAGCAGAAAGCATATTACCAGTAGATGATTCATAGAACCAACACCCAATTGCAAGCTTGGAAAGGAAAATTATTGTCATTTGGAGGACGCGTTGTTTTAATTAAACATGAACTGCAAAGCATTCCTGTTCATTGCTTGTCAGTGATGAATCCGCCAAGCAATGTAATAAGTACAATACAAAAGATGATGGCACAATTCTTTTGGAGTAGTTGCGTAGGAGATAAAGGTCATCATTGGACAAGCTGGAGCACACTGTGTCTACCAAAAGTGGAAGGAGGGTTGGGATTTAGAATGCTACATGATGTGTCAATGTCTCTATTCTGTAAATTATGGTGGAACTTCAGGACACAATCGACTGTATGGAGTCAATTCCTTTCCAACAAGTATTGTAATAAGGAAAATCAGAATGTAGTAGTCTGGAAGGCAGGATACTATGGATCACAGGCATGGAAGAAAATATTGCAGACCACAGATCATATAGAGCACCAAATTTGGTGGCAAACCAAAAATGGATCAGCTCATTTATGGTATGATAACTGGACAGGTTTGGGGGATCTATATTCTATCTATGAGAAAAGCTATGAATGGGATGATAGGTATCAATGAGTTAAAGATATCAAAAAGGAGGGGGAGTGGGATGATCAGCTTATGCAGGAGATATTTCCAAATGAAGTGGCTAACTTCATCAAGGAAAAAATCAGATCACCAAGGGAGGGGGATGATAATGATAAACCTACTTGGATGCTCGAATCAAATGGGAAGTTCTCTGTTAAATCAGCTTGGGCCTATGTTAGACATAAAGAACAACCCAGCCAAATATTCAAGGAATTATGGGTGAAAGGAATGCCTTTCAAGATGACTTTTTTAATGTGGAGATTGTGGAAATTTAAAATTTCGGTGGATGATAGAATTAGAAGGTGGGGAGTGGAGGGACCTTCGAAATGCTGGTGTTGCATCAATCCTTCACAAGAGACTTTGGCCCATGTGTTTCGACAATCAGATTTTGCTAACAGGACTTGGTCCTATTTTTCTTCTTTTGCAGGTTTGAATATTCATCAACTAAATCTCAGGGAAAGTATAACGCAATGGTGGGGAGCTGATGTGAGACAAGGGATGCAAGCCTATTTCAAGGCTATCCCAATCATTATTATCTGGGAGCTATGGAGAAGAAGGAACTCTAGAAAACACGAGGGGCTAAGAATTACGTGGCAAAGAAGCATTCACAATATTACAGGGAGCATATTAAGGTTACTAAAGGTTCGAAAGCCAAAGAGAAATTTTCCCAATACTTGGCCAAAAATATTGAAAGAGTTACAAGAATGCAGAGCAGTAATCAAGATTACTAAGGTGCAATGGGACATGCCACAGGTAGGATGGGTCAAATACAATACTGATGGAGCATCGAGAGGAAATTCAGGAGCTAGTGCATATGCATTTTACCTACGAGATTAAAAGGGGGACTTAATATATGCAAAAGGAGAGAAGCTAGAGGACACTACAAATACTGAAGCAGAAGCAACAGCTATCTTAGAAGTAGCCAAACATTCCAAGCAAGCAAGGTATCATAGAATAATTATTCAAACTGATTTATTACTTCTAAAACAAGTATTAATGATGAAGTGGGAATGTCCATGGTCTATTTCAGACATGATAGTGCAAGTCAGGGAATTATTAGAAGGCAAAGAGGTCAAGTTTCAACACATAATGAGAGAAGGCAATAAAGTTGCAGATTACATAGCAAATCTAGCATTAGATAAAGGTAATTGCAATTTTGTTCACTTTAAGGAGATGGAATCAACTGGAAAGAGACTAATTAATGCTGAAAAGTTACAATGCCCCTACATCAAAATTTCACCATGCAAAGGATAAAGGAGAATGAAAGGCTACAGCTTAGGGGTTTCACTTTAATATGTACAACCTTTTTCGGCAACAAAAAAAGTGAAAAGCTATCTAGCCTAATCTAAGTCAGCAGACAAAAAGGACTCGCAATAAAAGGGGAGGGTCACTTGGTCAGATTGGAAGTGGAGAACCTGGAATTGGCTATTTTCATGGGTGGGTGGTGGAGTCGGAGCTTCCCCACACCAGTTACACCTATAGGAAGAGGAGATCAACACAAGGAAAGGTTTTATAGCACAAACAAAAAGGATGTGAATTACCTAGTGAAAGAAGGCGATTGATAGAAGCCCTTAATGTGATACAAAATGAGATGACATCCCATCTACCAGAGAACACAGCTGGAACAAAGAAAGAAGAAGAGAAATGCTTGAATAAAGGATAAAATCATAAAAGGAAGAAAATGACACTTCTGATAGCTGATGCACGAGCATGTGGAGAAGGAGGAAAGCCATTGATTATCCAAAGTATGACTAGACGGAACTGAGTATTGAACAAAGGCATCATGGTCTTAGGAAAGCGGTGGAGGAGCTTTGTTAAGCTCTAGATTAGGAAACCCTAAAGATCAGGGTATTTGTAATGGTTTAAGTGTAGATGTGTTTTGTTTTAGTTTTATTTTTATTTGTTGGTATTGTCGGTGTGTGTTGGCCGGGCAGACTAAACCAATGCCCATTGGTAATGTTGGTTTTCATTCAATAAAAGCCCAATATCTTATTAAAAGAAATAGTACGTAGTTTCTCCAAAAAAAAAATTAGCTAGGTGCATCTGAATCGGATTGGTAGAGGAAAAATGAATTTTCTAATTTACTGCTATTACCTTCCTTCTAGAGTTCCCAAACTGAAAAAATAATAATCATAAACGTGATGGCTAATTTCAAATTAAACCTAATGACCCATATCATTAATTATTTTGGAGTTGCTATTTTGGAATTTCATTTGTCTAGATTCAATATTCACAAGAAACATTATATAATTAAAAAGGTTGGATTGAAAATCAGGAAAAACACTTCAAATTAACAACATAGAACATCAAAGCTCAACATTAATCAAGGCTAAGATACAAAATGGAGTTTTTTTACTCAACCAACAAAAGATTTTGTTATTAAGGTTTGATGGTCTGTTTGGTGAATCATTGAGGAATAAGTTCTAATGGGTGATTTCAAATAATGTGTACATATCCTTTGGTTTTTTTTTCATTTACCCTTTGTTGTGTGATTTTTTTTTTGGTTGTTTTTTTCTCTTCTCCTGTGAGTATGTATATGTGCAGGTACACACACACCTACAACAATTAACATGCAAGGAAGCTTTGAAAGAGGATATTTGTAATTACCCTTCTGATCATTTCTTTTTTCTAATTTTTTCGGCGTTTAGAGCTTTTTTGTAGCGACCCCGAGTCATTTATGACTTATTGAGACCGACAGTTCGGTCACCAGGTGTTTCATTTGGATTTTGTGCAAGTTTCTGTGCTTTGGAATTTTTGAAGTTTGAACAGTTGATTTAAGTCAAAACTTCATACAAAATGACATCAAAATGTATTTCTGATGGTTCCATTAGCTCAGGAGTGTTGAGTTTGGTCTAGGTAGACCTTTGATTTGGGTCCCGAGGCCTCCAGACTCATTTTTAGCAACCCTGTGGCTTATAAATAAAATGAAGTTTGGGTGTGGGATCCACGTTTTATCGAGACGATCTCCGTTCAAAGTTTTGACATGTCTGAAAAGGTCGAATTTGGATTGCATAGCTCATTTGCATGCACGGGACTCTGAATAAATCTCGAGCACCCCATCAAAGTATTTTCAAATCAAATGCTTAGCTGGTGCAGCACCCTTTGTGCTTCGCGTTCGCGCACCTAGCACCACGTTTGTGAAAGGCCGATGATTTTGGTCTCCACATTCGCGAGCCTGGTGCCGCGTTTGCGAAGATCAGGTGCATGGACCCTCACATTGGCAGGCCTTGGCTTCGGGTTCGCGGAGAAGGGTCTAGTTGATCTGGTCAAGTTTGACCTCTGCATTTGCGGTCATGAGTCCCACGTTCGCGGAGGCTATTTGTCTAAGAAGTTTATAATGCTCATTTTTCAGCTCATTTCTCATTATATTTCCCTCTATTAAAAGACTTTGTGAGCTAGATTTTGAGGATTATTTAGTGTGCAATGGTGGAATTTGTTCGTGGATTGCTTGGAAGCGCATTATGGGTTGATAATCTACTGATATCTCGTAAGTTTTAATCAATTCCTCAGTTAAATTCTTTAAAATTGGTTTTTTTGAACTATAATTGTTGGGAATATTTTTGAGGGATTTTCGAGCTCTGATTATGCTCAAATTTCGAGCACAAGTTCCTTGAACTATTAGGGATCTTGTGAGAGATGCAATTTTGGAATTTAGTTAACGGATTCTACAGGCTCATTTTTTACTAGATTTTGGGCCCAGGATAAGTTATAGCAATATGGTTATTATCCTTCTCATAATGACACGTAGTTTATGATGTTGGAAGTATCATGGATTTCAGAGGACGTGGAGAAGTGGTGGGTAGCTCGTGGACGGTTTGAGATTGTAGTTCGGCTTTCAGGTAGGCTTTGGTCTATTTTTTGCTTGATTGTGCTCTAAGATGATGCTTAGTGTAGATTGCATATGGGGTTTGGAATGCATGGGACGGAATTAAGATTACTTCCTTATTCCTATTTTCTTGATTCTCGTGTGAGCCCCAAGCTAGTAATGGGTTGCAGAACCCTTAGCTTAGGCTAGCAGTTTCTTGCTTATGACCTAGTTTAATGTGGTTATCCTCTTTAGAGTTGATGTTTGAACTTTAGAATAGTTTGTTATCTAAGTGCCTTATAATGCATTTTTAATGATCCTTTAGTTAATTTAGTTGCTCTGTATAGAAATTGTTATGGTTTGGTACCCTCCGTTAGTGCATGGAATCTTATAGCCATAGGTTGGCATTAGTTTGCTTAGATATCACTTGAGTAGTGTTGACAACCCATTTTGACCCTCCTTTCTTCTAATTCATTATTTTCGAGCTTCTAAATTAATAACGTATCAAATTATCTTTTTCACAACTATTTTTACTACAATGACTAATTATCATTACTATTATAATTAATACTAAAATTATATGTTTTATCATGGAAAATACTATTATAAGCTTTTTACATCTCTTTTCTTAAATAATCAATTGCCATCGCCTTATTTCAAGTTTTGCACTTATTAAAATTATAAGTTCATATTTTGTATCTATATTATATAATTTTATTTTGTAACTTAGTATTTGTCATCATATAATATATCTTGTATTAATTATTAAGTTAGAAGCCCAAATAATATAAAAGAAAGAAAGGAAAAGACCAAAAAGAGTTTCAATCCAGATCCATTTACCAGCCCAAATAATATCAGCCCAAATTCTCCCTTAACATTTAGCCCAAACTAAAATAACCCATTTAAATGGCCCAAGTAGAAGCCCACTCATACACTCTTCCGCCATGTAAGTGCCACGCGAGCAGCCACGTTGGCGCCACATAAGGCGCCAACGTTCCAAAGCACACACCTTCCACAAGTCTGCCCACACCTTCCATGCTCAACCACACGCCCTGCCACGTGTCTCTCCCCTATTGGTTGGTCAATTCAAAACTTAAACCCTAAGATCCAAAATATCTTGAATTACCTATTTTACCCACCTTAATCTACCTAAAATGACCTAAGTATCCTCCAATCACTAAATTATTCTAGTGTTTCATCCTTTGTTTCAAAGAACCGTACCTCTATATCTATCATGGCTATCTCATCTCTGCCATGGCAGAACATTTTTTTTGGCTTCTTCTCCATTTTAAGGATGTCTACAATCTCTTCTTTTTGCGAGCAAAAGACCTGCAAGGTTATTTGGAGTAACCATTTGCGAGAAATCCCGAGGTCTTGACCAAGGCATCTTCAAAACTCTATTGCTAGCATACAAAGTTTTCCCTTTTCCTGATGGTCTTTCCTTTTGGGCGATTTTAGGCAAATTTTATCTTATTTCTCTCTCTATTTCGATCAAATTTATGGAAAAAGTCAGAGCTTTCAACGTTCATATTCCTAGGTCTCATGAATTTGAGTTTGAAAATCAGAATCCCGCTCAAAGAGGTCCGAGAACCTTAGCATTTTCTCTATATACTAGCCTTAGGCATCCATTTTAAGGACATGTTTTGGGAATCGATTTTCAGCTATTAATGTATAACCAAGAACTACCCAAAAAACCTTACTTACTTTCTGAGATATCTACTTTTTCGTATCTTCGTTTGTCTTTGGATTCATGTGCGTGATTGAGTTCGAAATAATCCGAGTTCGAGTCTAGATCGGTGATCAAGAGAACTCCAGTTCGCTGCCACATAACAGGTGATACTGGCTTCCTCTGCTTTTTCTTTTTCTCTGTTTTTATGAAGATAATGTATGTTCTGAGAAATTCTTTTTTTTTTAAAATATAATAATTTTCGTCTAGTTTAGCCTAAATGAAGTAATGTATTTCAGCTTAGTTTGAGGTTTGCGGAAATATGAAGTTATGCTTCTTTCACATTTTAGCCCTTTTGAACTAAAGAATGATTCACTTTTTTTTAGAATTGATTATCTGTTAGCGATGAGTTATTTAGTGTTATAGTTAGATTCTTGCTAAAATCTGTTTGGGTTTCAAGTTTGTATCATTTGGTATTTTAATGTGGTGATAAATTTTCACCCCATTATGTTTGAATAATATTACCTCTGTAGTTTTGCTTAATACATATCTTATGTAGTTTTGGACTAAAAAATGAAAATCATGGTTGTACACTGCTAACAGATTCATGCTTTAAATTCATACAAACAAATGCAAGCTTAAGTTTCCTTCTTTCAATAGATTTATGTGTACAAGTATTTGTGTGATTTCATTCTCGTTCTAATTTTCTCTATGTTTTATACCTGGTGGGCTGCTATATTTCTCTACATGATGACTGGTATACTATTTTATGTTCAAAAAATATGTAATAGCTGCTATGAGTTGGTCCTACGGTAGTTAGTCATAAAAATGTGTATCTTTTCCAATACTTACATTTTTCTTTTTGTATTCAAGTTTGTTGCTTTCGTGGGTTGATTTTGTTTATCTATACGTATTCTTATTCAATATCATTTAATGCTAAATCGCCTTACTAATCTTCTTTTCTTTCTATATTACAAATGTACACTCGGGAGCGCGTTTGGAGTTGTGTATGACTCCATCTCTGTCCAAATTAGAGAAGCGATCAACATATGTAGTTTTGCTCGTGTCTAGGGAGATTTACTCATCCCGCCCAAAAAAATTCAACACTTCCTCTTCATCTCGAAGCTTTATATTGTTTTATTTGCATACATGCATGCCGTTATCTTTTTACTAATGTTTTACATATTATTTTGCACTTATATGTATGTTGTTTTAATTTATGTTTGAACTTGTGCAAATTAACTAAAAATGTTAATAAGACTTAGTCACTCACCTTCCCATCCCTTAAATATTGGGTTTAGTATAGTATTTTGACTTAAAATAATCCTCTTTTAATTAAGTTCATCTTGTCGTTTAGCTCGCTTGTTGGATTAAGAAAGTATAACTTTACAAAGAATGCGGATCTTTTTCTTAAAAATACGTGTCAACCTTTAAATTGTATTTTTTAATAAACTAAAGTCTTAAAACATAGCCCTTTTTTTTTATACTATTCAAGATCAGATTTTTTTTTAAGTTAAAAAGGAAAAAAACAAAAAGTAAATATTTGAGCTTTAAGGTGAAGCATCTTGAGTATTTAAAAGGGGAAATTTTTGAGTACATCTTTTGTTTATATTTTAAAAATACAAATTTTAGTAAAATGTCAATATGTCTAAAGCTTAAAGCACAACTCTTCTTGGGGTATTTTGGGCCGACAGATTTGAAGATAAAAGGCTTTCAAGTGGATAAAACTTTTATCTTTTATCTTGTTAAGACAAAAAAAAAAGATATGTATATTCGATCTCTTTAGTTTTAAGATCTCTTTTTGCTAATTTAATTTCATGAAAATATTCTTTATTAAATAAAAACATTTGACTCGGCCCTCCCCTTCATTTTTTTTTTAAAAAACCGGTGAGTTATATAAGCTTTTGTTTGCATAAAAGAAAAATCAAGTTTTAACTAATTTAATACCTTTAAGGTTATAATGAATTTTATTTCACTTTTTGGGTCTTTATATATAAAGTTAGTATATTTCAAAGTTTTATTCCTTAACTTTTTCTTTCTCAAGGCTAATCATTCAAGTTTTAATAAATACCAATTTTCACTTAAGCTTTTAATACTATATTTTATATTTCTTTTTAACCTAAGTTTGGTCGGTAATCATTTTTTTTAACGAATCTTAAAGGATGCCTTACCCCTTCCCTTTAGGATAAACTAGAACCCTTACCTAGAATCTCATGTTTAGCAGACCTTAAAATGAAGTCAACTTTAGCATCATTAGTTAATATTTAGGTTTCCTAATTCACCCTTAAATAATTAGGTGGTGACTTCTTAAGTTAGTTAATACTTTGGAAATCACCAAAATGTTGTACACTATTTGACGTGAGTTAAAATGGGGTATAACAGATTGGCGACTTCGCTGGAGATTTTAGGTTCTAAACCATAACAGACTTAGGTTTATAATTATGTTTTTATCATGTGCTTGTTTCATTTTAATTATTTGTCTTATTTTAATTGCATAATGATTTATTTATCATTCTTATGTGATATAAATTGCTTATTTGTTTCTGATTTATACAATTGTCTATTTGTTATTGCTTTATATAAATCGTATATCTGTAACTGCTTTATAAACTGTCATTCCGCTCATATTTCCTCCAATTATGGAAAATCCACACGATCACACGTACACGTGAGGTGTGTTTTGCGCACCGCAAATTTCTTTCAAAATTCCAAAAGTTAGGAGAGTTGGCGTATGCGCGGGGTGTTCGGATCTTTTTCTGTGTGACCGCGTAGCCTCCTCACTCGAGTTGTCCACTCGGGAACCTTGTGTCTAGTAAGCCAAATCTTAGAAAACATAAGATAGAACTAAGACACCCCTCTGATTTAAGTCATTCATGCATACACCTTAGGTGGACCGATCCTTGGCATCGACTCCACATTTAGGAAATCCACCCTTGTGTCGACGGGTTTCACGACCCAACGACCAACAAAATGTTTCGTGCAACGTGATAATGATAGACAGATCCAAGCCAATTTTGACATAGTGAGTTTGGAAATTATTTGTTCATTTTATTTTATTTTGATTTGTATTGTAGGATGAATTCAGTCCCTCAAGTGCCCAAAATTAGAATGGTCGAGGGGCTCCCACACAAATTGGAGACATGGTGGGAAAATTACAATCCTAGTGAAAAACTAACAATTGCAAGAAGATTGGAGTACCTCACTATGCTATTCAAGATCTCCCCCGACAAGCATGTGATTAGGGCATTAATTCCATTTTGGGATCCAGATCGTGTTGTGTTCGCGTTCAAAGACTTTGAGCTAACACCTACATTGGAGGAAATCCGCTATTTCACCAGTTTGAAGTATCAAGGAAGAGGTCAAATTATTCCACACAGCCAATCGGGGAAGAAATTCCTTCGCTACTTAGGATTGAATAATGACAAGAAACTTCGATGCTTTGAACATAATTGGGTTTCTTTGGATTACTTATATGAAAGGTATGGACACTCGGATGGTTACAAATTGTTCAAGAAAGAATTCTCTTGCACTTTTGGTCATTGGAAAGTTAGACGTCCTATTGCATTTGTTGTGGCTTTACTAGGGACTTTGGTGTTTCCACGGGAACATGGACATATTAGCACTTGCATATGTTCTGTGGCTCGGGTACTTTTTGAAGGAGTTGATGGCAGAAAACTCACCTTGGTTCCCACGATTTTAGCAGAGCTCTTGGAAAATGTAAAAGAGGGGACACTAACTTTTTTGAAGGTTGCAATATCCTTTTATAAATATGGGCGATGGAACATTTTTACCAACGTTCAAACATGACGGACATATGCTTTAGTAACACAAATCAAGTTGACAGTTTTTATGACAGATTGAGAGGGTTTGTGTCTTCGGTTGGTACTGATGATTGGTATAAGTTTTTGGCTTCCCGCACTAGCAATCAAATCCAGTGGAAATATCTCTTACTCTCACGTTCCACTGCCCATATAAGATGTAGAGGGTTTTACTATATCGAGCTTATTTGGTTGAAAGGTCTCCAACCATATGCTCTGGTACGTGTGCTTCAACAGTTTGGTCAAGCACAAGTAATTCCTCTTCGAGCAAACATGAGGATTTCTGAAATTTCCTTTGGACCAAATTTTGAAGTCCCTAGAGCTAGAGAGATTCTTCATGAATGGAGCAATATTATCACAATAGATATAGGAGATGGGTCAACAAGAGAAATTCCAGAATATCAAGTATGGTTTCGAGATGATCGTGATAGCATAAGCCCAGAAGGTGAGCAAGGTTTTGAGGATATTGGGACGACGATTTGGATAAGACATTTTTGTCTTGGAACCAAAATAGTTACACCTGAAATGTGGGCTCAAATGGAAAATATAATGCAATATTTGAATAATGAGGGAGCAGGGCCTAGCGACATTGGAGCATCATCTTCACTTCCTCCACCAGCATGATTGAGAGCAAGATTTAGGCCAAGTCTTAGACATGTCTTTATATTATGTCATCTTTTCATGTATTTTTAGTTTATTTTCTCTTCGTTATACTCTTTTATTTGGTATTTAATGAAAACTTGGCCGTTTGTCTCCGAAACTCGTGTTGTCAAAAATTAATGGTTTGGATCAATCTATCATAATCTCGTATGTCTGACATTTAGGCCAACCTCTGGTGTAAAAGAGGTCCCATGCATATTAGGATGCATTTTATTATGTGACTTACATGCTACTTTATACATGTTTCTTCTTTATTTGCCTAATTATTAATATTATTCAAACAACAATTACCCACTTCATACTAACATTTCTCTTTTATTTTGAAGGTTTTCTTTCCTTTTTATATTCCCCTAAAGGTTGATTTGCGTTGACTACGAACTGGCGGATCACCCGTATTTTATGAGATCAAAATCACGTGCATCCACAAACATGGCTGATTCAAGTGAATCTGATCAAAATGGTTTGGGACTTGTCACTGTCCTAAGAGATGAACCCGAGGCTTCAGATGGGAGGGATTCAATTCCTTATGATGAACACATTGCAATTCTGATGCAAAAAATGGCCAATATGCAAAGTGAAATTGATCGACTTCGAAACCTTACATATTTATCCATCACCCTGAACACACCACTTCCCGAGCATGGAACAAATACAACTGTACCACCTCTTTTTCCACCGGTTGATTCCCCCACTCCTCAACACTTCCCACCAAATCCTTCCCTTCACAAGACTAATCCAACTGCTTCTAAACAATCCACCAACCCTCAACAACCTAACTTTCCACCAAATAACCTGCAACAAACCAATCCTTCACCATTCACTACCCCATATGCTTCCCAAACTTCACTTACCCAAACTCCAGTCATCCAAACAAACTCATTTACCCAAACTGCCCCACTCACCCAAACCACCCCACTCACCCAAACTGCCTCGCTCACTCAAAAATACCAAGCGACCCATCATATACCGGCGGCACACACTGCAATCCCTAACATGCAATATGTGCCTCAAGTATATGTAGCAGAAGCTCAACCTTTCATTGCCCCAATGCCAACCATGCCGGAAGTCGATCCATATGAGGAGATAGAGAAAGAAGCAAGGTCAAAAACAGATGACAGTGTAGCAAGGGAAATTCATAATTTGAAGGAAGCATTCAAAAGTATCCAAGTCCACAAAGGGTGTGAAGGTCTTGAGTATGAGGATTTATGTGTTCATCCCGATGTTGAGCTGCCTGCGGGGTATAAGGTACCAAAAATTTGATATGTTTGATGGGAAGGGAAATCCTCGAGCTCATTTAAGGTCGTATTGCGACAAGCTAGTTGGAGTAGGGAAAGATGAAGCCATTAGAATGAAGTTGTTTATAAGGAGTTTGACAGGAGAAACCCTTGATTGGTACACAAGTCGGGATCCACAGAAATGGCATAGTTGCGGTGCGATGGCGCAAGAATTCATGGATATATTCAAGTTTAACACTGAGGCTATACCGGATAGGTTTTACTTGATGAAGTTGGAAAAAAAGTCAACAGAGTCTTTCAGAGAGTATGCCATGCGGTGGAGAGCAGATGCTGCAAAAGTTAAACCTCCGATGATCGAAAGCTAGATGACCTCTCTTTTTATACAATCCCAAAAAGATGCAACATACTACGAAAAGATGATAAGTGTGGTAGGACAAAAGTTCTTTGAGTTTGTTAGGATGGGAGAATTTATTGAAGAAGGTATTAAAATTGGAAGAATCACTAATTTGGCAGCCTTGCAAGCAACGTGTAAGGCAATTCAGTCAGATTCAATTGGAGGGGCCCTCAAGAAGAAGAAGGACGGGGTGTCTACTGTCATGACCATCCAGGAACGTAGGTCAAACCAAATGTTAACCTACCAAAATCCATTACCCCAACCTTCATACTATAGTCAGTATACCCAAATTCCTCAACCATATTACCAACCTTCACCCGCCCCTTACCCAGTTTACACCACCCAACAAACATATTATCCACCCAGAGCACCCGTCTATCCAAATCCATCACGATACCAACCCACAAATCCATCCCAACCCTATTACCAACCACAAAACCATCCACCAAATGCACCAAGACCCCGCCCAAACTTTGAGAAAAGACCGACCAAAACCTATACACCTCTAGCGGAACATTTAGCCCAACTATACGAACGATTGAGAACCGCAGGAGTACTCCAACCAATCCAAGGATGAATTCCCAATCCCCTTCCTGGATGGTATGACGAGACCAAGCATTGTGCATATCACTCCGGAGCTGCTGGACATGATACCGAAAATTGCCTTACTCTCAAAGATAAGATTGAGGCATTGATCAAAGAAGGATTCATTCAACTCAGAGGTGTTACCCCTAATGTGAACAACAACCCGTTGCCAAACCATGGCAATGTTAATGTGAACAGGATCACCATTGATGAAGAGTGCAATCTAGAAGGGACCATAGTACCGGTCAAAGTGGAGAAGAATGTTGAGACATCGGCCTTTATTGTTCCCATAATCACAGTCTAAACACAAGCACCGATTGAAGTGGAAGTTCTTATTCCTAAGCCTAAGATCACGGCCCTGGTCGCTCAGCCACCTCCTTTTGACACCAAAGCAGTTCCTTGGGATTACTCGACTGATGCAAGGGACAAAGTAAAAGAGAAGATAGTTGTAGAAACTGTTGCTGCGGGAATGACAAGATCTGGGCATTGTTATGCCCCTGAAGAAGTTGCACGAAGAGGATCAAATAAGGAAAATAACCAAAAAAGAGTTGTGACCGAGGCTGAAGTGGAGGATTTTTGGAGGAAGATGCCAACTAAGGAATATTCAGTTATTGAATAATTGAAGAAAACTCCCGCTCAAATTTCCTTAATGGCCTTACTGATGAATTTTGCAACTCATAGGAGTGCTTTGGTGAAGGTTCTAAGTGAAGCTTATGTTCCAGCCGAGACCACTAGTGAGAATTTTTCAGCCATGGTAGGGCAAGTTTTGGAAGCTAATAAAGTCTCCTTTCATGAAGATGAATTGCTACCCGAAGGCTTGGGAAATAACAAAGCATTGAACATTACCGTCAGATGTAGGGATAAGTTTATTTCTAAAGTTTTGATCGACAATGGTTCAGCTGTTAACATATGTCCTTTCACTACCCTTCGAGTTTTGGGAATTTACATTGGAAAGACTCGTCAAAGTCATGTAAGGGTTAGAGGTTTTGACGGGACACAAAGAGGAGTCATTGGAGAAATTGATCTGCCATTGCAAATTGGACCCGTGGAGTTCATTGTAGAATTCCAAGTGTTGGACATATCTGCTAGTTACAATTTATTACTTGGAAGGCCATGGATTAATATGGCTGATGCGGTCCCTTCTACTCTACACCAGTCTTTGGAACCATCAGGAAATTGTTGTTCTTGGAGAACGTAATAACTCGATATATCCTGAAAATTTAGTCCCATTTATTGAAAGTATGGAAGAGTTGGATGGGTCCATATTCCATACTAGGGAAATTATGTGTGCTACTTTTGTTGAAAGGATACAACTTCCACGTGCCCTTACGATGGTGGCTTGGGAAATGCTGAAGAATGGTTTTATCCCCGGTCAAGGTCTTGGAGTGAAATTGGATGGAATAGTGGAACCAATTCAATTGCCTGGTCAGAAATATATCTTTGGTCTTGGATACGAGCCTACTCTTGAAGAAGTCTTATCAGCTAATCTCAAAAGGAAAAGTGACATTCCCTTACCACAGCCTATTCCACTTTTGAATCAGTCATTTTCCAAGGCGTTCATTGCACAACAATCAAGGGAGCTGCTGAAGATAACCTCGTAGAAGCACTCAAAAACCTGTTCATTGAAGAAGTTGAATGCAGTGTGATTTTGGAGGATTGCACCGAGACCCCAACCATATGGGATGCCAAGCCTGGAGATGCTTTGGATAATTGGACTTGTAACCCGTCCCTGGTTCTCCAGGAATCTTGGTAGATTATTGTGTTAGAATTAGCAAAACAACATGATTCAAATTGAGGCCTGAATCATATTTATGAATTTGTTGTGTTTTGCCTCCACCTTTTGAGAGCTTAATTGCAAAATCTAAATTATGTTTTTCTGCTTTAAATTTCAAAATTTGTCGTTATTTGTTAATTTAATTTTATTTTCTTCTCTCTTTAAGCAAGCAAACTAATAAATTTGTCAATACTGAGAATGTGACATGTAATGAAACAAGCGAACAAATCCTGAATAGTGAACAAACTTTTACAGAATATGAAGAAGATGTGCAACCTGAAGAGTTGACAAAGGATTTTGAACACTTTGAGAATAAAGAAAAGCCAAATTTGGATGAAACTGAGACGATAAATTTGGGAGATTCGGAATTAGTGAGGGAAACAAGAATTAGTGTCCATTTAAATCTGTCTCAAAGAAAAGAACTTGCTGATCTTTTGAGACATTATATGGATGTGTTCGCATGGTCTTATGATGATATGTCGGGTCTAAGCACGGACATTGTTTCACACAAGTTGCCATTCGATCCCTCTTGCCCTCCAGTAAAGCAGAAGCCAAGAAAGATAAAACATGATTTGAGCTTAAAAGTGAAGGAAGAAGTCTCCAAGCAATTTGATGCCAACGTCATCCGAGTCACCAAGTATCCTACATGGTTGGCCAATATAGTACTAGTGCCAAAGAAGGATGGGAAAATCAGAGTATGTGTAGATTACCGAGATCTTAACAAGGCTAGCCCGAAGGATGATTTTCCTCTCCCAAACATTCACATACTTATTGATAATTACGCAGAGCATGAGTTGCAGTCATTTGTTGATTGCTTTGCAGGATATCATCAAATTCTAATGGATGAAGAAGACGCAAAGAAAACAGCATTCATCACGCCTTGGGGAGTATATTGTTATCGGGTAATGCCTTTGGGACTGAAGAATACAGGGGCAACATATATGAGAGCTATGACTACCATATTTCATGACATGATCCATAAAGAGATTGAAGTTTATGTGGATGATGTCATTATCAAGTCACGGAGGAGCTCGGATCATATATCAGATTTGAAGAAATTCTTTGACAGATTAAGGCGATATAATCTGAAATTGAATCCTGCAAAGTGTGCATTTGGTGTCCCTGCCAGAAAGTTATTGGGTCTCATCGTGAGTAGGACGGGGATAGAGTTGGATCCTTCAAAGATAAAGGTTATTCAAGGATTACCTCCTCCAAAGAGTCGAAAGGATGTAATGAGTTTTCTTGGTCGTCTCAATTACATTAGTAGATTTATTGCACAATCAACTGTAATTTGTGAGCCAATTTTCAAGTTGCTGAAGAAAGATGCTGCTACCAGATGGATGAAGGATTGCCAACAAGCTTTTGACAGAATCAAAGAGTATTTATCCAGTCCACCGGTCTTAGTACCCCCAGAACTTGGAAGACCATTGTTGTTGTATTTGTCTGTATCTGACAATGCATTTGGATGCGTTTTGGGACAACATGATGAAACTGGAAAGAAGGAGCAAGCTATATATTACTTGAGCAAAAAGGTCACTCCTTATGAAGCTCGGTATACTTTATTAGAGCGCACTTGTTGTGCTTTGACTTCGGTTGCACAAAAGTTAAGACATTACTTATGTGCATATACCACTTTTCTCATCTCAAGGATGGATCCTCTCAAATATATCTTTCAAAAGCCTATGCCTACTGGGAGACTAGCGAAGTGGCAAATTTTGCTATGTGAATTCGACATTGTTTATGTCACTCAGAAAGCCATCAAGGGACAAGCGCTAGCTGATCATCTCACTGAAAACTCTGTGGATGAAGAGTACAAGCCTCTCAAAACTTATTTTCCCGATGAAGAGGTTTTGTTTATTGGAGAAGATATTTTAGAAGAATATCCAGGGTGGAGAATGTTTTTTGATGGTGCTGCAAACTCCAAAGGAGTTGGTGCTAGAGCGGTGCTAGTTTCAGAATCAGGCCAACATTATCCTATCTCAACGAAGTTCAGATTCCTATGCACCGACAATATGGCAGAATACGAGGCTTGTATGCTTGGGCTCAGAATTGCCGTTGATATGAACATACAAGAATTATTGGTTATAGGTTATTCAGACTTATTGATTCATCAGGTACAAGGTGAATGGAGCACCAAGAATGTGAAGATACTCCCATATATGCTATTGAAACAACCCCAAAAATGCCCGAAAATGTGCTTCGGAAACACCTATAATTGTAATTTCCATATATCTCAAAATCCGTTGATCGGTGCATATACCAAATTCTCATCTCAATGGATGGATACCATTCTCAAATATATCAACCAAAAGCCTATGCCGACTGGGAGACTATTTCGGGGACGTTGCTCATGATCTTTTGCTATGTATAAAACTTTTCCTTTAGTCATTTTGACTATCAGGGTGAGCCCGTAGTTTGTCATCTCCCGCTAAGTACTCATGTTTAGAGTGGTGCCTGACAAAGTTTATTTTCCCTTGAAGCTTGACTGTTTATTGGTATTTATGTTCATTATTTTTTTTGGTGGAGAATGTTTTTTGATGGTGCTGCAAACTCCGTTTATTATGTAGAGCTTGCTAGTTTCAGAATCAGGCCAACATTATCCTAAAAACACTCATTCGCCGGTCACATCTAGGCCCTAGGCTTGGGTCGTGACAGCTATGCGTGAAAGACTTGTGCAAGAAATTTGTCAAGATAGAATTCAAGCATATTCCTCGAACTCAAAACGAGTTTGCAGATGCTTTGGCAACCCTGGCTTCTATGATTCAACATCCAGACAAGAACTACATAGATCCAATCAAGATCAATGTGCAGGATCAACTAGCCTATTGTTTCCATGTAGATGAAGAACCAGATGGAGAGCCTTGGTACTACGACATTAAGAGGTATCTCGGGGAAAGAGACTATCCAGAAGGCATAAACCGTGATCAAAAGAGGACACTTCAAAGACTCTCAAATCACTTTTTCTTAAGTGGAGAAATCCTTTATAGGAGGACTCCAGATTTGGGATTATTAAGGTGTGTTGGCTCCCAAGAGTCGAGCAAGTTGATCGAAGAAATACATGGGGGTACATATGGGCCACACATGAATGGCTTTATTTTGGCAAAGAAGATTTTGCGAGCTGGATATTTCTGGATGACCATGGAAACGAACTGCATTCGTTTTGTGAGAAAGTGTCATCAATGTCAGATTCATGGTGATTTGATTCGGGTTCCACCAAATGAGCTCAATGTAACAAGTTCTCCTTGGCCGTTTGTAGCTTGGGCATGGATGTCATTGGTCCAATTGAGCCATCCGCATCAAACAGACACAGGTTCATTCTGGTAGCAATGGATTACTTCACAAAATGGGTAGAAGCATCTTCATACAAGTCTGTGACAAAGAAGGTGGTGACAGATTCTCTGCGCAATAACATCATTTGTAGATTTGGAATTCCTGAGTCAATTGTAACAGATAATGGAGCTAATCTCAATAGTGGTTTGATGCATGAGATATGTGAGAGGTTCAAAATTATTCACCGCAATTCCACTGCTTATCGACCTCAGATGAATGGAGCAGTTGAGGCAGCCAACAAAAATATCAAGAGAATATTGCGGAAGATGATTGATAATTACAAGCATTTGCATGAGAATTTTCCATTTGCCCTTCTTGGCTACCGCACCACAATTAGGACTTCGACTGGGGCAACACCTTATCTTTTCGTGTATGGAACAGAAGCAGTGTTACCAATGGAAGTTAAGCTACCATCTCTAAGGATTATCCAAGAAGCTGAGTTGAGTGATGCCAAATGGACACAAAATCGGTATGAACAGTTGATGCTCATTGATGAAAAGAGAATGAATGCAGTTTGTCACGGGCAACTTTATCAACATAGAATGGCCAAAGCTTTCAACAAGAAGGTAAGACTGAGACAGTTCAAACCGGGACAGTTGGTATTGAAGCGAATATTCCCGCATCAAGATGAGGCCAAAGGAAAGTTTGAACCTAACTGGCAAGGACCTTACATGGTTCATCGAGTACTGACTGGAGGATCTTTGATTCTAGCAGAAATGGATGGTAAGATTTGGACGAAAGCCATCAATGTAGATGCGATTAAGAGATACTACATCTAGAAGTTTCTATTTTTCATGTAATGTTTTTTGTCATGTATTGAAAACTATGTTTTGAACTGATTCCCTTGGCGGGATACTTAGAAAATCCATATCGGGTTTGGTCTCTTAGTAGAATTTTGCAAAATTTCCTTTTGATGTAATCTGAACTACGTTTTGACCTGATGCCCTTGGAGGGATACGTAGGCGGTCTACATTGGCTTCGGTCACTTTATTAGAAAATTTTGATTTCCCTTTATTTTGTATGTAACGAACTACGTATGGCCTGATTCTGTTTGGATACGTAGGCAACCCGAGGAGTGTTCGGCCCCTTTATTTCATTTTTTAATGTATCCATAGATTATGTTTGGTTTGATTCCCTTGATAGATTGGTAGGCAGCCTACAGAATGTTCGGTATCATCGTGACCAAAGGACAACATATCTCTTCCGCCAAAAACTGGGACAAATTTTTAGGGTGTCGTTGCAAGAAGATATCAAGGGATTGAAGAGTATATGGTCAATCAAATCATCCGACAGAAGAAAGACTTCAGATAAAGGACGTTCGCTTTGTTTCATGATATGTCACAATCTGAAGTTTGACAGAAATTCTTTATATATATATATATATTACCTTATTATTGTTTTTTTAAAAAAAAAATTAATAATAATAATATGATTTTAATCATATATTTTCTTGTCATTTATTAACCAAGATTTAGAATAGACAGAAGTTACAAGTCCAAACAAAGCTGGAAGAAAGAAGTATGAAGAACCAGACCTTCAAAGTCAAGGTGAATCAACCTCCCCCCAAAACTTATAATTTTTCTTTGAGTGCAGGCTTGTCGGGATTAGCAGAATCTAAGAAGTCTATAATGACTATAGCATCGAAAGGACTATATGTCGAGTGGTTTGAATTACTTACTTATAAACTTATGAGTCAAAACTTATAAGTGAAGCTTTACAAAAGTTTCAAATGTGTTTGATTCATAAATATTTTTAAACACGTTGTATATGATTTTGCTCTGCATAAATATTCTTAAAGGCATTGCACAAATGTTTCAGATATTTTCAAACGCACTGCACAAATGCTTTGAGATATTTCCAAATGCACCACACAAATGCTTTCAGATGTTCTACATAAATGCTTTCGAATATTTTTTTAAATGCACTGCACAAATGCTTTTAGATATTTTCAAATGCACCTCACAAATGCTTTCATATGTTTTGCACAAATGCATATTTTCAAATGCACTGCACAAAAGTTTTCAAGTATTCTACATGGCTTTCGACTGCTTTCTAATGCATTGCAAAAATGCTTTAAATTCATTACACAAATGCTTTTAGTTGACCGCACAGATGCTTTCAAATATGCTGCACAAACTCTTTACGAGAATGCATTGCCTTCAAAGACTTCATTTTCATAAATCATCAGCTTAAAAAGCCTCATCTTTATAAATCGTTTGGATAAAGTTTCATCGTCATGAGATATTTGGGTTAAGGCCTCATTTTCATTAATCATCGCTGAAAAGCACCATTTTCATGAATCATCGGCCTTAAACCCCATTTTCATAAATTGTGCCAAAGATTTCATCTCATTAAATCATTTCGGCTTGCAAGGCCGCATTTCATAGACTTACACCCAGGAGGTGTTATTTCCATGTGTTTATCGCACCTTGCTTTATATTTAATATTATTTACTAATTATTTTGTCAAGTTTGAGTTCTGCAGGAGCTTTAGCATAACGTGGAACTATTTCTAAGCAGTGAACTGGAGAAATTCGTTGGAGAGTCAAACTCACCAACAAAGGTCAAGGGTCTACCTCGAACTTCATTCCCCAATACTCTCATCGATCACAATACCCAGTAACATCTTAATTCAACACTGGGGCACTTTTGTGAGCTCGCATCTACCTTGTCTTCTAGATCCTCTACCTCATACGTTATCCAATGCTCATATTGTCTCATACTCTCCCAAGGTCGTATTTGTTGGTCGGGATAAATTGGCTACTACGTCAACTTCTTTGCCCAAAAACTCTTACATCGTCTCTGGTCAAAGAGGGACAAGTTGTTGACAACCCATTTTGACCCTCCTTTCTTTTAATTCATTATTTTCGAGCTTCTAAATTAATAACGTATCAAATTATCTTTTTCACAACTATTCTTACTACAATGACTAATTATCATTACTATTATAATTAATACTAAAATTATATGTTTTATCATGGAAAATACTATTATAAGCTTTTTACATCTCTTTTCTTAAATAATCAATTGCCATCGCCTTATTTCAAGTTTTGCACTTATTAAAATTATAAGTTCATATTTTGTATCTATATTATATAATTTTATTTTGTAACTTAGTATTTGTCATCATATAATATATCTTGTATTAATTATTAAGTTAGAAGCCCAAATAATATAAAAGAAAGAAAGGAAAAAACCAAAAAGAGTTTCAATCCAGATCCATTTACCAGCCCAAATAATATCAGCCCAAATTCTCCCTTAACATTCAACCCAAACTAAAATAACCCATTTAAATGGCCCAAGAAGAAGCTCATTCTTACACTCTTCCGCCATGTAAGCGCCACGCGAGCAGCCACGTTGGCGCCACATAAAGCGCCAACGTTCCAAAGCACACGCCTTCCACACGTCTGCCCACACCTTCCATGCTCAACCACAAGCCTGCCACGTGTCTCTCCCCTATTGGTTGGTCAATTCAAAACTTAAACCCTAAGATCCAAAATATCTTGAATTACCTATTTTACCCACCTTAATCTACCTAAAATGACCTAAGTATCCTCCAATCACTAAATTATTCTAGTGTTTCATCCTTTGTTTCAAAGAACCGTACCTCTATATCTATCATGGCTATCTCATCTTTGCCATGGCAGAACATTTTTTTTGGCTTCTTCTCCATTTTAAGGATGTCTACAATCTCTTCTTTTTGCGAGCAAAAGACCTGCAAGATTATTTGGAGTAACCATTTGCGAGAAATCCCGAGGTCTTGACCAAGGCATCTTCAAAACTCTATTGCTAGCATACAAAGTTTTCCCTTTTCCTGATGGTCTTTCCTATTGGGCGATTTTAGGCAAATTTTATCTTATTTCTCTCTCTTTTTCGATCAAATTTATGGAAAAAGTCAAAGCTTTCAACGTTCATATTCCTAGGTCTCATGAATTTGAGTTTGAAAATCAGAATCCCGCTCAAAGAGGTCCGAGAACCTTAGCATTTTCTCTATAAATACCAGCCTTAGGCATCCATTTTAAGGACATGTTTTGGGAATCGATTTTAAGCTATCAATGTATAACCAAGAACTACCCAAAAAACCTTACTTACTCTCTGAGATATCTACTTTTTCGTATCTTCGTTTGTCTTTGGATTCCTGTGCGTGATTGAGTTCGAAATAATCCGAGTTCGAGTCTAGATCGGTGATCAAGAGAACTCCAGTTCGCTGCCACATAACAGGTGATACTCGCTTCCTCTGCTTTTTCTTTTTCTCTGTTTTTATGATGATAATGTATGTTCTGAGAAATTCTTTTTAAAAAAATATATAATAATTTTCGTCTAGTTTAACCTAAATGAAGTAATGTATTTCAGCTTAGTTTGAGGTTTGCGGAGATATGAAGTTATGCTTCTTTCACATTTTAGCCCTTTTGAACTAAAGAATGATTCACTTTCTTTTTGAAATGATTATCTGTTAGCGATGAGTTATTTAGTGTTATAGTTAGATTCTTGCTAAAATCTGTTTGGGTTTCAAGTTTGTATCATTTGGTATTTTAATGTGGTGATAAATTTTCACCCCATTATGTTTGAATAATATAGCCTCTGTAGTTTTGCTTAATACATATCTTATGTAGTTTTGGACAAAAAAATGAAAATCATGGTTGTACACTGCTAACAGATTCATGCTTTAAATTCATACAAACAAATGCCAGCTTAAGTTCCCTTCTTTCAATAGATTTATGTGTACAAGTATTTGTGTGATTTCATTCTCGTTCTAATTTTCTCTATGTTTTATACCTGGTGGGCTGCTATATTTCTCTACATGATGACTGGTATACTATTTTATGTTCAAAAAATATGTAATAGCTGCTATGAGTTGGTCCTACGGTAGTTAGTCATAAAAATGTGTATCTTTTCCAATACTTACATTTTTCTTTTTGTATTCAAGTTTGTTGCTTTCGTGGGTTGATTTTGTTTATCTATACGTATTCTTATTCAATATCATTTAATGCTAAATCGCCTTACTAATCTTCTTTTCTTTCTCTATTATACATGTACACTTGGGAGCGCATTTGGAGTTGTGTATGACTCCATCTCTGTCCAAATCAAAGAAGCGATCAACATATGTAGTTTTGCTCGTGTCTAGGGAGATTTACTCATCCCCCAAAAAAAAAATTCAACACTTCCTCTTCATCTCGAAGCTTTATATTGTTTTATTTGCATACATGCATGCCGTTATCTTTTGACTAATGTTTTACATATTATTTTGCACTTATATGTATGTTGTTTTAATTTATGTTTGAACTTGTGCAAATTAACTAAAAATGTCAATAAGACTTAGTCACTCACCTTCCCATCCCTTAAAAATTGGGTTTAGTATAGTATTTTGACTTAAAACAATCCTCTTTTAATTAAGTTCATCTTGTCGTTTAGCTCGCTTGTTGGATTAAGAAAGTATAGCTTTGCAAAGAATGCGGATCTTTTTCTTAAAAATACGTGTCAACCTTTAAATTGTATTTTTTGATAAACTAAAGTCTTAAAACATAGCCCTTTTTTTTTTTATACTTTTCAAGATCAGATTTTTTTTTAAGTTTAAAAAGAAAAAAACAAAAAGTAAATATTTGAGCTTTAAGGTGAAGCATCTTGAGTATTTAAAAGGGGCAATTTTTGAGTACATCTTTTGTTTATATTTTAAAAATACAAATTTTAGTAAAATGTCAATATGTCTAAAGCTTAAAGCACAACTCTTCTTGGGGTATTTTGGGCCGGCAGATTTGAAGATAAAAGGCTTTCAAGTGGATAAAACTTTTATCTTTTATCTTGTTAAGACAAAAAAAAAAGAGATGTATATTCGATCTCTTTAGTTTTAAGATCTCTTTTTGCTAATTTAATTTCATGAAAATATTCTTTTTTAAATAAAAACATTTGACTCGGCCCTCCCCTTCATTTTTTTTTAAAAAAACCGGTGAGTTATATAAGCTTTTGTTTGCATAAAAGAAAAATCAAGTTTTAACTAATTTAATACCTTTAAGGTTATAATGAATTTTATTTCACTTTTTGGGTCTTTATATATAAAGTTAGTATAGTTCAAAGTTTTATTCTTTAACTTTTTCTTTCTCAAGACTAATCATTCAAGTTTTAATAAATACCAATTTTCACTTAAGCTTTTAATACTATATTTTATATTTCTTTTTAACCTAAGTTTGGTCGGTAATCATTTTTTTTAACGAATCTTAAAGGATGCCTTACCCCTTCCCTTTAGGATAAACTAGAACCCTTACCTAGAATCTCATGTTTAGTAGACCTTAAAATGAAGTCAACTTTAGCATCATTAGTTAATATTTAGGAGTCCTAATTCACCTTAAATAATTAGGTGGCGACTTCTTAAGTTAGTTAATAATTTGGAAATCACCAAAATGTTGTACACTATTTGACGTGAGTTAAAATGGGGTATAACAAGTAGTACTTTAGGGTTAAGGTTGTGATTCTTAAGTTACCCTTTCGATTGTCATATTTTATATAATTTTCTTCATTTTCTGAGCTATGGTGATCATGTTTTGGTATCATTGTTGGTATATTATTGGGCCCAATGCCTTGGTCGAGGACTAGTTGGATTTCACGTTTCTATGCTCTGGGAGCAAGGTAGTATTGGTAATGTACACTGATTGTTTAGATGCTATTTTTTGGATGCTAGTTATGGTAATGCATTGCATTAGTACTCGCTTCACGTGTTTCGTGGTACGATCCCAGTAAACGCATTGATTTTCACATGTTTTGTGGTATGGGCTATGAGTATGGCGTAACTATTGGGGGATGTTAGTAGGTATCACCATGACATGAGATTTCGGATGGTGACAATGTTATGGTCTAGTGTAAGGGAATTTGATGGTAAAAGTAATTCAACTGCTAAAGCTAATAAGATTAACGATTGTTGAGAATACAATTAAATAATAAAAGTGTGCTTTCTCTAACATCTTAAGCTTTTTGATGAGATGGTAACACACTTCATTGTGGTATTAGAGCAGGCAGAGGTCCTGCGATCGAATCTCATCATCACCCATATTAAAAAGAATTTCCACGTGCTTTGGCCCATGAAAAAGAACTAAAAATTATTTATTGATCAAATATTAGAAGAAAAAGAGTATAAAACAAAGTGTTAATTATAAAAGGAGAAACTAAGCAAATACCCCATAAAAGTAAAATAATTACAAACATATACCCCTTTACATTCATACCCCCACTAAATAATTACACTATATACCCCCAACTAATTTCGTCTGACGGATACTAAATTAGTATCATATACTGTATTGGTATCATTAAGGCGAAATTAGTATCATATACTGTATTGGTATCATTAAGGCTGATAACTTTCGCTTAACTGATACTAAATCAGTATCATATACTGTATTGGTATCATTAAGGCGGATAACTTTCGCTTAACTGATACTAAATCAGTATCATATACTATATTGGTATCATTATGGCTGATAATTTCACTTAATTGATACTAAATCAATATATATATATATATATATATATATACTGTAATGGTATCATTAAGATTTCTTGTTCAGAAATTACTCATTGGTCAATGATACTATAAAAGTATATATATATATATACTGTAATGGTATCATCAAGGTTTTTAATATCAGTTAGGCGAAAATTATCTGCCTTAATGAATAAGGGGTAGGGCTGTAATTATTTATGAGAGAATGGATATTTCTTGAATTACTTTGGATTTGGATATGAACATGTAATTATTTTGGGTTTTATGGCCCATTTATGTAGTTTTTCCATTATAAAATGAAGTAACACTTGAAAACTGATTTATTTAAATTTCAAGACTAAAAATCATTTTTGAATATTCTAGTATGATAGAAAAAAATTATTTTATAAATTCAATGAAATTTTTATGGTTGCATAAAGTGCGGGCAAATTGACTAATTAGGAATATAATTCTAGAGTTATAATTTTGATATATTTATCTCAACTTCTATGTGGGTAGATAATCTCATCATTTTATGATATAAAATTTATAGGTAATTTTAAATAATATCTTCAATTAAATACAAGATACATTTAATCTCAAATTTTAAATTTATATACTGAATAACCCACTTAATCCCTCCCATCAAGTGACCCTTTAATTAACAATTCATTTTTAATCTTGTCCATAGAATCATATTAGAAAATACTAATACCCTCTGAGGATGCTAGGGGTCATTTATAGGATGTTTCAGAAAGAGTCTAAACTTTACCCTTTATCATTAGTATTCATTTATTTTTACTTATCGACTGTTTTAAAAATAGATTTTTATTTTTACTTTTTACTTTTAATATATTAAAAAAATATTATTCTTTCTTATAAATTTTACTTTTACATTAATTATTTGTTCCTCAAATTATTTCTCAAGATTTAAGACTATACATCAATTCATATGTGTATATATAATCAAATACTTTTATTAATTATTGTTTTTTAAGAGACACATAAAATTTAAAGTGAACAAGTAAAAGTAAACGAAGGGAATAGTATAAAAAAGTGTTGAGCGATGTGTTAAATTCCCTTTTGACCTACCAATTGGACTATGTTATTTATGGTTACATCATTGTCTTTCCAAGATTTTCCTTTGCAATAAAATCTTTGATGATTGATCATATGATATTTATTTGTGAGAGAGATGGGGAAATGCATTTTTTTCTTTGGGTGCATATGATAAACTAACTAATGCGTTTCCACTCATCTTTGCATCAAAAAATCTATTCCATTAAAAGTTGAGATGCTCTTGGCATAAAATGCCAAAGTGCAAGAAAAAGACATTGATTCTCATGCATATATATTAAGATAAGATAAAGAATTAAAATATCTAGAGTTGGCATTCCATATCAAAGATGAAAAAATCTACGAATAAAAATAAAGATAGAATTAATTTTATCTCAATTTATATGGATATATTTAATCATCTCAGATAGAAATGTTAACATAAGTAGGTAAAATTTATATTTTGTGAAATTGAATTGCTAGCATAAATCAATTGTAAAAATAAATTTCTCTCCAACAGAGGAAACTATGATTCTTTTTACCAGTGATGGTGTTTAACCGTCTTACTAGTGTTGGGTATAGTAAGAATAAATGAGAAATTGAGAGAATGTGAAAGGAGGGAATATGAAGTGTTATCTTACGCTTTAATGAAAAACATTTCTCCCTCATTGATGGTGAAAAGAAAAGTTCAACTGTTTAAATAAGGAAACACTCCTACTTGTTAAAAGGGTTGAAAAGAGGGACCTCGCAATCGTTGCACGACTCGAATAGGGCAACGACTACAACGGCCAGGGCTATGACTGCGATTTTAATAATTAATTAATAAATAATCGTTAAATAGCCAACCAGAAATGACCCGGTTCCAAATCGGCTTTGGCTTTAATTATTAATTAATTAATCATTAAATAGCCAACCAGAAACGACCCATCTCCAAATCAAATTCGCGAGATCCGGTTCAATTTTTTTCCAGTTTAATTTATAATTTCTTTTTCATTTTATTTAAAATTTCCGTCATGATTGTTCTATAAGGTTGCAAATTCTCAGGAACAACCATTGCTTAGTGATTGTTCTGGAAGATTGCAAACTTTCATAAACAATGCTTCGTGGTTATAAATATCTGT
Organism: Solanum appendiculatum; assembly: GCA_018342035.1. Classification (NCBI taxonomy): domain Eukaryota; kingdom Viridiplantae; phylum Streptophyta; class Magnoliopsida; order Solanales; family Solanaceae; genus Solanum; species Solanum appendiculatum. Next base: position 339,297 of record JAGDQO010000681.1, on the reverse strand, counting down.
GATTTCTCAGATTTTCACTACGAAATTTCTGAACTTCTTCTTCTTCTGCACAGCTAAATCTAGTATTTTAGTGTACTTTGCTCTCGTTGAGTGGTTCAGTGACACTATTGTTTTGGTACTGATGCACTGGTGAATAAAATCGTTCTATCCTGGAGGATATATTCCTTTAACCACGGATACTTGATGAGAATAATTTTCTTAAGGACACAATGCATTCAGTGGGCTCGATTTTTTCTTCTCGTCAATTTTATTTCTATTTTTGTTACAAATTCTGTTTTTTACTAGTTTTAATTTCTGATTTTGAAAACATGCTTTAAACTTTGTTATTTATTTTTTTGCGAAGTTATTGAATTAAATATTTTATTAATACAGATAAGTATTTTACTAATACAAATTGGATAATAACGTAATTGTTAATCCCTCTGCCCAACAATATTTGTTCACTATTGACTTGGCACACTTTTTAAAAATAATAAATAGAAGGGTGATTTTACTATATTACTCTTTGAATATAATAAATATAATGTATTGAAAAATGTAATAGGGAGATGACTATAATTAATGATAAGGGTAAATTAGGAATTAAGTGTAAAATTATCCATTGATTTCATAAAGTGGACAAGTATTATTGAACATTTCAAAATAGTATCGTGGACAATTATTATTGAACGAGGGGGTATTTGTTAATTGGATAGCTATTACTTTTTACTAGCACGTGTATCTAGTAATGTTATCAGTCAAAAATTAGACGGCGGATGATAAAAAATTAGCTAAACATTTTTTATACTGGAATTTGAACCATTTTATGATTTTCTCAAAGTTCATGAAATGCCACATCCTTGAATAAGTAAAGAGTAAACATGATTTAGAGCCTGTTTGGATTAGCTTAAAAGTTAGTCAAATCTATTTTAAAGTCTTTTTAGTTTTTAGAAGTGTTTGACAAGTTTAAAAATAATTTAAAATAAGTTTAAAATGACTTTAAAAGGTTAAAAATCAAATATAAGCCTCCCGCTACTTTTTATTTTTTGACTTAACAGTCATTTAAGTTTAACTTTTTATTTCTTGCCTTAAAAGTTACTTTTTTAAGTCAATTCAAACGGGCTCTTAATTTCACAAGAAGTGACACAATTAATTTATGATTGATAAAAAGAAAAAGAAAAAGAAAAAGGAAAAAGAAAGTCCAATGTCACTTTCCTGGACAAAAGCATGACAAATCTCCTTTTGGTGCAATTTCTATCCACATATTGAGGCTATTCTTGGTATCTAGTCGAAGAGACGAAGCCAGAATTAAGAGTTTAGGGATTCTAAATATCTTTTTAAGAGATTTTAAGTTTGGGGTTGTAAATTTCTTTTTTTTTTTTAAAAACAAAAAAGAAACTTTTTCTTGATGGAGGGATTTAAACCCACAATTCTAGCATGAAAGACATTTCTACAACCCTTTCATTACTACTAAGCTATAAGTCAATTTTGTTAAGAGTTCAAGAGGTAATAGACATATATATTTATTTAGTTTCTAGGATAAATACAGGATTTATAAAAAAATTATCGAATTTGTCTAAACCCGCGAACCCCGCCTATGATACAAGTTATAGATCAAGTGGATATATGTTTGGAATTTGCTATGGCTTCTAAATGATGTCATGGGGCTTTTATACAATTTATGCTTTCCTCATGCTCAAACCACAAGCCATGTGTTCTCTTTACCTTTGTCTTTTTCATTTCTGTAAACTAATAATATGAGCAAAAAGACAGAAAGATAGGTAAAACTCCATAAACATTGAGGGAGACGGGAGACACAATATTTATGAAAAGCAAGAAGCCTTGTCGTGAGGGACTGACCAAAATATAAATAGATCTTACTTATACTTTCTCTGTTTTACTCCCTCTGTCCAACAATAGTTGTCCATTATTAACTTGACATACCTCTTAAAGAAACAATAAATAATAGGAGCAATATTATTATTTTATTCTTTAACTTTATTAAATTTAATGCTTTAAAAATGTGTTAGATGATAAAGAGTATTTAATAACAAGGGTAAAATAGATACAAATGGTAAATTATCTCTTGATTTTCTAAACTGGACAAATTTTGTTGGACAACTATTTTTAGTATAGTGGACAACTATTATTGGACGGAGGGAGTATTTTATTTGGCCTCTATATCAAATAAATTTTATTTTACTTGTTCATTTTCTTAAATCAAGAGATTGGTTTAAGTGTTTTTTTCAAGCTATCCTTAGTGTTAAATAGCTACATAAAATAGCAATAGTCAAATTTAGAGTTTCAAAATATCATTAATATAATTAGTTTAGTAAATTACACATCTAATTAAATTTTACTTAAGAGGATGTGTCGGGTCAACAGGGTCAAGTAATATAAAATAGTATGAGTACTTTGGATTGGCTTTTGGCTTTTGGCTTATAGCCTGTTTGGATTGACTTTTCAGTTTTGACTTATAAGTCAAAAGCTATAAATTAGAAATTCTAAGTTAAGACTTTTGACTTATTTTTGTCGTTTCAGCTTAGAACTAAGTGCTTATAAGCACTTCTTTAACTTATCTAAACACTGTAAAACTGCTTTAAATCTATTTTAGTTTTAAAACACTTAAAATAAGTAAATTCAAAAAGACTCTTAGTTAAATAAATATTAGATTTCAAAAGGGACATGTGTCATAAAATAAATTATGCACTGGACGAACTAGAGGATGCCACACCGGAGATGAGCATATATATATATATACTAGTTATGAAACACCTGTGATGTGCATGAGTCCAAGATTTGTTCATAAATTTATTTTTAAGTAGTGTTAATTAAATGATATTAAATTATCTCATTGAGGGTAAGCTAAATAGCTAATAAGTATTATAAAATATTGATAAATTTTAAGTGATATGGACTAATTGATTTTAATTTTTTGCTCTAAAATAAATTAAAATATATATTTCTATGGTAGTAAATCGTCTTATTCTCTTTTCACGCAAATCTAATGTGAAGAGGCCCATTGAAATGTCCATAAGTAAAGTATTTTTCTTCATCGATCGTTGATTTTTTACTCAAAGTGATTACAAAATTTACACAAATATTACCGACATTCAAAATAATAAAGCTATAATTAAAGGATATGAATTCAAAACTAAAGTTCATACTAAAGCGGGTTCCACAATTTCAAAAAAACTATACACTAATTAAATTAAAGTGAAACAAAAGAAATAATTTTCGAAAGTAATTTTTTAAATTTTTTCCAAAAATACCCTTGCTGAAGCAGACACGTCGACGAAGATGTGCTTGCGACAACCTCAAACTCTCTCTTATATATATATATATATATACTAAACATTAGGTCCCCGCGCCAGTGCAGGCCCAACATATGTTACTTTTTTGTCTCAATTTATTTGACACAAATGAAATTTAAAGAGTCAACTAAATTTTTTGTATGTGTTTTTTTAAAAAATATTTTAAATTGTTAATTTATAGTGATTTATAGTACATTTTATGTCATTTTCAAACTTTCTATTCCATTTTATGTGATGCGAGTGATTTTAGGAAAGTCAACGAAATTTTTTATATGATTCTCACATATTTTTAGTTGTTATTTTACTATGATTTATCGTATTTTTCACGTTATTTTCAAACAATATGTGTTACTTTTTCTGTTTCGATATGGAATTAGAGAGTCAATCAAATTTCTTATATGGTTTTTAACTATGTTTTTTTTTTAATATCTTAAATTGTTACATTGTGATTTTAAGCTTTTTTTTAATGTAATTTTCAAATATATAACAAATTTAAAAAATAGACAAAAAAATTAAACCAAAGAAAGTACTAAAGTTTTCAAATCATCATATTTCTATATTAAAATGTTCAAATCTTTAAAACTTCACATATATGCACATATACTTCCTTAAAACCATGAACTTCCAAACTTGAATGTTAAATTACTATAATAACCTCAATTAAAAATACTTAATTTAGTTTATTTATTCACATATTTATTTGTATTATATTAAAAGTAGACAACTTTTCACATTGAAGGGTTGTGACTTTTCCGATGAGTTGTGGCTTTTCCGAAGGATTGTGACTTTTCTGATGAGTTGTGACTTTTCCGAAAGGCTATGACTTTTCCGAAGAGTTGTGACTTCTCCAATGAGTTGTGACTTTTTCGAAGGGTTGTGACTTTTCCAAAGAGTTGTGACTTTTCCGATGAGTTGTGATTTTTTCAAAGGGTTGTAACTTTTTCAAAGGGTTGTGACTTTTCTAAAAAGGTACAATTAGCACATATTCATATTACCATTTGTTTGCTATGAACAGAGGGGTTTCCTCTTATTTTTACACTACAAATTTTTTAATTTTTCTACTCTTATTCTTCTTAAAAAATCTCAAGTGTGATTTGTAACAGTTGAATAAGAATTGAGGTACCACACCAGGTAGAGTTGATGAACAAATTGTAGCAAATTAGTCATCTATTCGCACTCGTATTTTTCTCCTACGAATTTCATCACATACATACTTCAATATAACTTATATCATTTTAGAAAATTATTACTAATTAGCATGAGATACACGTGCAACGTCCATTGATATACTGAAGTTCTTATCATTAAAATTTAGGTATTGGCTTTTTATTAAAGAAAAAAAGAAGAGAACATAGAAATGTGCAATTAACTATGAACTTTTCTTCACACATAAAAGTTCTATTTATAGTGCGCAGAGATTTTTATTTCTTTTTCTTATTTTGTTTCTTTAATTAATTTCTTTTAAGTTTTCATTCGAGAGAGAATTAAATAATTAATGTTTCTCTAACGAGTGAACAATGACGAATACACACATTGTGGATTGTTTTTCAAATAAAATTAATAGATCAGGGTGTGGGAAAGACAATAATAAATAACAAATACGAAAAAGACACATGATTGGGGTAAGATATTTCTTCTTTGTTTTTCCATTTTTTATTCCTTTACTTCAAACGAAGGAGTTTCTTCCTAATTTTGCTAAAACAACAGGCATCAACATAGTCCATTGAATTATTAGTTTTCATGTAATATTTCAAGAATAGATTTTCACTTTTATTTAATACAAAACATCAATTATAGAGATAATATGATACTATAACCATGATAATAATTATTTTTAATAGATATGTCAAGTTGAATTAAAGCAAGTAAAAATGAACGGAGAAAGTAAAGTGTTGGTGGCAAGGGATTTCCATCAAATGGAACACTAGAGTGAATATAGCATTAACATATATTTTCGCCTTCCTTCTTCAATAGCTATGAATTATTCCATATACTTTGTCTTTTTAAAAAAATTTCTACTGAGTATGAAAATTTTTAAGTATGAATTTTCTGTTATTTTGTGTTCATTTTAATCTGATAAAATGTTATGTCACAAGATACACTCCTTGGTAGTTATATAAAAATAGATTAAAAAATAGTGATTGATCATAAAATGAGCGTAAATCAAATTAAAGATTCTATAAATAATACTTTAAATATTATTCATCTATTATTTTTTTATTATTGAAAAAGTTTAATGTTTTATATCACGATACAACTTCTGTAAGATTATGCGGCACAAAAAAGGAGAAGAGTACGATTTCACAAAGATAAGATAGAAACTTTAAGAAATGAAATATTTTCACCATAGGTGATGTTGTTCATATATATATATATATAACAAAGAATTGATCAAGCTAAATATTTGACATACAGTCAAACCTCTATTTAACCAGCCTTTCTTATCACAACATTTCACTGTAACGGCCTAATTTTCTTTAGAATTATATTTCATGTTATATTTTTTGTCTATATAACATTCTACTTATAACAGTGTCGATATTCACTATAGAAGTACACTTTTTGTAATATTACATCACTAGAAATGGTGTCCATCATTTATGGTCATAACCTCAACATGAAAGGTTACTGTTGACCTTTTTTATATTGATATTTTTTTCCTATTTTATTGGTTAAATTTGTTTACAAATACATTCTTTGTTTTTATTACACAAAATCAATAAACGATCATGTTGTGTATTTTTAATAGCTAAATGAGACCAAAATGTCAAATATCAATATAAATATATAACAACACCTCACTATAGCAGTCATGAAATTTTCCAATAGACATTAACAAGGTTTTAATATATTAAAAGAACAATTATCTTTTGATAATTACTCGGTTGTATTGAGTTTTATCTTCAACACCAAATTAATAATATATATATACAACCACACTTGACAATAAACTAACAAGGAATTCTAACTATGTGAAAAATATAATCAATTAATTAGCAAATTGTGTATACTGATAAACTATAACATGATAACATCAATGGAAAACTACATATCCACAATAATTTCACATTATGGAATCTAAAAACTATAACATGAGTGAAGTAAAAAAATTACTACTAAAGAAATGTCACTTTCTCCCCATATTTAAACTTTGAATGTATTTTGAAATGTTTCAACGATATCTAGAAATTTTAATCTCAAAAAATAAGTAACTCTATGACAATATGTATTAATCATTTAAAAACACTTGTCCTGTGTTCTTTTAGTTATATTTAATTACTGAAATGCTTTAATTTAGTAATACTAATTCTATTTTACAACATCGTATACTATATGATAAGATACACACGTGCAACGCACGCGCCGTGAAACTAGTATATATACATATATATGAAATCTCTTTCTAATAATACCACATATATATTTCATTTTTAAAATATGACTCCCTCCGTTTCGATTTATATGAACTTATTTTTTTATTTCATTTTAAAAAGAAAATAACCTCTAAATTTTAATTTTTTTATATAGCATATTTAAGATCACAAAACTAAAATGTGTTTTAATATATTTGATATATTTTAAATTTAAGACCACAAAATTTAAATATACATATAAATTTTAATTTTAATTGATTTCCACCAAATATTATACTTGATATATAATTAGTAAGAGCTAAATCTAATTATAATTTATTTACTTTCATGTAACAGAGACGTATCATTTCCGAACATATCCACTGGCTTAAGAGAAGGGGGAGACTCTAATTAATGAGAAAAAAGATTTTTTAAATTTAAATTTACAAAAAGAATAAATTAATTTGGAATTTCTTATGCAAATTATGTGGGTTATTAATATTTTGTGTGGGTTGATGCTTGAGAGAAAGGGGGGGGGGTTAGAATTTTAAATACCCATACAATTCAAATTTTGTGCTATTAGATATATTTTTGACCATAAACTAAAATTACAAAGTGTATATAATACACTTGGATGAGATAGCATGATAACTAATCAAGAGGACATCTGACATTTAAGTGCAAAAAAATATTTAAAAATAAATTATAAGAAAAAAGGAAGTAAAACTATTTTTTGACAAAATAGAAATAAAAATACCTATTTTCTAAATCCCGCCATAACTAGCCCACCCTCTTTCCTCCTTTCTTTCTGAGACTTTTCTGGTGTCGTCTCCTTTAAGAGCCTGTTTGGATTGGCTTAAAAATTGATAAAACCTATTTTTAAGTCATTTTTAGCTTTTTGGAATATTAGACAAAGTTAAAATAATTTAAAATAAATTTAAAATGACTTTAAAAAAGTTAAAAGTTAAAAGTAAGTTTTTCCCTACTTTTCATTTTTTAACTTAAAAGTTACTGAAGTTTGACTTCTTAAAAAGCTTCTAAGCCAAACCAACTCTAAAGCCTACTTTCTTCTTTCTCATTTTTTTTTTTTGGGGTTTTGATTAGATTTTTTTTTAATGTTAAATTATAAATCTTTCTTCTCAAAGTTTACTAACCATCAATCACCTATCTTAAGGACCCATTTGGCTATAGATGTTCCGAAAAATATTTGAGAATTTTTTTGACAAATATTGTTTGGACATACAATTTTTTTTTATTTGACAAATAATTCAAATTTTCAAATACTAAAAAAAATAATATATGGACCAAATTATATTATTTGAGAACTTATAAAAATTTAAAATTACCTCAAATTTTTATATTTTATAAAAACACTTATTCATTTATAGTTCTGGACCGAATTTCAGTCCTAGTTCATTCTATAAAATATATACAATTATACACATATTTTATGTAATTTTTATCCGAGTTTACTCTGCGAAGTAACTTCCAATTAAAAGTAGTAATACTAGTTTTTTGTATACAAATCAATGATATATATATATAAGATTCATGTTTATTGTGTTCGTTGTAATGACTTTTCATAGAACATGTTCATTACAAAATGATAATGCAAACTTATGTGTTTTTAAAATATTTTTATGAACTTAAGAGTATATATTTCTTTACAAAGTCAAATATTTCTCCAAAATCTATGACCAAATGCATGGTAAAACTTCATCTAAAAATGATTTGCCAAAAATATTTATGAATCTATGGCCAAACGGTAACTTACTTTTTGGCTTTTGTCATCGTCTTAAATACTTCATCTCTCTTTTTTTTTCTTTTTCAAATTTGATTATTTTATAGTTAAAAATGTATAAATTTCTAGCAAAAGAGGGCGAAAAAAAAGAAGAAAAAAAGTGATTGTGATTTTCATGTTTCCAGACAAATAAGATAATAATAATTATAATTGTTGAATTTTTTAAGGTAAAAAAAGAAGAAGATAATGATGGTGATAGTGGTGGTGATTTTCAGATCTAAAAATAAATAAAATAAAGTATAAAGTTATTATAATTGTAATAATATTAATAATGATGTTGGTAGCAACAACAGGTTGATAGTATACGACAGAAAAAATAATGATAAAAAAAGAATGAATAATAATAATAATAATTTTAAAAAATTGGCTAAATAAAAAGCTTCACACGATAATTTTGAGTATATTCATTGGAAAATTTTCACAAATTGCCACTATAATAAACTTAATTAGGCTCTTTAGCTATAGTTTGCATATTTATGGGTTGTAGCTATAGTATAATTCACGGGTTTGTATAATTCGCGGGTGAGTTTGTATAAATCGCGGGTACGTTTGTATAAATCGCGGGTACGTTTGTATAATTGAGCTATTTTTATATAAACTCCAAATAACTAATTTATTCAAGCACGAACATTTGGACTTTAAATAGTTATACAATTTATATTATACAAAATTACATTATACAAAAGTTATACAAATTTTGAAATGTTTGTATAATTGAGATATTTTTATATAAACTCAAAATAATGAATTTATACAAGCACAAACATTTGAACTTTTCACGACCCAAGGTATACCCTAGGTGTAACATGTCGTATAGAACCCCCGGAGGCCCTACACAAGCTACTTAGCGTACATCTTACATGATAATAGAAATAAAGAATTCAAAAGATAGCATTACATATTTCAAAAGTTTGACAAAGTGAAAGTCTAACATAAGTCTCAATAAGTCATCTAATACATCATAAGGAAAGTGATTAGGACGTAGCCTATACATCATATACAAAGTCTGAAAACGAAAATGACATAAAGCTATAAAAGTATCTCGATCCTCGGAACATGAGGACTCAACAAACTTCAAAGCCAAGGGAGCCAACTAGCCACGAGTATAGATGGTAGGAGCGTCGGATCCAACAGTAGTGAAACAATGTAGGCACAAGTTTGCATTAGTACATGGAATGTACTAAGTATGGGGCAGTATGCATAAAATAGGTATGATAGCATGAATGGCTTAAAATATGTAGGCATGATCATTCGTTGAACATTAAAGACTTAAAGAAGTAATCACATGCAAATCATGGAATATGGTCAAGATAATAAAATAAGAGACATAGGAAAAGCTTTGAAGAAACATAGTCATTTTGTGGGATATTAACTTTAACCGATAATAAGAGCATGAGAGCTATATTATGGAATCTGGTATATCCCTCTTACCGAAAGAAGGGCAATTTACTTGCCAAGGTAGAATCTGTACATATCATCTTTTTCTAAAGTGGATCCACTAGCTAGGTCATTTAAGATAATCCTACGGGGGCACGTAGTTTGGGACTAGAGGTTGCTACTAGGGACTACCCTATTTGAGCCTCTACCTCAAAGCTCTCTCGGTGCTAAGTCTAAATCCCAACGGAATAGATAAAAGCCAAATATCACTATAACATCAGAAAGGCAATGATCAATACCAATCCACACTTTTTAGATCAAAGCATAGAATAGCTCATTAAACACATTTCAACATAGATGAGAAAATATTTCACCAATGTGAAACCATACGTGAGAAATACCTTTCACAATCATGATCATAATAGCTTGTGAGAAGACCTTTCACAATAACATTGATACTTTTCTTTCAAAGCATCCCCACACCATTACAATAGCTTCATAAAAACATGCATATCTTCATAATTTCATAGTTCATAGGCTCATGGGTTCATCGTAGGCTCATAGTTGAAAATCATGATTTAGGCATGGGTCAAAATAATTTCAGCTAAATATCATGCATTAACATTGAATCATGCATTAGAAGACTTATTCAACAATAATAAATCATAATTGGATTAAACCTACAAGAATGAATTGAAACCCTAACTTGATCAATTGAAGTTGAATTGAGAAATTGGAGGCCTTGGGGACCTTATGGAGGAAAGGACTCCATGAGTAAATACCCACATACCTTGCTACTCAAAGCCCAAGATGAATGGTGAATTGGAGACTTGGATTGAACCCTAGGTTCTTCTTCTTCTTCCTTAAGTTGAGAGGATTTTGGGGGAATGAATTTGGTTGGGTTTTGGGGGATTAAGAGAATGGGGTTTGTGTGGGTAATTTAGGACTAAAAAAAGCCTTATATAGGCCTTAGGATGAAGGTCAAAACAACATAGTATAGGTTTAGAATATTTAGAAAAAGACCCAAAAGCCCTTGAAATTTAACTGTCGGACTGGTCTACAGGTTAGACCTACGGGCCGTAGAACTTTCTACGTCCGTATTGGTCAACCGTAGACCAAGTACTGGGACCTTAAATTGCCCAACTTTTTGACGGAACAATTATACGGTTCGTAGGTCTTCCTACGATCCGTAGACACCAACTGTAGAAATCAACTTTGGCCTTAAAATTTCACTAAGCCTGGGAGCTTCCTACGAGACCTATCTACGACTCGTAGATCATTTGACGAGCCGTCCTGTTCAACCGTAGAAAAGATACTGAAACTTGATTTTTGAAAAAGTATTTTCCCCCTTTCTACGAGATTGGTCTACGACCTGTAGAAATACCTAGGAATCGTAGATTGGTCTCGTAGACCTGAACCTATTGCTACAATTTAATGCAGTCTCTTTCCATTTCAAAATCCAAGGTGTTACAATATCTCCCTCTTGGGAACATTCATCCTCAAATGGAACTCAAGGCAATATAATAAGAGTGAGGGAGGAGATTTAACAACCCAATTTGAATGCAATCACACAATGCACGTATTCGAAGAGAAAAATGAATCCAAGCTAAGATATATTTTAAAGCATCATTTCATAAAACATAAATGCATGCATAAAGAAACATAAAAATGACCAAGACACATGAATCCGGAGGAATGAGCCATAAGGAGCTAAATACCTCAAGCTAGAGTAGGATCGGAGAGAAAGAGATGAGGATATCAAGGCATCATATCATCAGCCTCGGCCTTCCATGTAGCACCCTCAACTAATTGATTCCTCCACAACACCTTTACGGATGCAACTTCCTTGTTCCTCAACCTTCTAATTTGCTGGTCCAAAATCTCAACCGGAACTTCTTCATAAGAAAGACTTTCCTTTATACCAAGACTCTCCAATGGTATATGGATGTCGGATCTCCAACACACTTCTTTAATAAGGACACATGAAAAACTGGATGTACCGATGTTAAATCTTAGGCAAATTAAGTTCATAAGACACTTTGCCAATACGCCTCACTACTTGATAAGGACCAACATAACGGGGACTAAGCTTCCCTTTCTTACCAAACCTCACGACACCCTTCATAGGTGAAATTTTCAAGTAAACCCAATCATCAACATCATACTCAAGATCTCTTCTTCTAACATCGGCATAGGACTTTTATCGACTTTGAGCCATTTTCAAACTTTCACTAATAAGCCAAACTTTCTCCATAGCCTCATATACTAATTCGGGACCTATCAAGGCAACCTTACCAACTTCAAACAACCTATAGGAGATCTACACCTCCTACCATAAAGAGCCTCAAATGGAGTCATACCAATACTTGAATGATAACTATTATTATAAGCAAATTCAATCAAAGGCAAATGATCATATCAATTACCCTTGAAGTCAAACACACAAGCTCTCAACATATCTTCCAAAGTTTGGATAATACGCTCCGTTTTCCCATCGACTTGAGGATGAAAGGCCGCACTAAGCTTGACACAAGTACCAAGACCCTTTTGGAAAGACTTTCAAAATTGAGAAGTGAATTGGGTACCACTATCGGAGATGATAGATAAGGGCACTCCATGCAACCTAACCATCTCTTTTAAATACAACTTAGCATAATCTTCCGCCGAATAGGAAATCTTGACGGGAAGGAAATGAGCCGAATTAGTCATATGATCCACAATAACCTAAATCGAGTCATGTTTCCACTGGGTGCGAGGTAAGCCAACAATAAAGTCTATATTCAAATCTTCCCACTTCTAGGTAGGAATACTAATATCTTGGGACAAATCTCCCAGCCTTTAATGCTCAATTTTTACTTAATGACAATTAGGACACTTAGCCACAAATTCTGCAATATCCTTCTTCATTCCATTCCACCAATAGACTTCCCGCAAGTCACGCTACATCTTGGTGGCTCCCGGGTGAATGGAATACCAAGAACTATGGATTTCAGACAAAATTTGTTCCCTCAAGTCATCAACATTTGGAACACATAACCGACCTTGATATCGAAGAACACTATCTCCCCCTTCGGAGAAAGTCTTAATGGCTTTTTCAGAAACCGAATTCTTCAAGACAACTAATACCGGATCAAGATCTTGCTTAGCCTTCATATCCGAACAAAAGACGATTCTGACCCATTATGTACAACTACACCACCTTTATTAGAATCAACCAACCGAACACCCAGTCGGGCCAATCTATGAACATCACAAACCAATTTCTTTTTATCACCCTCAACATGAGTAACACTACCCATTGATAGTCGACTAAGAGCATCCGTAACCAAAACAGGCAAACCATCTTGTAGAAGTCAAGGTAACTTACAAAATATTGTTCCATCGGCTAATGTTACAGATTCTTTTCAAACTTCACATGGAACTCATTCTCAATATACCAATAGTTATTCATATGGAGTTTCTGCAAATCAACTTCAACAAATTGCTTATACTTTGTCTTAGATGACTCAAAATTTATCTACTGGTAATCTTGATACATATGCAAATGCAACAAGTTTATCCTCTTTTCCATATTCTTCAATTAATTTTGTATTTCATAAGCCATGTATTTTGAATAGTGGAGCTACTGATCATATAATTTTTGATTCCACACATTTTACACACACATAATCCTCATCCATACCGATTGTTAATTTACCCACTGGATCTACTGCTTTCATCACTTGCATATGCACTATTCCTTTCAACAAAGATATCACCTTAAAAAATATTTTATGTGTTCCATCTTTTCGCTTAAATTTAATGTCAGCAAACAAGATCACTAATGCCTTTAATTATTGTGTTATGTTGTTTCCCATTTTTTGTGTCTTGCAGGACTTGGCTACGAGAAAGATAATTGGCTTGGATGAATAACGTGGTGGGTTTTTATTACATGTCTCCATTGCAAAAGATACCCATCTTTCACCAAGTTTCTCAGCTGTCAAATTTATGGCACATGCGTCTTGGTCATCCATCACCGTCTCATCTCATATTAGCTTCTTCATTGTTGTCTTCTCATAATCTCTCTTTTAATTATAATTGCACCACTTGTCCTATAACGAAATAGATAAGACTTTCATTTTCTTTAAGTTTAATATCGGGTCATAATCTATTTGATTTATTGCATTGTGATATTTGAGATCTGCACAGGGTATCCACACATTCGAGGATAGTTTTCTTTTTTTACTATTGTGGATGGTTTTACAAGATGCACTTGGGTATTTCTTATTTTAAAAAATCTGATACACAAAATCTAGTAAAATCTTTTATTTTCTTTGCATGTACTCAATTTCATACCTCAGTTAAAATCATAAGGGTAAATGATGGAGGAAAAATCTTATCTATGAGAAGTTTCTTTTGTATCAAGGCATTGAATATCAACGGACTTGCGTCTCTACTTCTCAACAAAATAGAGTAGTTGAATGCAAGCATCGTCATATTCTAGTTATTGCAAGAGCGTTACAATTTCAGTCTCATTTACCCCTCTTTTTTTGGGAGAATGTGTGTTGACTGTTGTCTATCTCACCAATAGGCTTCCATCACCATTGTTATCTTCTAAATCACCTTTTGAGTTATTATATAATCATCCGCCATCTCTTGATCACTTAAAAGTTTTGGGCTGTCTATGTTACACAACAGTTGTTAATCCTGCTCATAAATTTGATTTTCATGGAAAATATTGCATTTTTTGGATATCCTACTGATAAAAAAGGTTACAAACTTTATGATTAGGATACAAATTTTTTTTGTAAGCCGAGATGTTAAATTTTTGGAAACCCCTTTTCCTTTCTCAACTTCACCAAATCAACAATCTAAGTTTGATAAATTTCTTCAGGAAGCACAGATAATTGGCAGTATGCACCATCTTCTCCTAATACTTCACCTCAACCAACCCGATACCATGACATACATAAGCCCACATCTTCTCAATTATTATCTCCAGCTGAACCTGTTGAAGCATCAGAAGTATCGCAAGACCAACCCATAAGTTATGAAACCTCACCTTTAGTTGAACCTACTCTTGCACCAGAATTTATAATAAACCCTTCAACGGAATCAACGACACCTTCTTCCACCCCAACAAATCCTTCTAAACCTTCTATAAGACAATTCCTCCGTCGTAAACAACCTCTGACATGGAAAAAGGACTACATATTGTCATCAAAAGTCTATCAATCAAACCCAACACTAAGTTCTTAATCAGGTTCTCATTATCCTCTTGTCAATTTTCTTTATTACTCTCGTTTATCATCTGCACATTGTACCTTTTTAGCTAACATTACATGTCATACCAAGCCTACCTCATATGATCAAGCAATGCTTGATCTTCACTGGAAACAAGCCATGAAAGCAAAATTAGAAGCACTCCAGCAGAATAATACATAGAGTTTGGTACCTCTTCCTGTTGGACATAAACCCATTGGTTGCAAATGGGTTTACAAAATTAAGTACAAGTTAGATGGTACCACTGAATGAAATGAGGCTCATCTTGTTGCTAAAGGGTACACTCAAGTAGAGGGGACTGATTATCAGGAAACATTTTCTCCTATAGCCAAACTTACTACCCTTCGTTATCTTCTTACTATTGTTACTGCACACAATTGGTTTGACTACCAGCTAAGGCTAGCAATTGGACCGGTTTTTGTCCGGTCCGATCCGATTCTCGTTCCGGTATATCCAGTACCGATTGAACCGGTAAGGAACCGATCGGATAGGGTACCGATACAGGTACCGAAACGGAACCCGGGTTTTTACCTAGTCGATCCGATTCCGGTAGATCCGGTTCCAGACTGGTTCCAACAGTCAGTTTTGAATTATTTTTTTAAAATTGTAACGTTGGGCCTGTTAGTATCCGTTGGGGTGGGGACCAATAAAGGTTGAAAATCAGCCCCCCAACCCCAAGGCCCCAACAATACCCCTACCCCTCTCTAACCCCTTAACACTATAAATATATCCTACTCCCTTTGTCCAACAATAGTTGTCCACTATACTATTTTGGGATGTCCACCAATACTTGTCCACTTTATGAAATCAATGGATAATTTTATACTTAGTTCCTAATTTACCCTTATCATTAATTATAGCCATCTCCTTATTACATTTTTCAATACATTGTATTTATTATATTCAAAGGGTAATATAGTAAAATCATCATTCTATTTATTGTTTCTTAAGGGGTGTTCCAAGTTAATAGTGGACAAGTATTGTTGGACAGAGGGAGTATTTTCTTTCATTTAATTCACAAATTCATAAACTATTACATTAACATCTTACAAAATCTCTCAATTCTCAATCTCTCATAATTTTTATATTGTGCTATTTATTTGTTGGAGACTCGGAGTTCGGAGATTTTTTTGAAGTAAATTGCGAGCTTCAAATTGGCATCTCGCAATTTTGGCTTTTGGTTATACGTGTACTTTTACATAGATGTTCGGTACATTCGTTCTAACTTTTATTTATTTATTTAAGTTACTTTATTTTTTAAAATATATTTATCTTGCTTGTTTTTCTTAATATTTAATTATTTTAAACTTAAACATGAATTAGGAAAAAAATAGTGGTAAAAGACCAATGTCTGAAAAAAATTCTCGGGGAGGAATTAGTAGTTATACTTCTAAACAGTTGCCACCTAGATTTAGAATAAATACTAATGATTATACTCATGTTGATGAAACTTCTTTTAGTTCACGACCAAATATTATTGAATTAAATTTCGATACTGAAATAGATCATGAGACATTAAATAGATGTTTTACTAATTTTGAGAAAGAATTAGAGGAGGAACTAGAAATAGAAGAGGAAAATGATGATGAGACGGAGACCCCTGCCCCTACTAGTCCGGCAACCGATTTACCGGAACAAAATGATATCACCCCTTTACCTACGTTTTCAAAGGCCGATGTAAGTGTTAAAAGATCTATAGTTTGAAAATTTTTGACACAAAATTTTGACACAAAATGGGGAAAAAACTACTGCTACTTGCATGAAATGCAAAAGAATCATGAATCATTTGACTATGGGAATGCATGGGGGAACGGGACAGCTAAGAACGCATTTGAGAAAGTGTAATAAAGAATTTGCTCGCCTAGATGATATCGAAAGGGCTAATAGAAAGGGAATATCCATAACTGAAAATTTTGTAGCAGCCGAAGGTTCTAATATGGTTCAAAGTGTGTTAAATATGACTAATCCGGCTGGCCCAAGCACACACCACACATATAGTAAAGAAAAAGATCGTAGAGAATTAACTAAAATAGTTGTTGTTTGTGATTTGCCTTTTTCATTTTCTTCACATCATCGTTTTATTCATTATATTCGGGAATTGTATAACCCAAATTATGAAGGTATTCCAAGAAATACAATTAAAACTGATCTTTTTAAGTATCAAAAAGAATATTGTCATTTTCTTCGTTGTTTATTTGTTTATCTTGATGGTAGATTATCTATAACTTCTGATATGGGACGTAGTCCTAATGATAATGATTATTTTACTGTTACTGTCCATTGGATTGACCATGATTGGAACATGCAAAAACGAATATTAGCCTATAAATATGTTGAAGACAATAAATCTGGTTCTTATATATCCTCAAAAATATGTAGTATTTTACAATTTTATGGAATATGTGATAAAATAATGAGTGTCACTTTAGATAATGCTTCTAATAACTTAAAAGCGGTTGATTATCTAAAATGTAGACTTTGTCCAATTGATAATGATGCTTTTCATATTAAGTGTGCTGCACATGTTTATAATTTAATAGTAAAAGATGGTATTTCTCAATTTGGAATTTCTTGTAAAAAAATTAGAATTACTTGTAATTGAATTTTTAAAGCTAAAATAAAAGCTAGAATTACAGAATTTAAAAATCATTGTAATGAATGTGGACTTGCATATAGAAAAGTTCCAAAAGAAGTATGCACTAGATGGAATTTTTTATTTGAAATGCTTGAAGTTGCTTATGTTTATCAAGAGCCGATACAATTAGTTTTTAATGCTCATAATGCGGACCCAAAATTTTATCCAACTATTTCTTCTGTTTTAGTAAATATTTGTGCTATTTCATCTGAATTTGCAAAATATAAAGGAAAAGATAAGTTTAAAGAATCACTTGTTTTTATGATTGAAAAATTCAAATTTTTTTTTCCTATTCCTCAAATCTATATGACTGCTACTTTATTCAACCCAAATTACAAATTAAAAGGTGTTGAAAGAATGGTTGAAAAATTTTATGCAAATTTAGAAATTACAGTTGATGAAACTCCTAGTGTTGAGGATTGTAAAAAAGGTATAAGAACAAAAGCTAGAGATTTATATAATACTTATAGAGCCATAGAAATAAATGTTCCAATAGTAGTGCCTCCATCTAGTAGGCCTAAAAGTGATGATTTAGATGAACTTATGGATGATTATCTTGGTCTTTAATCCTCTACTAATAATGATTTTGATGAATATATTAATTAGGCACGGAAAAAGATTAGGAATGATCAAGGACCATCTCAACTATTAATATGGTGGAAGAATCATGGAGAACAATTTCCAAACCTTATTAGGGTTGTTCGAGATGTGCTAGCGATTCAAGCATCTTCGGTCGCTTCGGAGCAAGCCTTCAGCGTAGCGAAATTTATGATTGGAGATCATCGATATACATTAGTAAAAGATAGTTTGAGTGTTGTTCAGAGATTGGGTCAACGCCGAAAGAAGAAATGGTGGACTACCACTATTAAGTAACCAAATAGAAGACGAAATAGATGAAATATTTGGTGATAATAGTGATGATGGCATGGAAGCAATGGAGGAAGAATGAAAAATACAAGTTCCAAATAATGTTTCTTGGAGTATAATACAAAATTTACGAAAAGATTTTCAAAAAAAATTCAATTATTAGTATAATATTCAATACCTAGTTCAAACAGAACCCTTCCTAGAAGGTGGCTACGTCGATTAGGTATTCTTTCTAGTATTTGTATTTGTACAATTTATTTATTTGAATAAATAGACGGCTATTCGCCTTGATTTTCTTTTAAAATAGTCTCTTATATTTAATGCAAGTCATTTTATAAATTTAATTTTCAACTATTTTAATATTAGCCTAATATAAGAATTTTAAAGTTTAAAGTTTAAAATTGAATTTAAAGTTTAAAGTTTAAACTTTAAAGTTTACTTTAATGTTTAATGTTTAAAGTTTAAACTTTAAATTTAAAGTTTCAAATTGAAGTTTTATAAAAAGTTAAACATTTAAAATAAATCAAACTTTTTTGTAAATTGTAATATTATAAAAGTTATTATATATTAAGTTAATAAATATTTAATAATTTAATTAAATTTTTTAATGAATATTAAATAATATAACTTTAATATATATTTATTTAATAGTATAAAGTAATAATTAATAAGTTAATTAAAAAAAATATCGAACCCGTTGACCTGGTTTCGGTACCAGTCCAAACTGGTTCCAATCCTGTAGTTGTAGGACAGGGCCAGAACTACGAAAAATTTCCAGTAAAACCGGTTCCGGTAGACCCGGTTCTGGTAATTTCTTCGGTAAACGGGAACCGGTTCCGGTAATGGTAAAACCGGTCTGGTTTGATTGCCAGCCTTACTACCAGCTAGACATCCAAAATGCATTCCTTTATGGTGACTTGAATGAAGAAGTATATATGGAACGCCCATCTGGGCTTCACCGACAGGGGGAGAAGACTGTATGTCGGCTACACAAATTTCTCTAGGATCTCAAAAAAGCATCAAGAAATTGGTTTCTTACCTTTTCAGAAACCATTCGAAAAACTGGTTATGAACAATCAAAAGCTAACTATTCTCTTTTCATTAAAGCCCAAGGTGCTTCTTTTACTGCAGTTTTAATTTATGTTGATGATATACTTCTCACAGGAAATGATCTTAAAGAAATCGAGTATCTCAAAAGGTTCCTTCTCAAACGCTTCCACATCAAAGATCTTGGAGATTTAAAATATTTTTTGGGTATTGAGTTTTCCAGTTCACATAAAGGTATTTTCATATCTCAAAAGAAATATGCATTAGACATTTTACAAGACTTAGGACTTCTAGGGGCACACCTAGACAAGTTTTCAATGGAATAAAATTTGAAACTTAATCCTACACATTGTGAATTATTGAATGATCCAACCAAGTATAGAAGATTAATCGACAGACTGATTTATCTTATGTTTACCAGACCCGATATAGTATACTCTATTCATACACTAAGTCAATTCATGCGTGAGCCTCAAAAATCTCATTAGGATGCTACTGTATGGGTCCTTAAATATACTAAGGGTACTCCAAGTTAAAGCTTATTATTTCGTTCCATCAATGATCTTACATTGAAGGCTTTCTATGATTCAGATTGGGAAAGTTGCAGTGCCACAAGAAGATCAGTTACAGGATATTGCATTTTTGTTGGAAATTCTCTTGTCTCATGGAAGTCTAAGAAACAATCGAATGTTTCAAGATCGTCAGCAGAAGCAGAATATCGGGCTATAGCTAACATGCTTGGAGCTCACATGATTACACTATATTCTACAAGATCTGAGAGTCCCACAATTAACTCCTACACAATTATAATGTGATAATCATGCTGCTTTGCATATTGCAGCGAATTCTATCTTCTATGAACGTTCAAAATATATTGAAATAGACTGTCACATACTTTGAAAAATATTGCAAGCTGGAATGGTTAGTCCATCATATGTACCTACATGCTTTCAGTTGACAGATTTTTTTAGTAAGGCATTATGAAAGGATCAGTTTGTGAGACTACACAACAAGTTGGGACTTCATGGTATTCACTCTCTAACTTGAAGGAGAGTGTTAAGAAATAATATATTGTCATATATTCACTTTCCTATTTAGTATAAGTTTGATCCCACATAATATGGATTACAAATTTGGTGCCTTAGAACTAGGTCTTAATTTATTTGTAACATATGTATATATGTATTGGTATTTTATAAATGATAGACACAACTTCAGCCATTTCTCTTCTCCTCCAAAATTTCACTGCTCTTTCTTAACTTTCTGCATTTTCTATTTTCTAAGTTGTTATTGGAAAGCTTTTGATTTAGATTTAATAGCTCTATCCAAGATTAAAAATATTCTTAAATAAATTTTGATTTTGTCCAGAATTGAATATATTCTTCAAATCAATATGTTGTTGTTTAAAGGAGTTGGTGCACTATTGTTGTCTGAAACTTTAGGGAGAATACACTATATTTATTCAATTCAAAAAAGGATAATGCACAAAACGTCCAATAATCCAGATTTCTACTACAATAAATGAAGATGAAGGTTTTTTTCTTTTTGGTTAGTAAACAGAAAGTCTCCAAATTTAAAAAATTCAAAAGGCACGGACAATTGGCACAACTTGCAGGGGATGTTACATGTTGTAACTGGATGGAATGAAGAAGATAAGAAGTTTGAGTTGAAAATGAAGAAGAGTGTAACTTGATGAACAAATCTATCTTCTTTCTTGAAAGATGAGTTCTTGATTCCTTGGTCATGGTGGGTTGAGGAGAATAAAGGGATGGTTTTTGATGAAAATGGAGAGTGAATTTTGGCGCCACCCATTTTAGTTGCGGGTCGGGGTGGATTTTTGGTTTTTGGACAAAAATAAATAAAATTGAGTAAATTATTTAGATGAAGCCACATGTCCATCCGTTGGCCTCAAGGGTATACACAACTCAAAATTGACGCTAAGAACATATACAACCTTAAATATAATGAAGGATATTTTTGTTTTGGTAATTAAATGATTTTATTTACCAAAGAGAGTATTTACAAGCTCAAAGAAAATGAAAGGGTAGCTATACGCATGGTATGGACATACTCCCAAACTAATGCACTCTCATATTTAAGCCTCCTAACTCAGTGATATAACCGACAACACTTAGTAGTATACCCACATCACGAGTAATATTTCATTTTATGAATATGTTTTTCCAATCTTGGACTCAAACTTGCTCTAAAGTAGACTTCTTGTACAATTAGATGTATAATATTATCCTCTGTTCTTGTTTTGCTTTGAAAGATCCTGAAATTCTTTTCTTCCCATAGCTAATATTCTTTAGCAGCTAGAATAATCCTATAAACCCAGCACCAGCACTTTGTCCTCCACATGACTGGGTGGCCCATTGCATTTCCTCTCTCCATCCCATATTTGGCATGTTGATCCCTTGCCAAGACAAGAGTCTTCTCCAAAGTATTCCTATTACAGAGCATTGGAAAAAAAGTGTTGGATATTCTCATCTTCCCTGGTACATAATGGGCACAAACAACTGGTATCTATTCCCCATTTTGAGACTTTATCTCTTGTTGTCAATCTTCCATAGATAGTTAGTCTCAATAAAAATGTCCACTTGAGTAAGCCTTGATTATTGCATATAAGCTTCTTTCATTGCACCTTTCGGAATCTCCCTTGAAATGCTTTGTATATTTTCTTGATTGAAAATTTGTCCAAGTTCTGGATGTGCCCCCATGAAATTCCTACAGCTTCAAGCCACTCCTTTCCTTTAAAGATTTTCTTTACCATCCACGATGCACTTTTTGGGATAGTATCCCAATCTGAGCCACTTTTTATGCAGTATGTATGTATCCAAATAACCCACAATTTCTCTTTATTGTGGCACAAATTCCACTATAGTTTGCATATCACTGACTTGTTCCAAAGAGCCACATTTATGACGTTTAAACCACCTACAAATTGTGGCATAAACAATCTATCCCATGATATCAAGGCTTTATTTGATACCTCAACATTTCTTGTCCATAAAAATCTTCGGCATGTGGTGTCTATACATTGAATGATTTTTTTTGGAAGGACAAAAATTTGGGCCCAAAATGTTTGTATAGAAAACATGGCACTCTTGAGTAATTGACCTCTGCCTGCGTAAGATAAGAATCTACTAGTCCAATCAATAATCCATCCCAACATTTTTTTTATTAGGGGTTCACATTGCATAATGAATATCCTCTTAGTACAAAGAGAGACTCCCAAATAACGAAATGAAAGTTCTCCTTTAGTAAAGCCTAATCTGTTGAGAATGAGTTCCTGGACAACAAGGCTGACTCCACCAAAATACACTGAACTTTTAGTGAGGTTGACAACCAAACCAGATGCATGAGAAAATATTTGGAACTTTTCATGCAAAACACTTATAGAGGTTGCATCACCTCTATAGAAGAGTAATAGATCATCTACAAAGCCTAGTTGTACAATGTTAGCCTCCCATATCTTGGATGGAATTTAAACTATTTTTCTTGATTCAAGTCTTTCAATAACCCACTTAAATATTCCATAGACAGAACAAAAAGAAATAGGGAGAGGGGGTCACCTTGCCTGTCACGCCTCGAGGCTACCCCCTAGGTGCAACACGGTGCTTAGTGTCACGAGTGACCCCAAGCTAACCCTGAGTCTGGCATGTCATAAGCATAAAAAAATAACTAAGTAAGCGGAAGCATAACTGTAAAGAGAGTCAAAATTAAAAGGACTCCAAGTGGAAATATATTTTAATATCCATGGGAGACAACCCCAAAACACTGAACAATGACTCTATATCTGAAAGCCTCTAATACTGATGATGATGAGTAGCTGGGACAAGCCCCCAGCTAAATATATAAGTCTGAAATTGGAAAATAAAGATTGAAAAGTAAAGCATGTCAATCATCCTCGGTCTATGAGGACTCACCCCTGAAGTTGCTGAATAAGAACTAGAAGTCGACCTAAGCGCAGTCTGAATATTGAGTGCCTGAACCTACATCATGAAATGATGTAGCGCAAAAGTATGCATCAATACTTTGAATGTACTGAGCATCCAAGATATTGGTACTAAGCTAAACAATATAATTGAACAATATAAACTGAACATGGAAATAGGCTGTACTGAAGTATAACTGAAAACTAGACTAGATGCAATGACTATGCACTAATCATGAAAATAACATGCAAAATTGTATACTGAAGTAAATGTTGATAACATGGTCAATGCAATGAGAGTATGACTGTGGGAGATACTATTAACCGACATAAACCACTTGAGCTAAACGTGGAGTCCGATGTATATGCCCCATCGCGAGGACCCAATATACCTTGCTAGGGGTATAAAGGCATGACTGTGGTGTGATCACTAAAAATTGCTACCCAACAGAGGGGACTTCTGAACCTACGTTGGCACGTAGTTCTGGGACTTTGAGGGTATGCTGAACCCTAGTCCAACTCGTTGCTAAGTCTACTCCCAACTGAATAGGTAAAGCTAAAATGTAACTGATATAGTGGGTAGCTCAAAATACTGATATGCTATCTGGGAATGCGACATAAATATACTGAAAGATATGGCATTCAAATTCTGAAGCATGATTTTCTGACTGATATGTCTAGCAAGTATAATTCATGAAATACTGATAATTAATACAAGCTAGGGTTCTGAGTTCTATACATGAGACTATGCAAATTTTCCAAGAAACATGCTATTTAGATCGTGGAAACTATAGCTGCTAAAATCACAAAGAATCTCTAGGGTTTCAGAAACCCTAGGTTTGAATGATTTATGAGAAATTAAAAAGCTGACTGAATTCTAGGGACCTAATGGGTGAAAGGAACCCACTAGTGAAATTCCACATACCTGGTGATGAAAACTACTGAGAAATCCTTTGGATTTTGGGGGCTGGACTTAAAGAATACCTCTGCTCGTTCTTGAGAGAAACTATCGCCTATTTCCTATTCTTTTCTTTCTAAGTTGGATGATTTTGGGAGAACATCAAACGACGTAGTTTAAGTGTCCAATGCATAGGGGGAAAGACCAATATAACCCTGACTTAAACTCTGACAAAGTGACTTCAAGACAGGCTTCACGGGCTGTGAAGCACTTCAAGGGCCGTCAAACTGATCGTGAAGCTTCTCCTGCCGATAGGGCTCCACTAAAACGGGCATAACTTTTTACTCCAAACTTCAAATGGGGCAAACTCGGTGGCGTTGGAAAGAGGACTCAAAGATCTTTAATTTGATAGGATATATACCACTTAATTCATTTTGTGCGAAAATATATGATCGTTTGAAGTTAGTCCAAAACTCAAAACCTGATAAGTCTCTTTCACGGACAACTTTACGATCCGTGTGAAGCTTCACAGGCCATTTAGACGTCTGTGGCCCTTTTCTAATGACCTTGGGTCACACCCCACCAACTAGGTGACTTGTACGACCCACTTGATGGGCCGTCAAGTCCACCACGAGCCGTCTAGGTCGCCGTGAAGGTGACCCCTTCATGGGTAGATCCTAGAAAGGGTTCATGAGCCCCTTAACGAGCCGTGGTTTACTTCACGGACCATCTAAGGTGGCGTGAAGGGTCGATGGTCTAGTTTGGGTTTGTGGACCTTTCCTGTTTTCCTTTTTTAGCATTTTTCAAATATGAGATGTTATAATATCTCCCCTTTGGGATCATTCGTCCTCGAATGAATACTAAGCAAGCTAAATTTGGAGGGAAAGAGCTGCAATCCCTACTAGCTGAGTACTGGAAACTGATATTCAACTGAACTGAGTATCATGACATGCAAATATGCTGAAATGCAAGGATTACTGAGGGGACAAGATACTGAGACTGAATTACACAAGAGTAAACTGAGAGACTGGAAAGGAGCTATTACCTCAAGCTGAAACTGAATCAGAGGGAAAAAGATGAGGATACTTGGCCTTCATAGCTGCTTCTACTTCCCAAGTAGCTCCTTCTACGGACTGACTCCTCCACAAAACTTTTACTAAAGCGACTTCCTTATTTCTTAACCTACAAACCTGACAGTCAAGAATCTCAATTGGAATCTCCTCATAGGTGAGGCTATCCTTCACAGCCACACTTTCCAAGGGTACTATCAATGCCGGATCACCCACACACTTCTTCAACAAGGAAATGTGAAAGACTGGATGAACCGCTGCTAGTTCTGTTGGCAACTCTAACTCATAAGCCACATTACCAACCCTTTTAGGATTCTGTAAGGACCTACATATCTGGGACTGAGCTTCCCTTTCTGGCCAAATCTCATCATCCCCTTCATGGGTGACACCTTTAGGAAAACCCAATCATCTATTTCAAACTTTAAGTCTCTTCTCCTCACATCTGCATAGGACTTTTGACGACTCTAAGCTGTCTTTAGTCTATCTCGGATGAGCTAAACTTTCTCCATAGCCTCATGAATCGAATCTAGCCCAACTAAGGCTGCTTCACCTACTTCGAACCAACCAATCGGAGACCTGCATATACGCCCATATAGTGCCTCATAAGGGGCTATGGTAGAGCACATTCATGTCATAGTTTTTGTGGAATTTGAGCCATCTCCTCTGACGAAGATTCAACTCTTTCTGGGTGAACACATACTAGAGGCTCTTATGATCTGTGAAGACATCAATATGAACACCATACAAGTATTGTCTCCAAAATTTTAGAATGAACACTACGGCTGCAAGCTCGAGGTCATGAGTTGGGTAGTTCTTCTCATGGACCTTAAGTTGTCTAGAAGCATAAGCTATGACCTTACCTTGCTGCATCAACACACAACCTAGGTCGACTCTAGATGCATCACAATAAACCACATAACTGTCTGAACCCTCTGGTAGAGTCAAAATAGGAGTTGTAGTCAACCTGGTTTTCAATTCTAAGAAGCTTTTATCACACTCATTCGACCACTAAAACTTGACCTTTTTCTGAGTCAACTTGGTCAATGGGGAAGCTATGGAATCCTTCAACAAACCTCCTCTAGTAACTGGCCAAACTTAAGAAACTTCTAATCTGAGTCGGAGAGGTGGGTCTGGGCCAGTGCTTTACTGCCTCAATTTTCTGAGAATCCACTCGGATCCCTTCGCTGGATACCACATGACCAAGGAAAGCGACTGATTGTAATCAGAATTCACATTTGTTGAACTTAGCGAACAGCTGGCGATCTTTGAGGGTTTGCAGAATAACTCTTAGATAAGTTGCATGCTCTTCCTCATTTCGAGAATAAACAAGGATATCATCAATAAAGACGATGATGAGTAAGTCCAAATACTGTTTGAACACCCTGATCATTAAGTCTATGAAGGCTGCAGGAGTATTTGTTAGCCCAAAAGACATAACTACAAACTCATAGTGACCATATCGAATCCTGAAGGCTGTCTTAGGGATGTCACTATCTCTGACTCTGAGCTGATGGTAGCCGGATTTGAGGTCTATCTTAGAAAAGCAACTAGCACCCTGAAGCTGGTCGAACAAGTCATCAATCCTGGGGATGAGATATCTATTCTTGATTATGACTTTGTTCAACTGACAATAGTCAATGCATATCTTGAGAGAACTGTCTTTCTTGCACACTAACAACACTGGAGCACCCCATGGAGAGATGATGGGTCTAATGAAATCCTTATCTAGAAGGTCTTTCAACTGTTCTTTCAATTCCTTAAGCTCAACTGGAGCCATTATGTAAGGAGGAATCGAAATAGGTTGGGTATTTGGAAGGAGATCTATTTTGAAGTCGATTTCCCTTTCGGGAGAAACTCTGAGAAGATCTTCTGGAAACACTTCTGGAAACTCATTCACCACTGGACTGACTCAAGAGTTGGGGTTTTGGAGTTTGAGTCCTTAACCCAAACAAGATGATAAATATACCCTTTGGAAATCATTTTCCTGCCCTTAAGGTAAGAGATAAATCGACCTGTAGGCACTGAGTTACTACCCTTCCACTCTAAGACTGGCTCGTTTGGAAATTGAAACCGAACGATCCTGGTTTTACAATCGACTGAGGCATAAAGGGAATGTAACCAATCCATGCCCATGATGATATCAAATTCTATCATTTCTAGCTCTACAAGGTCTACTGAGGTGACTTTTTGAGAAACTATGACAGGGCAATTTCTGTATACCCGTCTAGCTATAACAGGGTCACCAACTAGAGTAGAGACTGAGAAGGGTTCTGGGAGAGTTTCGACTAGAGTGACACTCATAATGTCTATTACTTTCTTGATGTCATCGAGAAACTCTTGTGGATCCTCTTCTGACTTAGACCCACGAAACTCCGGAGGGTTCATCCGAGTGAAGTCTCAAAATTTTTTTTGCTGCAGCAGTGTTAGTCTGCGGTAGAGCTGGGGACACAGCCTGCTGATTGACCTGGGCGGTCATGGCCTGAGCAAGAACTTGGAAAGCATCCCTGAACTCGGCATGCATGACTTGCTCATTCAATGGGTCTACTAGAGCTGCTGGCTGATTCCTGGCGTTAGCTCTTCTGAGAGGCATTTTCTGAAATGTAAAGAGTAGGAGTTTGAAGGAGATTTAATAGAGTTTATACTTTATAGCCTGAGCTGGAAAAGAAAGAAGGGAAGTTTTTCTTAGAACACCTCATAGCCTCCCCCTCATAGGTATGGCGTGCTTCACACTCACGAAAGAGACTCTACTTATTGCGGCTTTCAGACACCCTAGGACTCTTGAACCTGATGTTCTGATACCAAGTTTGTCACGCCCCGAGGCTACCCCCTAGGTGCAACACAGTGCTTAGTGTCACGAGTGACCCCAAGCTAACCCTGAGTCTGGCATGTCACAAGCATAAAAAAATAACTAAGTAAGTGGAAGCATAACTGTAAAGAGAGTCAAAAATTAAAAGGACTCCAAGCAAAAATATATCTGAATATCCATGGGAGACAACCCCAAAACACTGAACACTGACTCTATGTCTGAAGGCCTCTAACACTGATGATGATGAGTTGCTGGGACAAGCCCCCAGCTAACTCTACAAGTCTGAAACTAGAAAATAAAGATTGAAAAGTAAAGCATGTCAATCATCCTCGGTCTATGAGGACTCACCCCTGAAGCTGCTGAATAAGAACTAGAAGTCGAGCTAAGCACAGTCATAATGCTGAGAGCCTGAACCTATATCATGAAACGATGTAGCACAAAAGTATGCGTCAATACTTTAAATGTATTGATCATGCATGATATAGGTACTAAGCTGAACAATATAACTAAACAATATAAGCTGAACATGGAAATAGACTGTACTGAAGTATAACTAAAAACTGGACTAGATGCAATGGCCATGTACTAATCATGAAAATAACATGTTGAATTGTATACTGAAGTAAATGTTGATAACATGGTCAATGCAATGAGAGTATGGCTGTGGGAGCTACTATTAACCGACATAAACCACGTGAGCTAAGCATGGAGTCTGATGTATATGCCCCATCGAGAGGACCCAATATACCTTGCTAGGGGTATAAAGGCATGATTGTGGCGTGATCACTAAAAACTGATGCCCAACAGAGGGGACTTCTGAACCTACGTTGGCACGTAGTTCTGGGACTTTGAGGGTACGCTGAACCCTAGTCCAACTCGGTGCTAAGTCTACTCCCAACTGAATAGGTAAAGCTAAAATGCAACTGATATTAAGGGTAGCTCAAAATACTGACATGCTATCTGGGAATGCAACATAAATATACTGAAAGATATGGCATTCAAATTCTGAAGCATAATTTTCTGACTGACCTGTCTAGCAAGTATAATTCATGAAATAATGATAATTAATACAAGCTAGGGTTCTGATTTCTATACATGGGACTATGTAAATTTTCCAAGAAACATGCTATTTAGATCGTGGAAACTATAGCAGCTAAAATCACAAAGAATTTCCAAGGTTTTAGAAACCCTAGGTCTGAATGATTTATGAGAAATTGAAATCAGACCTAATGGGTGAAAGGAACCCACTAGTGAAATCCCACATATCTGGTGACGAAAACTACCGAGAAATCCTTTAGATTTTGGGGGCTGGACTTGAAGAACACCTCTGCTCGTTCTTGAGAGAAACTATCGCCTATTTCTCTTCTTTTCTTTCTAAGTTGGATGATTTTGGGAGAATGAGGGTTCTAGGTAGTTTTTGATTAGATTATAGGGCTTAGACTGAATAAAACGACGTAGTTTAGGCATCAAATGACGTAGTTTAAGTGCTCAATGCATAGGGAAAAAGACCAATATGACCCTAACTTAAAAGCTGGCGAAGTGACTTCAAGACAGGCTTCACAGGCCTTGCAGCGCTTCAAGGGCCGTCAAACTGGTCGTGAAGCTTCTCCTGCCCGACAGGGCTACACTAAAATGAGCATAACTTCTTACTCCAGACATCAAATGGGGAAAACTCGGTGGCTTTGGAAAGAGGACTCAAAGATCTTTAATTTGATAGGTTATGGCCACCTAATTCATTTTGTGCTAAAAGATATGATCGTTTGAAGTTGGTCCAAAACTCAAAACCTGATAAGTCTCCTTCATGGATGACTTTACGGTCTGTGTGAAGCTTCACGGGCTGTTTAGACATCCGTGGCCCTTTTCCAGTGACCTTGGGTCACACCCCACCAACTAGGTGACTTGTACGACCCACTTGACGGGCCGTCAAGTCCACCACGAGCCGTCTGGGTCACCGTGAAGGTGACCCCTTCATGGGCAGATCCTGGAAAGGGTTCACGAGTCCCTTAACGAGTCGTGGTCCCCTTCACAAATCGTTTAAGGTGCCGTGAAGGGTCCATGGTTCAGTTTGGGTTCATGGACCTTTCCCATTTTCCCTTTTTAGCTTTTTTCAAATTCAAGATATTACATTACCTCAGTCCTCTTTTTGCGGGGAAAGGCTTTATTGATTGTCCATTGATATTGATTGAATATGAGACAACAGTGAGACAAGCCATAATCCATCTAGTGAAAATCATAGGAAACCCCAACACTGATAACATTTGTTCAATAAATCTCCATTCTAGCGAGTCATAAGCTTTTTGCATGTCTATCTTGAGCATGCACTTTGGAGAGATACCTTTTCTTCCGTAACCTTTTACCAGTTCATGTCCCAATATAATGTTGTCCACTAATATCCTTCTAGGAATAAAGGCATTTTGGCATTTATCTATAAGGGCATCCATCACACCCTGTAGTCTATTAGTTAGGACTTTAGAGATTATTTTGTAGAGCATAGTGCAGCAAGCTATGGGTCTGAATTCTTTTACTGATGAAGGGTTCTTCACTTTAGGTATCAGTGTAACAGAAGTGTAGTTAATTGTTATGCACATTATCCCTGTATTGAAAAATTCTATAACTACTTGAGTCACCTCTTCTCCAATCACTGACAAAGCTTTTTTTTAAAGAAAAAAGCATTGAAGCCATCACACCCTGGTGCCTTATTGTCATTGAATCCCTTAAGAGCATCCAAGATCTCTTCTTTGGTTACAAACTTTATTAGGGAAAGCTGTTGGTCTCTATTAAGTATATGGCCATTATTCATGACCTGTGGAATGATTACTAGGAGTTGATGTGCTGCTGTGCCCAAGAAGCCCATATAAAAGTGCAAAATTTCTTTGTAGTTGCTAGTCCTTGGAAAATATTGCCTAAAGCAACAATCAGTCTTCCAATATGGTTTTGGATCTTCGTATTCTTCAAACAAGTAAAAAAAAAATAGGTTGTGTTTGCATCTCTAGCCTTTAGCCATTGTACTCTACCTTTTTGTCGAGCAATGCTTTCCTCTACTAATAACAACTTTTCAGCTGTATCTTAGCCTCTTTTTCAGCTTGTATTAGTTCAACATTATCATTAGGTTTTCTCATATGAGATTAAACCTCCTTTAACGTACTCCTTGCCAAATCAATTGTGTGTGCCACACCTGCATATTCAGTATTTATCAAAGTTTCCATTCCCATTTTCACTTGTTTGAACTTGCATCATACCCTTTGCATTGTCACATGTTGGCTTGGTTTTGCCCAGCAACCAGCAACTATATCTAGGAAGTGGTCATGAAAGGCCAGATAATTGAAAAAATTTAATGGTCTTGGAGTCCTTGGTGGCATATCATCAATTTTGACACTCAAAGGACATCTGAAAAATGAGGATCAAGGATTATTGCTTCAATATGGGCCCATTGTTGAATCCAGAATGAATTGACAAGCACTCTATCAATTTTGTTGTGTATCTGATTGTTTGTCCATGTAAATTTTCTACCCACTGTCTTCATTTCCATCATACCACTATTGTTCATGAATTCTTTGAAATCCCTAGTTTTCACTTCTTTGATAGGGTTTCCTGCAATTATATCATCATTGTTAAGTATGGTATTAAAATCACCCATCTTGATTGTTGGGCCTCTCGTGTTAACCTAGGGCCTCTCACATAAGCTTCTTGTCTGGTATGGTGTGGAAACCATATACGACTGTGAAGTGGAAACCCACGTCTACTTGTAGTAGCTTAATATATCAATGTATGAATTGGATATGGCTCTCTTCTACGGAGAATGAAACATATCTTTGGTCCCATAAAATCCAAATATTTCCTCCATGGGTCTCATTATAATTAGTTGTCCAACTCCAGCTAGGGACTATCTTCCTTATTATATTAGAGGCTTTCGTCTCTGTCACTTGATTTTCTGTAACTACTAATAGAACTACTCTATTTTCTCTACAAAAGGTTTTTAATTTCTTTTGCTTATAAACTTTATTTATACCTCTAACATTCCATGCAACAATATTCATCATGGGTTGAGAGGATTGATACCCTTTTGCACTATCACCACTACTTTGTCCCACTTCTTTTGTCATTCTTCCTGCCTACATAAGTATCTGAGCAGTGTCTACTTGAACATCTGATTCTTCTGTAGATACCAAGCTTCTTTTAGTGACTGGTCTTTCTTTAGCCTGTTTCTAGGCAAGTTCTTTAGTTATATTATGGCCGGGGTCAGGGTCACGGTCAGGGGGAGGAATGGCCCTACCTTGTGCATCAATGGGATCAGTTGATGGATCTAATTTCCTAGCAAACTTTCATTCCTTTCGCACTTTTGGAGCAGGTGCAACAATTTCCTTTTCGAGTATATTGCCTTCCTTCATTTCTCCACAATCGTGCCCAATTTGACAGCATCTATGGCAATAATTTGGTTTCTAATCATATGTAACCATTTGGTTGATAATTTTTCCACTGGGATCATTGTTCTTTAAACTGTTAGACAGAGTTTTAGTGACATCCATCTCAATCAGGAGTCTAGCATAGGATATCCTCTCAATGTTTGTACTACACTCATCAGCATATAGGGGATTGCCTAAGCTACTCCCATTTTTGCTTAGTGTTGCATTACTCCAACAGTTCAAAGGTAATTTTGGTGATTTGACCCATATAGGAATGGTCCTTAGAACTTCTTCATTAAAATCAAACTCCGGTGACCATGATTTTAGAATGACAGGTCTATTATTGATGGTATATGGCCCAGCAAATAGAACTTCATCCCTATCATTCATTCTGTCAAATTTGATAATAAAATAGGCATTGTTATGCAGATAAACTTGTGGTTTCATTACAAAATTCCACTGGCTAGCTATAAATCTCTCCATTGCCCCTATAGATGAGGTATTTCCCACAACATAAACAATTAGGGCAAGGTTCCATTTCTCATTTTCCAATTCAATATCCTCCTGATGTAGCTGGACTACTAAATCCCTATCTTGGATTACAACGATACATAAGCTAGATTCATACCTTTAGCCTTGTACTTGTTCCCAGTAAAAAGCCTAATCCATGGTCTGTCCCTTGATGTAGAGTTAATACTAGCTGTTTTTATTTTTTTCGCTCCAGCTAAGTCGCACCTTCCTGTAGTAGCACTCAAACTTGCTAGTCTTTCCCTCTCCGACCCTAGCGGTACTGTTCCATTGCCACTAGCTATTGTTCCATTTGGTGATATTACTAA
This sequence comes from Solanum appendiculatum, assembly GCA_018342035.1. Taxonomy (NCBI): domain Eukaryota; kingdom Viridiplantae; phylum Streptophyta; class Magnoliopsida; order Solanales; family Solanaceae; genus Solanum; species Solanum appendiculatum. Next base: position 305,712 of record JAGDQO010000681.1, on the reverse strand, counting down.
CCCCCCCTCCCGCTGGGGTCTTCAAATTTGTTTGCAAGTTTGATAGATCTGGCGATTCTAAATCCTCATCTGAAACCCGGACCATCAGAGTGCGTTTGTCTTTCTCCATTTGTGATGTCTTGATGCCACTACCATTTCCACCAATTGTGAAATCCTTCCCCATAATCGTAATTGGAATCTTCTTATGCCGTCCCCTCCCCATGTCGAAAAGCGTAGGATAGCAGTCATCTATAGTACGCCAAGAGCAATCGAATAAATTTTATAATGAAAGATATTGATATACCATTTATGATAGTTCAAGAATATATTTATCCTTTTTCTATATTATATTTAAATTAATAATACAATACAATAAATAACAAGTAACAACCATCCAAATAATGTGTTTGAATAGAAAATACATAAATGGAACCGATGTGAGAGAATTTATTCTCTTCATTTCAACTTTCAACAGAAAGGCAAAAAAAAGAAGCAATGAAACCCACTCAACTCATGAGTCACTTATTTCCACTACATAAAGCCAAAACAAACAAACAAACAAACAAAAATAATGTGAATATTTCCAAATAGTAATACACTCCCAAGTTACAAAACATGTAGCACCATTTCTTCTTTCTTCTCTTTCATTTCATTCATCTAAAAACATACAACAAAAATGCTTCATCTATGCTCAAACCTCCATTTTTCTATCAAAACATGGAGTTTCCTCTTCATTTTCTTCCTTCTAGCTTTCTTTACAACTCTCCACCATCACAAAAACTCACCACCAACTCCCCTTTTCTACTTCAACACTTTCCTCTCTTCCGCCACTAACTACACCCTCGCTACCTACCTCCGTCAGCTCACTCTCCACCCTCATCTTGCTGGTACAACCCCTTCCCTTCACACTGCTCTTTACGTTAAATCTCATTTCCAATCCTTAAACCTTCAAACCCATGTTACTAATTACACTGTTCTTCTCTCATACCCTTTGTTTTCTTCAGTTATTCTCCATTTTCCCAATGGTTCGATACTTCCTTTGACTTTGTCTGAGCCGGGTTTTTCTTCTACCGGCGTTGTGAAGCCTTATCATGCTTATTCGCCATCTGGGTCGGCGTACGGTAAGCCGTGTTTTTTGAATTATGGGAGGGAAAAGGACTATATTGCCCTTGGTGCGAATGGGGTGAAGGTTAAAGGATGTGTTGGGATTGTGAGGAGGGGTAGTGGGTTGTCGAGGAATGAGATGGTGGAGAAGGCGGCGGCGAGAGGGGTGAAGGCGGTGTTGATGTTTACGGAGGGTGAGTTTGAAGGTGGGGTTGAAAGAGGGACAGTGATGAGTGGTTTAGGGGACCCATTAAGTCCTGGGTGGGGTGGGGTTGAGAATGGTGAGAAGTTGAGAATAGATGACCCTTTGGTGATGCAAAGGTTTCCTAGTATACCTTCATTGCCTATATCAATGAGATCAGCTGAGATTATATTGAAATCACTTGAGGGACCTGAGATGCCTTATGAATGGAGAAAGAGTTTGAGATGTAGTACTAGTGGAAGACTTGGGCCTGGACCCATTATGATCAACTTTACCTATCAGGTTAGTTCACCCCTCTTTATCATGCTCATTTTTTTTCTTTCAATTTCTTGTTTTGAATGTCTTCATTTTGTCGTATACGTTGATTAAGACAGCTATTATTTGGAAGTTTCTAGAATGATCTGTTATTTTAGTTCCAAAATGGATCTTTTCTACTTTTTAGTGAAATGAGATGGATGGATGGAGTTCTATTTAAATAAGTGTTTGGGTTTCCCTAAATTTTGTATGTTGTTAATTTTGGTGAATTTCTTGATGGTTAAAGATTACTTCTTTGTTCTCATGTCTGCTTTTGGTAAAGAAAGATTGCATTTCCAAATATTGCCCAAGCATCATTTTGGTGAAGTAATTAAATGATATTTGACAATAAGAAACATATTGAATGTGGGGATGGGTGGTATTGGCTTGCGCCATTCTTGATTGTGAGGTGGTAGGTCAGTTTGAGTAGGATAGTTCAGTCTCACCTTAAAGTTATGTTTATCTGTCAGGAGGTAGCTGATAGGGGAAGAGGGATGTTGGAGGATCTGGGCTGTCTTGTAATAGAAAGATGAACCTGAATATTTACGTAGATTGGTTGGCGTAAAGATGAATAACTTAGGTCATGGTTGACTTTTTTGAGTTCATTACACAACTTGTAACGAGGCTTCCCTCTGTAAATACTTGTCAGCAGTTTTGCTGCTGTTTTATACAATACCGTTTACCAATCAAAAACAAAAAAAAAGATGCATACCTATGACCGTTTGTGGTTGATCGAGCCATCGAGGTTTTGATCAATTGGGCATGCAATGGTAAGTATTCTCAAAACGGGCTTTTACAATTAGCAAATAAAGCAAGTCTGCTTCTGCTGAGTTATCATAAGGTGTGCTCATGATGCTACAAAATAGAAAATCTCACAAACACTACTCCCTCCGTTCCAAAATAAGTGGTGTTTTACATAATCAAGAAGGCATTCATGATGTTCTTCCAATTTTACCCTTATTTTAATAAAGGAAGTCTTACGTAACCAAGAAACTAGTAAAGAATGATAACAATTAAAAAGGACAGCAGCAGCAGAATAAAAAAGAAAATTTAAGTATGATTCACAATGGTTTGGAGTGAAAAAGAGAGCACAGATTACATTTTAACATATGGATGCTATCCTGTGTAAACATATCTACTAACTTCTTTTTTGGGGTTCTTCCTGTTCAAGTTTGCCTTCTTCCATTTTTACAAAAGCAGGATAAAAGTTGAGTTGAGCAGTAAAAATACCTGCCAACTAGCTCTTCATGAATTATTCTTTGAGAAGGTGTAACATAATGCATGCAATTCCCGGGGCATTGACCAGCTGCAAGCTGGACTTTATGATTTTCACCATGTCCTGAATATATAGAATGTTTGGTTCACTAGCTACATAAGAAAAGAGGATATAACCTTCTTTTAATAGGCCAAACAAAATACTGTAGGTAATTGTCTTTCAGTGTTTGCTATGTTTTCTTTTATCACTATAACTAATGATCCAATTAATCAAGATACAAAATGAGAATCTTATCCATATGATTTTGCACTTCTCCACAAATACCATCATTTGGTTGCTCATTGTTGTCAAACATTAGCTGGCTTGTCAAGCTGATCCAAGGTTGACTTTAGAAAACAGAACATGAATTTCTAGAGTCTGGATCCTTTTAAGTTGTCTAAAACTAAATGCAAGGTTTCTGATATTTTTTAGTTGCTTGATGGTGTTCGTAAACATGATGGCCAATTTAGAAGAGTTTTAGTGTTTTTGAATTCTTATCCTAGTTGTACTAGTCACATAATATGTGAGTGATTCATACACATCTCTTAATTTATAAAGGGTTAACATGAGCTTGGTATACAGCTATACCTGATTTCAGGCCTGTATTCATGAAGCAACGATAAAATAACTGTGATGTGATGAGGCAGCTTAAGTACATAATGTATCATTCAGCTTTAGAAGAAGAAATATTCAAATCTCAGAGATTTAGATTTCAGAGTTTTGATACCCCAAATCATCAAATATCATATTAAGAATGTAGTCTGTACAAACAACATACTTGCATGAATAACTTAAATGCTACACATCCATCAGTGTTTAGCTTTTCCCATGTCTTCTTGATTAGTTGAAAGGAAGACTGAGCAGAACGATATCTGATTTTCTATAATCAAACATTACATATATTTTTCACCATAAGCCACTAGATTTTCCAATTTTTGAGTTGACTCTTTCACCCAGTTATTCGAGTTGCTTTAATGAGAGAGGAGTATCCTTTGGAGAGCATGGTTCTCTAGATGAGAAAACTACAGTTTATGGAAAGAGAGAATGCATAGTTATGTCCTCCAACTATGACACCATTTCTAAAGAGACACTTCCACTTTGCAGGATCCTAATACCCTCTTGAACAATTTCAAAATGATATAAATATAGCCTTCTCCGTTCAAACTCAGTTATCAATAAGGAGGGGTGAATCACACACCAATTATTATTTGCCATGTGTCATTCATTAATTGTATATTTTTATTATGTTTTTCTTACTTTATTTTTGTTCCGTTTCCATTTTTTCCCTCTCTCCTCCATTTTTCTACACTTAAACCCTATACCCTCAGTTCCTCACCATTGACCCATTCCTCCCGCTCCGGCCAGCCTTCGACATAGCCATCACTATTTCATTTGTTTCATCTCTCCTAAATAGCTCTAACCCTCTATTATTAATTGTTTTATATTTTATTTTAGATAGGAAGATAAAATGGTTTGAGAGATATGATTGAGGCTGTAAATTTTTTCATGTATTGCTGTTGCTATAACCACCCCCGCCACCGTAGTTATTGCCAAATCAGCGTTAAATTGCCATCGGATTAACATTTTGAAAATCAAAATCATAAAATTATGATGAAGGGAAATACTATTAAATTGGAGATTTGTTATTCTCTTAACCAAAAAAATGATGGATAATAACTTGATAACAAAATTAAAAGAAAAAATAGTAGACAAAGAATTGTTAGGATCGAGAACTCGGGTAGCGTGGAATTTAGCCAAACAATGTTATAATACAATAATAAAGACAATAGTAAGTTGATAATAACGAAAGTAAAGCAAACAAAGAAGGTACAAATTTAACGTGGTTTAGTTAGTGTTGATCTAGTCCACTAGCGGAGGAGCAATTTCACTATATCAACAAGGGTACAAAAGAGAGTACAAAATTAGAGTAAATACTTTAATTAATCCTGTGAGAAATATAAGAAAAGAATATTATTGAGTTGTGTATCTACATTATTACACAGAGACCCTAGTTATAAACACCATAATACAATCCTTTACCAAGTAGGATATTATATACTATTCCTATTCCTATTCCTATTACTATTCTAAGGAAGATTATGTATACATAGTCCTATTCTAACACTCTCCACCAAGCTGGTGCATATAAGTCATATGTACCTACTACCTAGCTTGTTACAAATGTAATTAAGACGAGGATCGATGAAGAACTTGCTGAGATATCTGCAAGTTGATCACTCGGCTTTATAAAATTGACAATCAATCTCAATGTGCTTAGTCTTCTCATAAAATACTAGATTTGATGCATAATATTAGTCAATTTCATTGTGTTTGGTCTTCTCATGAAATACTAGATTTGATGCATAAAGTCGATAAAATAAAAAGTGATAAATTCCTGAATTACAGTGTTGAACTTCCCAAGACAAACTTGAGAAGACTGTTTTAGACTATCGAGTGACTTACACAATCGACATACAAGGCTATCAGACTCTCCTTGAGCAACAAAACTAGGTGGTTGCTCCATACAGACTTCTTCCTTGAGATCAATGAGGAGAAAAACACTCTTAATGTCCAACTGATTAAAAAATCACTGGAGAACGATAATCATAGATAGAAAAATGCGGACATATGCTATTTTAGCCACGAGAGAGAAAATATCACTGTAATCCAACCCAAATATTCGAGTATAACTTTCTTTTGGCAAAAGTAAATTTGAAACTGAAAGTGCTCGAAATTTGATATAAAATATATAGATCATTTTGAAATCAAGAGATGAGTAGATCTTAAACAAAAAAGTCACCGTAAAATTGGTCAGAACATGCTAATGCGTCGGATTACTAGATTTGATGGTTGAAAGTGGTCACAATTTGAGAAATAAAATTATATGGATAAGGTCGGAATGATGGCTCGACCCTACTGAGAAAGAGAATTATATGGGCAGGATTGGAATAATGGCAGGACCCTACTGTGAAAGAGAATTATATGGGTAGGGTCGGAATGATGGCACGACCCTACTGAGAAAGATAATTATATGGGTAGGATCGGATTGACAGCATGACCTTACTGAAAAAGAGAAACTATATGGGTATGATCGGAATGATGGCACGATAATCGAAATGATGGCACGACCCTGCGCAAATAAGATTTGAGGAGTCATTGTAAAGACACACGGAGCTATGCAACTCAGATATGAGAAAGTAGTTCAGAAAAATCCTCGGCACTATGCAAATTAAATATGAGAAGTAGTCCGAAGAGATGTATGGTGCTACGCAAATCAAATATGACAAAGTAGTTTCTGAAAAGATAGTGCTATGCAAATCGAATATGAGAAAATAGTCTCCAGAAAGTTGGCACGGTGCTATACAAATTAGATATGAGAAAATAATCATTGAAAAGATACACGGTGACTCAACTTTTGCTAACATAATATTGGCCAGACGGGCAGCATATATGGATGATAGCCGCCTGCCAATAGCGGAAGTTTTTTGATTTTCTATCAAGATCGTAAAAGGCTCTGATTCCATGTGAGAAATATAGAAAAAGAATATTATTGAATTGTGTATCTACATTATTACACAGATACCTTATTTATAGACACCACAATACAATCTTTTACCAAGTAGGATATTTTATACTATTTCTATTCCTATTCCTATTCTATACATATTCCTATTTTAACAAATCCCAAATACCCCAAGAGAATAACCTCATAAGATCACTCCTTTCTTTCACACAAGTATTTTCCTTTACTCTAAAGGAAAGACAAAGAAAGAGAGCAATGAAATGTTTTCATGTGCTTCAAGGTGTGTTATAATTGACGGCCAACTTCCCTATTTATAGGGATGGAATGCACTTGTTGATGTCATCAGGGATGTCAATAGAAGATACAAACTTCAATATTTCAATATAAATAAAAAATATATCAACTTTTATGGCTACCAAATCTCAACTTTTACGGCTGCCAAATCTCAACATTTATGACGGTCAAATCTCAACATTTATGGCTGCCAAATCTTTGACAAAAGGAAGAAAAACAACTTTCTTGATCATGGTATGGACCCTCCAAAATCTAAGCCAAAATAACAAAGGCCACATCACAAATCTCCACCTTGGTTTGTGTGTGGTTATGGAATACTCATTTGGTTCAACGTTAGAAGTCACAACTTCTAACTCAACTTCTAGAGCTTCAGCTTATGGAGTTTCAACTGTATTTTGTTCCAAAGTTGATGAGTTTGGCTTAGAAGGAATGCCAAGCTCCTTATTCATGTTACAAGAACTAGAAGACACTTTTCTGGGGTATAACATAGAGGATCATCAGATGTATCATGAGAGAATGAAGCATATTGATATCAAGTATCACTTCATCCGAGAAACCATTATTGAAGGAAAGGTCTCTGTTTAGAAGATTACCATTAGAGACAACCCTGCTAACATGTTCACGAAGTCTCTTCCAGTCAGCAAGTTCAAGTTCTACTGCTTGAACTTGATTGCCGTTTATGAAGAATAATTTAGCCCATATGGGTTTTTGCGGAAAGGATGGAGCAAATTTACTATATTCCCCAAACTTAGGCCAAGGTGGAAATTTGTAATGTAGCCTTTGTTATTTTAACTTAGATTTTGTAGTGTTCTTTTTCTTCCTTTTGTCAAAGATTTGGTGGCCATAAATGTTGAGATATGACAGTCATAAATGTTGAGGTTTAGCCGTCGTAAAAGTTGAGATTTGGCAGCCATATAAAAGTTGATATATTTACATTTAATTGTTGATGTTTGTATCTTCTATTGATATCATTGATGACATGAACAAGTGCATTTAATTCCTATAAATAAGGAAATTAGCCATCTGTTGTAACACCTTGAAGCAGATGAAAACATTTCATTGCTCTCTTTCTTTGTGTTTTCCTTTAGAGTAGAGGAAAATACTTGTGTGAACCGTTTCTTTAGAGTGATCTTGTGAGGTTATTCTCTTGGGGTATTTGGGATTAATTAGAGTATTTACTCTAATTTTGCTTGTTGATATAGTGAAATTGCTCCTCTCCGCCAGTGGACTAGGTCACACTGACCGAACCACGTCAAATTTGCTTTACTTCGTTATTATCAACTTACTATTGTCATCATAACATTGTTTGAGTAAATTCTGTACTACTCGAGTTCTCGATCCTAACAAGAACTATGATTTATCGGGTTATAGGCTCAAGGTAAAAGAGTTTGAATAAACGAGGAGAAAGAAGATGACAGAAAAAAGAGAAGGAAGTAGATACTGGAAAATATGAAATTGGGTGAAGAGTACGATGAAGAAGATAAGAGGAAAAAGAATTGAAAAATAAATGAAGTTACAATTTTTTTTTTCAATACAAGATGCTCAAAAAATTTAAAAAATCGTAATTTTTGCTGATCTCACGCTCTATTGGAGAGTGAAGTACACTCTCCACGTCATATGGGGTCATAAGGGGTATTAGGACCCCTGCCTAATTAAAGTGTATGTTTGAAGATAATGTCATAGTTGGAGGGGGTAATTATGTATTCTCTTTTGGAAATAAACTTACTATTAACACTCTTTCCAAACAAGGCGTGTCACTTTTTTTTCGAAGCTAACCTAGAACGTATCAACTTTTTTCTCGAAAATATCTTTCATGAAGCATTTTAGTGCTTTTCCAATGTCATGTACTAACTAGGTATAGTAGGACCCACTTTATACTTTATATAAGTTCACATTTCTCAAGGAGTTCATGCTTTCCCTTTGGATTTACTCATTTAAATATCATGGATTTCAGTTCTTGTTTTAATAGATGTTTTTGTTCAAATTTGGTCATAATAGTCTCCAATTATGCCAAGGTATATCTGTTTTCTTACCAAAAGAAGTGGATGATTTGTTGTCAGATTCTGCTAGGAGCGAGTTACTTGTTACAACTGCCTCTAACTATTGTCTCACTGCTACTACTTTCATTATCAATACGGATGGTCATAATAGTTATTGCAAGTGTAGCTTAGTGGTGGATTCAGTGGGTTGAGAAACATGAGGTCTCAGGTTCAATTTCTAGCAGAGGCAAAACACTAAGTGGTTTCTTCCTATATGTCCAAGCCTTGGTGGATAGAGTTGCTCGGTACTTGTGCTGGTGGAAGGTAGCAGGTACCCCGTGGAATCAGTCGAGGTGCCCTCCACAGCTGTCCCCAACATCACGGTTATCAAAAAAAATATTTATTGCCAAGCTCAAAATTATGTGATTTCTCAAAGATTCTAGCATTTCCATGAATGTTATGAAGTGCTTAAAAGGTTAAATATGTTCTTTGGTTGATAGAAAGCAAAAGTTGTTCCCTGATAGTTATTTCTCCATTGTCACACAATGGTTATTTAGACCTGCGTTTTAAAAGGCATTCTTTAGGCTCCCCTAAGACAAACATGCATGAGTCAAATACATATTAGGGAAGTCATATTGGTCAAAGGAACTTTCTCTTATATTGAACATCTCCTGGTCTCAGTTGCTTAATCCCATCTTTGAAGAGATATGCAGTTCATTAGTTTCATCAAAGAAATAGATCTTTTGCAATTTTCACCTGCTAATTCTCTCGAGATATATAACCTAATGTTACAGCATGTGAATTTATGTAACCATTAGCTTTAATTGATTCTTTTCAATTTAATGACTAAAGTTACCCAGCAAAATGGTGTACATACGGATGGCTCAAAAGCAGGTTAGCTCAGAAATTTATTAAAGTGTTTCTGCATTATTTCTGATTCCAGGGTGAGAAAAAGATGGCAACAGTTCATAACGTTTTTGCTGTCATATGGGGATCACAAGAGCCTGATCGTTTTGTACTTCTTGGAAACCATAGAGATGCATGGACTTACGGAGCAGTTGACCCCAATAGTGGAACCGCTGCCCTGCTTGACATTGCTCGTAGATATGCTCTTCTCATGCGTTTGGGTTGGAATCCTCGAAGAACAATCATTCTCTGCAGTTGGGATGCAGAAGAGTTTGGGATGGTAGGTAATGTTCTATCTCCAGCAGTCACCAGCATGTTCTGCTGTCTGATGGTAGGATCAGGTGCAATATCTAGAATTGACTGGGAGATTATTCTGTCCAACTTGTTTAACCCCCTTTTTGGAAATATGTATGCCAATTCAATGAAATAGACTTGTGATTCTCTTTAATCATTTCTTGTCCTGTGAATGTGGCTGGATGATTAAACGGTAGGATTGACCATAAAGTAAGAAAGTTATTTGAGTTGGCTATAGTCTATAGGCCTTTATGCATGTTTTATGGCTTGGACACTATTTAAAAGAGAGAGTGCAGAATAGCCCAACACAGATATTCTGGAACCTGATTCTGGGCTAATGTAATATTAGACTGCTTCCTCAAAGCTACCAGGGTTACTGTAATGATTTATACTTTTGTTTTGCACTCATCTTGTTCTTTCTTCATGGATTCAGATTGGGTCAACTGAGTGGGTTGAGCAGAATCTTGTCAACCTTGGATCTAAATCTGTGGCCTATTTAAATGTGGATTGTGCAGTTCAAGGCCCTGGGTTTTTTCCCAGTACAACTCCTCAGTTTGACAATCTGCTTACCGAAATCACCAAGAAGGTAAGCCTGCTATGCTACCAGTCAGTGGAAGTTTTAGACAATGATGCCTTTTAATCTGATGTTTTAGCTAATTGTATTTGATTTGCTGGATAAGGTTAATGATCCAGACTCAGAGGGCATGACTCTTTATGAAAGATGGACAACTGCTAATAGAGGTATCAAGGTAAGTTTCTCATGCTCTGTTTTTCTTTATTTGTTTACACAATCTTTCATCAAGTAAATTATAGGTGTAGCGTATACTGCGTTACATAAGAATTCTTCTTGTCTTATCTATCAAATAGGAATACTGAAATACTGAGATTTTGTTGAAAAAGATAATCGATTTACCATAAAAATAGAACTAAGCAGATACTTCCCGATTGATTAGAATTTCATAAAAGAAAATGGTCAAGATTACCTATATCTGAAGGGATGTTTTGGATGCAGAATTTTATGCACATAATGACTGTATGTTATAACCAAAAATAGAACTTCTAAGCTAATCAAAGAAAACAAAAAAAAAGAAGGAAAATTCATATTTTCTTTCGGGTTTTGCATACAAGTTGTTATTTCATATATATTCTGAGAGTTGTAGCATATGAGATAAAACTTCTATAAGTATAATGCATTGACTCATAAAATCATCATTTCTTGTGTCAGTATTTACCATTTTCTGTTAGGTGGCTTCCCCCCTGTTTTCCACCACTAAGTATGAAGCATTTGTGAAATGGTAAGCGACTACAAATTTGGTTGAGCAAGTGCCCCTCATTGCAAGTCTTTGCATTTGCAAAAGAGTTCTTTATCCTCCTTAAAAGTATTTTCTAGGAGACTGAAATGTATGGTACCTATCTTCAATAATTAGATCCCTTCTGTAACCAATTCTAAATGTTGCTAAAATTTTGTTTCTCCTTGGTTTCTGGCATGGACAAATGAGGGATTCCCTTGCATCCATTTGTTTCCGTGATTTATTGTCCTGTTTATCTTCTCTCCTGTACTCTTCTAAGCTGTGTAAGTGCGATGGTCTTTGCATTTGCAGATTCAACGGCTTAGTGGAGTAGATTCAGACTTTGCCCCATTTTTGCACCATGCAGGTGTTCCTTCTGTTGATCTGTACTATGGCAGAGGTATAGTGCTTCCACTCTTAGCTAAATCAGACCAAACCCAAAATCATCCAACCAATGGGATTTCAGTGCATCCAAGGTACATTGTGCCCCATATATTCTTTAAATGATTTCGTCGTTCTCTTGCAGATTTTCCAGTATATCACACAGCATTTGATTCCTACAACTGGATGGTAAACTTTGGGGATCCATTCTTTCAGCGGCATGTGGCAGGTAGTTACTTATTTTATGTAGCTTTAAATGTTTCTGTAGCTTATTCGAAGCTACCAACTTTGCATATGTGTTAGATGCATCTATATAACTTTAAGGTATTTCTTAACATCTAAAATTACATATGTTTGATCTACATTGATACAAGTTTTTAGGGTTTCATTTTTTATCTTTGGCTTTTGATGTCATGCTACGGAGATGACAGGCTTTTCTTTGTTTCTCTCCCTTCCCTCGCAGTGACAGGAGTGTGGGGACTTCTTGCACTTCGCCTGGCTGAGGATCCAATTTTACCTTTTAACTATCTCCCATATGCTGCTGAGTTGCAGGTAAAGAAAGTTTAAATTTTGAGGGTTTCACTTTTGGAAGCATAAGCTATTGTTAATACCTCTGACCTTCCATTAAGATGAATATGTTGGAGTGATTTGTTGCTCCCAAATGCAAATGCACGTGGTCACCAAGTAATACAGTGACTCAAAAGTCGGATATTGTACCACAATGACTTGCTTTTTCAATTTATTTGATTGACTTCTACTAATTAATTGCGCAAGTGTTTTTACCACAAGTTGATTTTAATCTACTGCACAAAATAAATGATTTTTGTGTGTTGGTTGATCAAAATGTTTGGAAAACATTTTGTCTAGGAAAACAAGCTCCTTAAAAATAGGAAAATGACTTCCCTAATGGGAGTAGGCAAAACAAGTTGCATAAGTGAGGTTCCTTGTTATTGTATCCCCCCCCACTCCTACCCGCCTCCATAAATTTCTGCTAGATAACGTATAAATGCACTTGTTATTATATTTTTTTACTTACTTACCAAACACTAGAAAATTGTAAGAGACCCACTTACTTTCCAAGAAAACATTTTCCTTCATACCAAACACCCTTAAATTAAATATTTTATCACGTATCAATATCAAGAGTCGGAACGTTGGGATTTAACACAATAAAAGATAAGATTCAAGCGTTATGGATTCGCTAACAATCATGTGAGTAAACACTTGAACTGATTGTATAATCTACCGAACTATTGATTAACGGGGTAATAGTGCAATTAGAATCTTTCGATTTCTTAACCGCCGATTCGTATCAGCATTGAAGCCTATATGTCTATGGTCATGAATTTAACACAAACATATTCAAACTCCCGTATATTAACCGAACAAGGCAAACTAAGTATATGCCTATCCTAGACGCAAATCCGCTCCCTAATGCCCAGGGTTCAAATTTTGTTCTACTTAACCTTATTGCATGTCCTAGATTCCCACTTTCGTGTTCAATGTAAGATTCAAAGATGTATGCTATTGGTCGCGAAACAATATAACAATTAAACTCAAGGTTAAATAAATAACTCATATGATTAATCTCTAAAACATCAATTCAAGTTCATACTACAACAATCATGCAACTATTATGCATATAAACATATAAGAAAGATGAAAAGAAGTAAAAACCAATGGGATCTGTGGCTTCAAGTGCAAAACTCTTAGCAAAACATCTGAACCCCTTCAAAAATGACCTTGGGGTCTATTTATTGACTAGGAAAAACCTTCAGAGGAACTCTCCTAGTCAAACTTGAAATCAGCCAGAATTAGACTTCGATCCACCTTTCATCGCGGCACATCGCCTATCGCATTGGATTTCACTGTGTAGGGTGATGCGCCGCACTTACTCTTTGCCATCTTGACTTTGAAATATTCTTGAGCCTCCCATGTTTCACCATGCTGCACTGGCCATTGCGGTGAAATTTACCACATTGGTCACTGCAAATCTGTGCGTCGCACTGTCTTCTTCTCCTTGAGACTTGGAGCCTGTTTGGATGAGAGCTTATTTTTGTTATTTTGGCTTAAAAGCACTTTTTAATCTTACCCAAACACTATAAAAGTGCTTAAAAGCTATTTTGGCTTGAAAGCACCTAAAATAAGCCAATCCAAATAGGCTCTAAGTCAAAATTCTGAGGGCCTTCCATTTCCTCACCGCGTCGTGCTGGCCATCACACTGAGTGATATTGTGTTGGGTAGTGCGGCGCGGTGAACTTGCACTTCATCCATACTTAGCCGGATTTCTTAAGGTTTTTCCAATTCTTGTTCATTTTCGTCCAAAAACACCTATATTCGCAAATAAAGCCTAAATTAGTTCCATATCGCATATTCAACATAAGTTAAGTATATTTATTACTAATTGTCATAAAAAAAAGGTATATTTATCACTAATCCATATCAAAACAAGGTAGAAATGCAAATAAAGTAGTGCGTAAAGATGTATAAATACACCTAACATCACGATTGTTCTTTGAAGAAGCATTTAAATCCACGCCATACATTGAATACCTTCTGTATGCATCTATCACATATGCTATATTGTGTTAATTTGGTCATGACATTCTTTTTATGCTTGGCCCTTGTGATTGCTCTCAAGCGAACTCACTTGAATGCATTTATTAATTCCTTGTAGTAGAAGCAAAAATCAACAACTTTCTTTATACTATGTGACTGCCCTGAAAAATGCATGATTTATGTAAGATTAGGAGATGAAAAACACAACAATATTAATGCTTGCTTTATTTGAAGATCATAATCTACATCCTCTTTTGTAGTCACAGACTTGTCTGCTGTGGTTTTGTTTTCAATGAACACCACACAAGCTCTCTACTTCTCCCTACACACCCTTGTCTATGGGTTAATGTCTACAAATTTACAGGACTATACCCGTATCCTGAGTAAGTTGTTGGAAGGAAGCAACATCTCGTTGCATCCTATTACTGCTGCCACTCAAGAACTTGCAGCTGCAGCTAAAGAAACTCTAGATGAAGCAAAGGTTAGATATTAAACTCTGTTGCACAATTTTACTTTCTTTCTTCTAAAGTAGTTGTGGTCAGATACTGAGCATCGGGAAGTGATGGAGAAAAATTTATGGAATGGGGTCCCAAAATACATGAAGGCTTTACTGCTACTTTTTCCTCTTTTAATTGTAATTATAATCTTCACAAGTACTGCAAGTTTTAACGAGATAGTTATTGGAGTTTTCCTCTGAACCCAGATTCCTATCTCCCTTATACATGGTATGTTGCTAGTAAATCAGCAAAGTAACAAGATTAGCTGAGGTGGAAAAAGTTAGTTAAGAATTGCTGAGTTGGCAAAATTCTGTTAGCGCTATTAGGAGTTAGTTGCTACAGCAAGCCACAGTGCAGTTAGTTACAAAACAGTTAGTCGATTGATTCAATTTAGCTTTAGCTTTAGCTTATATACCAGTTGTAGATGAAATTGTAATTCATTGTTGGATGAAATAAGCTCTACTTCTCTCTTTTCTTAATACAAATTCTTAGCTAATCTTCTCGGACAAAGTCCCTGAACTTGGCATTCATCTTCCTCGAGATTCTCCTGGATTAGTCGAATTCACTGTCTGTGCATCAATTGTTATCAGAGCCATCAATCCTTGGCATGGCTATGATGACACGAAGCAAGAATCAAGAAAGACCAGTAGAAGGAATGGAGGATAGATTTCTGCAGATTTAGGAGCAATTGCAGAAATTGATGGAGGGCATGTCTAGTATTCATGGCCGCAATACTCAAACAGAAAAGGAACTGGGTGAGATCAATGAAGCAATTGGATATACGAATACAAAGGAAAAGGATAAAGAGCTTGGGAGAGTAGAATCTTTGAATGCAAGAGAGTGTTCGATAGAATGCCCATATTAGAATTTCCTCGATTTTCTGGCCAAGATTAGCGAACTTGGTTGTATAAAGTCGATCAGTTCTTCTCCATGGATGAAGTACCCTTTGAACAAAGGGTGAGGGTGGCTGCTATACACCTTGAAGGAGAAACTATAGCTTGCATGTCTTACTTGGATCTAGAGTGTCAGTTTTGGACCTGGACTGAGTATGTATGGCACTGAATGAAATATTTGGTGAAGGCTTCGAAGATTCTATGGAAGCCTTGAAAATCTGTATCAATCTGGCAGTGTTACGGAGTAACAGGCTGAGTTTGATAGACTTGACAGGAATTAACCTATCAAATGAGAATGCTATTAGCTTTTTCTTGGGAGGTCTGAAACCAGAATTGGATAAAGCTGTGAGAATTCTGTCACTAAGAACACTACTACGAGCCTCTAAGATTGCAAGGTTGCAGGATGAAGTGTTTGAGGCACAAGCACAATCTTGGGGTCTTAAACCCTATTCCCAAAAGCTTTCCTTTCCGAACTCCACTGTCCAAACTTCCACATTCAAGAAACCCTTTGAACCAAACTCCAATAAACCTAATAGATTCGACAATAACAACAGGAGGTTGACAACAGCGGAAATGGATGAAAAAATCTGAAGGGTTTTGTTTTTTCGGTGATGAGAAACATGTACTAGGACATAACTGTACAGCTAAGAAATGGTTGTACTTAGTAGAAGTGTTGGAGGAGGAATCAGTGGATCTGAATGGGAAGGAACAGATACAAGAAATGGTAATTGAATCAGATAAATGGCTATATCACTGCAAGCAGTTACTGGTGTGACGGGGTATCAAACTATCAGAGTCAGGTTATCATGAGAAGAAACCCCTGGAACTGTTGATTCATACTGGGAGCACCCATAATTTCATTGATCAGGGAGTGGCTAAAAGTTTAGGTTGTAAATCTAGTCCTATCATTGAGCAGTCTATAAGTGTGGCTGATGGTAGAAGGGTACAGACTAGTTCAGTGTGCTAGAATTTGCAATGGTTGTTACAAGGGACAGCTTTTTCTTCAGACTTCCTACTTTTGCCTCTAGGAAATGTTGATATTGTATTGGGGGTGCATTAGTTGAGTACCTTAGGCAGAATCTTGTTTGATTTCAAAAGTCTAGGTTGTAAATCTAGTCCTATCATTGAACAGTTTATAAGTGTGGCCGAGGGTTGAAGGGTACAGACTATTTCAGTGTGCAAGAATTTGCAATGGTTGTTAGAAGGGACAACTTTTTCCTCAGACTTCCTACTTTTGCCTCTAGGAATGTTTATTGTATTGGGGGTGCAGTAGCTGAGTACCTTAGGCAGAATATAGTTTGATTTCAAATACAGGTCTGGGGAATTTGTGTACCTAGGGAAGAGAAGCATGAGCTCAGGGGTGCTGAAACTAGCTCATGACCAGCAAGTCCAACTCATTGAATAAGATAGGAGGACTAGATGCTCACTTCTTCATGATGTCTATAGTTCAGGAGGCAACAGAGGGGGGACATTGCAATACCATACAGGCTACTCAAGGTACTGAAATTTCATCATCTCTATCTAAACTGATTGAACAGTACTCTTTCTTATTTGAGATGTCTACTACACTACCACCACATAGGGGGCCATTTGATCACAAAATTTCCATCAAGGATGCATCTAATCCTGTCAGTAAAAGACCCTACAGGTACCCTGGATTTAAGAAGGATATTATTGAAAAATTAGTAATAGAGATGTTGGATCAACATGTTATACAACATTGTACTAGTCCTTATGCTTAACCTGTGGTATTGGTGGGAAAGAAGGACGCGACTTGGAGGCTCTGTGTTGATTACATGGACATCAATCAGATGACCACCAAGGACAAGTTCCCAATTCCCAAAATGGAGGATCTGTTAGAAGAATTGGGGTGGGGGGGTGGGGATGGGGGGGGGGTGCTTTAGTGTTTTCTAAAATTGACCTGAGACTAGGGTGCCACCAGTTAAGAATGACTGAAGGTGATACTCATAAAACTGCTTTCAAGACTCATGAAGGCTACTATGAGTTTTATTCATGCCTTTTGGCTTGACCAATGCATCATCATCCTTCCAGACCCTCACTATTCGATTGGAAAAGCCTTAGTCAAGACACCAGGGACTTTATTAATAGATGTGATATCTGTCAGAGACATAAGTATGATGCTGCAGCTTCACCTGGTTTATTATAGCCTCTTCCTGTCCCTGAGGGTGTTTGGACTGATATATGTCTTGATTTTATTGAAGGCCTTCCTAAATCCAATGGAAGGGAGGTTATTTTGGTGGTTGTGAACAGACTTAACAAGTATGAATACTTCCTCAGCTTGCAACATCTTTACACTGCTCAGTCTGTTGCTCACTGTTTCTTAGACAGTGTGTTTAAGTTGCATGGCGTGCCACTTACTATGACAAGTGATGGAGATCCAGTGTTCATGGGCTTATTCTGGCCGGAATTATTTACTCTTCAGGGGGTACAACTTCAGAGACCCACTGCTTATCATCCACAAACTGATGATCAGACAGAAGTGTTGAATAGAACCTTGGGGACTTAAGGTGCTTTTGTTAAGATTGTCCCAAGGAATGATCTGCTTACTTGTCCTTGGCTGAGTTGTGGTATAACACTACTTATCATACTACCATTAAATGTACTCCTTATAAGGTGCGCTATTGCTCCCAGACATTTACAACCTAGTCCTGTCCCAACAAAGTACCATAGCAGAGCTATGGTCCCCACAGGGATGGAATTTCATTTTCAGAAGACATCTGAATTATTGGGAGATCATGAGAGTTGCTGAATTCTTCAACTCGGTGGACACTTTCAATGGTTTGCAGACAGGAGAGGATGTTCTGTGGTGGACAGGTGATGGCAGGGGAGTGTTCAAAGTCCATAAAGCCTACAAGATGATGGCAACTTTCTACTTTTGGTGTAAAGAACATTGTATAGAAAATGCTGAACAATTAGTAGATCTTTTAGGATTACTGTAATTAATCTTTTGTCTTAGCTTATTACTACCTTTTTGGAGGTCTCCAGCACACCTTAATGCTGAGGAATACAACATTACCAGTTTCAAAAAAATAAAGCCTACAAGATGATGGACCAAACAAACCAGCAGGGTACAAAATGGCCTTGGAAACAAATATGGAAGAGTAGGATACCTCACAAAGTTTCATGCTTTGTCTGGTTAATGGCCAAGGAAGCAGTCCTTACTCAGGACAATGTCATGAAGAGGGGGATAACCTTGTGTTCCGGATGTTTCCTATGTGGTGAAACAAATGAGACTGTCAACCATCTATTTTTACATTGCAAGTACACCCGACAATTGTGGAGAATTTTTATCAGCCTGAAAGGCATTCCCTGGACCATGCCTAGGGAAGTGACTGGGGCCTTAATGAGCTAGGAGGAAGAAGGGGTCCATGCAAAAGACAAAAGTAGATG
This sequence comes from Solanum appendiculatum, assembly GCA_018342035.1. Lineage (NCBI taxonomy): Eukaryota > Viridiplantae > Streptophyta > Magnoliopsida > Solanales > Solanaceae > Solanum > Solanum appendiculatum. Next base: position 286,852 of record JAGDQO010000681.1, on the reverse strand, counting down.
GAGAATTATCCCTAGTGCTATATGGTGGGCTATCTGGAAAGAGAGGAATTCAAGATGTTTTGAGAGCTTAGTGAACAGTGTGCAGAAAGTTAAACTTAACTGCATTCTTTTTCTAGTTTTTTGGTGTAACCAGTATCTCTATTATTGATGTCCTAGACTCAATCTAGTCATAGAGAAGTGAAATTGGGAGTACATTTGTATATAAGGTTTCAATACAACCCATGTATTGTTTTGTGATATAATACAAAGTTACCAAGTTCAAAAAAAGGTGTGCTATTGCCAAAAACCAAAAAACCATCTCTGCATCTTCCTTATCTGGTTGGTAAGTCTAATGTAGACAGGATGGACAGATCTTGGCTGCAAGAGAGGCTATCATACAGTTGCTCAAGTTCCACATAGAGGGGGCATAACAGAGAATGTGGGATTTAGCAGACAAACATAGATCAGAGAGGGCTTTTGCAGTTGGGGATTATGTGTATCTGAAACTCCAGCTTCACAGGCAGGTTTCAGTAGCTGTTAGGCCCTTTAATAAGCTTGCAATTAAGTACTTTGGTCCCTATCCTATTGATGCTAAGATTGGTGCTGTGGCCTATAGGCTAATCCCTGCTGATGTTCTAATTCATCCTACCTTCCGTGTATCTCAGCTTAAGAAATGTCATGATTTGCCTTTGGTGATTACTCATCCTTCTATGTTTCACTTGTCAAGTCCTTATTGTCCTACTCCTGAGGCTATTCTAGAGAGGAGATTGGTGAAGAGGGACAATGGGGCTGTTGAACAGGTTCTGGTGAAGTGAACTGGTATATTTTAAGACCAAGCTACATGGGACTTCGTCACTGAATTGCAGCTCATATTTCCTTCCTTTAACCCTTGAGATCGAGGGTGTTCTTCAGCAGGGGTATTGTTGCAAGTAAATCAGCAAAGTAATGAGATGAGATGAGGTGGCAAAAGTTATTTAGGAATTGCTGAGTTGGCAAAATTCTGTTAGCACTGTTAGGAGTTTGTTGTTACAGTATGCTTCAGTGCATTTAGCTACAAAACAGTTACTTGATTGATTCAATTTAGCTTTAGATTATATACCAGTTGTAGATGGAATTTTAATTCTTTTTTGGATTAAATAAACTCTTCTCTCTTTTCTTAATACAAATTCTTTGTTGATCTTCTAGGGCTAAGCTTATTTGGATTGGCTTATTTTAGGTCAAAATAGATTTTAAGCACTTTGTAGTGTTTGGATAAAATAAAAAAGTGCTTATAAGGACTTGTTTTTAAGCCAAAATAACAAAAATAAGCCAAAAGTCATAAGTTAGAAATTTCAACTTATGACTTTTGGCTTATAAGTCATAAGCCAAAAGCTAATCCAAACAGGCTCTAAGCCCCTGAACTTGGCATTCATCTTCCTCGATATTTTATCTCCTGGATCAGTCGAATTCACTGTTTGTGCATCATGGTATTCTGTACTAATCCTACATAAATAGTTGTATTTTGTGGAACATTGAGATTAAACACGAAAGAGATATCCTCAGAATAAAAACTGAAGGTAAAAAAGGAGAAACAATACATGATGCCTATGTTTTCTATTACCTGCATTGCTGTAAGCATAAGTTTATAACATGAGATGACGTTCGGCATGTTTTCCGTAAAACAAATATTCAGTGGGTGATTTTAGTAGAAATAAGGAACAAGGATCAAGGATTGCGCCTTTTTCCCATTACTCATGCTTTTATTGTATGTGTGGGATGGGCATTAAGAAGTTTCAATTATATTTTATGTTTTGCTTGCTTCTTATTTTAGGATGTTTTCTTTAATTATCACTCATGAATTCATATTCACTCGGCTTCTCTGTATTCGTAAACCTAGAAAGTGAAGGAGGATAAAGCCACGGACGAGCTCACAATACTGAAGCGACGAATATTAAACGACCGGCTCATGTTTGCTGAGAGGGGCTTCTTGGATGCAGAAGGGCTTCAGGGAAGACCATGGTTCAAGCATATGGTAAGCTTTTTCTCCCTATTGGTATAGTTGAGATTTCACAAATCATCAACGGGTTCCATTTCTGTTCAGTTACTCACAAGATTTGGATCTCCTCTCATATCACCCTTGGATATGCGTGGAATCCCATAGGAAATCCTCATTCACTCCGCTCCATGAAAACTATGGTAGTTATAGAGCTTTGCAGGCCAATGACAAAGTACCAAATACATCCTAATAATTTCAACTGCTGTTATTTAATAGCTAAAGAAAGCCACCTCTGAGTGACTTTGTTTTAGGATGATTTTCATTGAATTGATCTGCTCCAAATGTTATAATGTAGGCTTACACCCCTAAATGGACATGTAGAAGAGCACATTATGTATTTCTCGTCTCCACAGCCATTGGCCTTGACTGAGAAAATCTATTATGAGAATGAAACTAATCCCAGCTAAAGAGGAAAAATATCAAATCTTAGTACCTAGTATTTCAAGATCTCATGAATTGTGAAATGATAAAATTGTCCTTTAAGATGATTTACAGCCACCACAAACAATGCATTGGAAGATGGCACTAGTCTTGTATCTGTTTCCTCTAATGATTGTAGTAGTAAATGTTTTGAGTTTTGGAATGCAGGTTTATGGGCCTCGTAATGACGGTGAAAGTGAGTTAGATTTCTTTCCTGGAATAGCGAATGCAATATCTAAATCGTCAGGCGGTGGAGAGCAGAATGCAGCAATTCAGCATGAGATTTGGAGAACTGCAAGGGCCATACAAAGAGCTGCTCATGCTCTTAAAGGTGAACTTATTACCTGAAAGAGAATGCTTACATTCCAAAGCATAAACTCATACTTGTAAATACTCTTTTCACCTTTTTGTAATTTGTAATTAAGAGTATTGAAGTTTTATAGGATTCTTTCTCCTTTTCTTTTATTACTCTATGGAGTTTGACACTCTCTTTGCTTTTGGATTTGTAGTACTACACTATGATTGATACAATTCAACATTAGGCAACTAAATTAGCAATACATGAGATAAAAATCATTGAATTTAAAAAATGTGTCACAAATTACTAGAAGGGTGCAAACAAGATCAGTTATAATTTGCTCATTCTCAACAACTCCAAAATCTTTATAGATAGAGCGTATAGTGAATTCCCAACTTGAGGGTGAATGATATTCAAGAAAAAACTCAGTTACTCCAAGACTAAACAAAGCTTTTGTTGTGTCACTTAAGTTATATAGGAATTCCTGAGCCCAAGAGTTGAGAATAACAAGTTTTTCCTTACACAAAATTGAATACTTGCTTAGAATAATAAATAGATATTTGTGGAGAAGTGCAAAATTGTACTCATGATTCTCATTTTGTATCTTGATTAATTGGATCATTTCTTTATGGATTCCTATCCCAAACTCTTCCAGATGTGTTTCTGAGTATTCCTTGATTATTTCGTCCAAGTAGAGGAGTTCCTCTAATGCTCAGAGTTTTTCTAGAAGACTCTTTTCTTGAACAAATAATGTAACCTGGAATTTGTTGAAAGACTAATTTTTTTGTTTCTTTTTGAAAAAAATAACTCTTCTTAAGTGGTTTTACATAACCAAATTAAGTTGGACCCTTGAATTATTCAAAATGAGTTTGTTTAGTCCTTTGTTACGTTTTTAGCTATAAAAAATGTCCTTGCTGTTATGTTTTTGCTCAAATATGTCTTTCGATTAGCAAAGTATTTCAAAAATACCCTTATTTTTAACGGTTGCTCCAAAACAAGAATAAATGGTCAAAGTTTGTCGTTGAACTATTAGAAATAGGACTGTTTTGCCATTCATTTGAAATTTGGGACAAATGCATCTAATTGCAAAGATTTTAGCAAAAACTTATATTGAAGTTTTGTGAAATTAATTTGACTTTTTAAAATGACAATTTTATATAATATCAATTTTATGTTTTATATAAAGTTAAATTATATGCATTAATTTTCAATTAAATGTTTATTATGTTGTTTTCTTTTAAAATTATTATATCGATTTTCGACTAAAATATGGAATGGCTTAAAGTAATAGTAAGTAATATAACGTATCAAGATATAATGGAAATTGATTTTTTATTTTATTATTTATAGAGTTATGTAAGAAAAGGGGTGTGATATCACATTTAGAAATAAAAACGTATATTAATGTAAAATAAATGAGAAGATTTTTTTATATGTTATTTTTAATTTGTTTAAATAGGAATGTAATAATTCGGGTTAAGTTCACAAATGGCCTTCATAAAGGTTGATCGGGGTATTTTGACCCTATAAAAAAAAGTCTTACAAAAATAGCCTCCATTTATTTAAGTCTTTTTTTTTTGTCTTTTTTGTTTTTTTTTGCTTATCTTATTTTTTTCTTTCTTTTTTCATTTATGAAACTATTTTTTAAAATCTATTTTGTACTTTTTTCAAATAAAATTTATCCCTAGATCAAGTGCCAAGGTTCAAGACAATTTTTTTCTAATTATTATTTTAAAATTAATACATAAAAATTATGAATATATATATATATACGCGCCTCATGGACAATACTTATAATATTTCACTATTTTTAACTTATGAGGTGCTCTATAACTCTTGCCTTAATTAGAGGTAGGACTTAGATCAAGAACTTTAAAATAACAAGCTACACTTCATGGGCAAAGCTTGACACTACCATATTGTGTCTTGATTTATCATATGCTCTATTACTCTTGTCTTATAGGCAAGACTTAGCCAAAGGACTTCTAATGAATAAGATATGCTTCACGGAAAAAAAGGTCTTGATTTATGAGATATTTTATAGCTATTGCCTTAGAGGTAAGACTGATTAGCCCTAGAACTTTCACATAACAAGTTAAGCCCCATGGGTAAAAGGAAAAAAAAAAGAGAATAAGTTTTTTTGAAAAAATAGAGAAAAAAATAAATGAAAGAAAAATAAATAAATAAAATAATAAATGAAAAAAGAATAAAGAAAGAGAAGAATTTTGTCACACCCTGAGCCTACACCCTGGACGTGACCGGCACCCAAGAACCATTTCTAATCCCCATGCAAACCCTTGGCCTAGCTACATGACTTACATGATTTTGATCAATACGCGGAAGCTTAAAATAGATGAACATTTAGACATTAAAAAAAGGTCTTAAAATACTATCTTGCAAATACTTAACATAAGTCATACATTAAATAACTATCCTGAGAAAAACGATGGAAACATCTAAATCTGTCTGTCTAATGAAGCCTCTAACAATGTAATATAGATGTCGGGACAAGACCCATGACAACTTAACAAAAGAAGAAAATAAGTGTGAGGCCCTCTGAAAAGCAAGGAGGCTCACCAAAGCTAGCTGGAGTGCAAATGGTATCAACAAAGCGCCAGCTGATGACCCTGAACACCTGTATCTGCATCATAATAAGATGCAGGTCGAATGACATCAGTACATGGAATGTACGAGTATGTAATATGGCTAGATTAAACGATAACTGAAGCTAAATGACTACGAACAACTCAACAGTATATCAATACATGAATAAGACATGAAAACTCTTTAAGTTTTACAATAAGATAAGCAATAAAAGCAATATGAAAATAACATATTTTACCTGTGGAGAGTTTCTCTAACTGACAACCATTACTATGAGCCTAGCAATGATACAATGTTTCGCCCACGTTGCAAGGGCCATCCTATACCTTGCCGAGGCATAGGATGATATCGTGACAATGGATCCACTAATAGGCCTTCTCAGAGGCAGTGAGGAGTCGCATGAAGAATCAATGCTATCCTATCCTACGCTGGCTACGTAGTTTTATTGGACTTCCGAGTCATAAAAGACTCTAACCCAATTCGGTGCTGGATACTACTCCCAAAATAATCGATATAACTTTATGCTCAATACACCCTTTACAAAGAAGGGACTTTTTACTTTATTGAAGTACTTTTCAAGACATTAGACATACTTGCATCCTTAAAACATGAACTTGTGAACTTATCTTTCAAGCCCAATAATCAACATAGGAACATAAATATGTATATATAAATAACATTTGAAGCTCTAAAGTTTTTATAAAAATAGAACCCTTAAACTTTTCCTCTTTTCTTACATTAATTTGGAATGTAAATGAAGACATGTGAGTAGGACATGTAGGATCTCTCAAGGATTAATGGAACCTTTAAGAGTTCATATAAGAAGAGAGTGAAGACACAATTTGAAAGAACGCATACGAGATGAAGAACGGAGAAGGAAAAGGCCTGGCGACCCTGGGGCATTGCGGGCGTGCCGCCCCAGGCCTCAAACTTCAGAGGCTGGTTTTGGACGCACTGCAGTCGCACCGCCCCAGGCCTCCTGGCGCAATGGTGGGGCATTGCCCCAGCCCCGAACCCAGAAATTTGACGGATTTTGCTTACTCAATTCTGGGTCCTAACTCATCTAGAATCGATTGGTTTCTTCCAAACTCTATTTGATTCACAAACCCAACATGAAATTAACGAAATCCCACTCAAATTTTATCAAGAAACACCACTCATTCGCAAAACCCTCACCTCAAGAACTCACGACCTCCATTGTTAAAGAATGAAGCTTAAAACTCAAGAACTCTTCAAGAACATTTACATAAACGAATATATGGGCGAATTAATGAAATAATTATATGATTGGCGTGAGGATGAACAAATCCATCACTATGGGCAGCCTTACATACCTAGAAAGGATAAGAGTTCTTGGCGAAATCGATGAAAATTTGAAGAACGCTTGAAAACCATCCTTTCCTCTTCTTGAAACTTCACTCTAAAACCCTAAGTGTTTAGGAATATGAAAAATAACTTTGCATCTGATTAGACCCCTAAATTGGGTGAATAAAATGTGGGTAGGACTATTGGGGTAAGGAAAAGACAAAATACCCTTTCCTTAAATTGAGGAAAAGCCATAACTAGAGAGGCTTCACGCAAACGGACATAACTTTTTACTCCGAGCTTCAAATGGAGAAACCTATGTGGCGTTGGAAAGAGGACTCAAAGACCTTCGATTTGATAGATCATGGGCCACCTACTTCTTTATGTACCGAGAGATATGATCATTTGAAGTTGACTTAAGTAGAATTCTTAGGTCAAAACTCACTCGGTAGGGAAGCTTCCAACTCAACTTTGTGCTAGGGGATTCTAGTGACCTTAATTCATATTCAAATTCATTCCCACACTAATGAATTGACCTTAGAATCTAAGAATAATTAAGAATCACTCAGTACGACTTTATACGCAATTCAAGAATGGTTCGGAATCACTCAGTACGACTTTATACGCAATTCAAGAATGGTTCGGTCTTAACTTCGAATTTTTTCGGGGTGTTACAATATCTCCCCCTTGGGGTCATTCATCCTCGAATGATGGTTAAACTGAGAATGGAGGGAAAAAAGTACTATCACTACCTCTTTTGACTTCTGAACTTGCCTACTAACATAGGCGAAAATGATTCATACTGAGAGTTTTGAAACTGGACTAGATCACATAAGTCATGAACGATATTAGTTTGAACATAGTCACTCTCTATATGAAATTATTTGACATGAAACAAGGATATCTGGGTGTGAAGTAAGAATATGACTACTATCCCTCGAGTTATATAACTGGTAGCTTCTAAGCATAGCAACACTTCTAAACTGTACTCTCCTTTTCGATTACTACACTTTATTAGCTGCAACTCATAGCTCCTATTAGAGTATACGACTACTCTTACAAATATCTAAGTCAAATTGCTTACTCTTATTGTGTTCAAGCCTAGTCTCCAATTCACAAGGTGTGAAACATGAGATGGTTATACTTATTTAAACTACAAGATTCAGGTTCTATACCTCTATAGGGAATCTCATCCCAAGAATACTTCTCCTTATTACCGCACTCAACCAACCTCGAGCCCATATCAAGAAACACCTAATGCATCATGCATTTGTCCACATGTTAACAACACCACATTCAAGCCTAATACTATAACCACTCTATGGACTCCTACTAACCAACCTTCTAAGAATTTCTCATTCTTTCGTCATCTCTATCAATTGAAATTTCACGCTTACTATCAAGAACTAACTAACTACTCTAGCCTAACTATTACTCTTAGTAAAACCTCATTCATCCTTCCTCCACCTTTATAACCTTAGATGGAATAAGAACACTACTGCTATCTACATAAGAAACATCAACCTTCTCCTTTTATCATCACTTAACTACTATCATCATCATCCTTCTCTAACTAAAAGGATCACTAAAAAAACTTTAGGGCGAAAGATCATAAGCACGATTCATTTGAGAATTCTAATAAAAGAATATGCACGACATAACATTATGTTGCTAGCCATTGAGAGTAACTCATGAATTTGCGAGACTGAGGATACTATGAGATATGAGTGCTTATATGAATAGGTTCATATCATGAGGCTGATATCCATAACTTTATGGAGTAAGATTGAGATAATGGGCTAAAGTTTTTGCCCCTCATTCTGGGAACTGAACATGTATGTGAATCTCTCTGAAGTGTATGAGCATAAGTTATGAACAGAATTTTGATATAAGAAACATCAATAAGATATTGGAATAACTGAACTTTGAGGAATACGTAAGACTATGAATGGATTGATATATCTCTAAAACTCTTTCTGATTCTCAACACTTGACTTGGTTTCTCATCTTATCATCTCCCCCTTAGGTCTGAAGCTGATACTCTAAGGGTATGGATCTATTCAATCATCTCTAAACTGATTTACATTCGCTTTACTCTAATACTTGGGAAAGGCTTATCTCATGGCTTTTGAACCCTCCATGTGCAAGTACTAAGATTCCTTCTAAGACCTCTTTATGAGATACTTCTCTTAACCTCTTCTCATTAGCTTATAAAGCCGCTTAGTCTAACTCTTAATAGTCTGACTTCTCCTTCTTAGTTTGTTAATACCACATTTCTAAGTTCATATATACCTAACTAGAGAAAACTTGAACTATATTTAAGAGGCTCATCATTGTCTATATATGACCTCTCCGACCAACTCTTAAGGGTAATAAATAATGCTTACATCAGCCTACTCCATATTAATAATTCAAATATACTATCTAGGTACACATAGAAAATCATAAACTTAATTGGAGCCTCATCTTACTACATACGATCTCAGGTACGTACACCTCTTAATGCTCTTGTTAATCTAATGACTTAGCCACACTCCCTTGCTCTCATCTAAGAGTCATAATACCATACTTGTACCACTCACACTTATCAAAAGTAACACCTTAATTTCTTACCTAATTTATGTCAAACCTACTAGATTAGATCTCGAACTAACATCATCACCCTTATGTTGTCATCCTTTTTATCACGACACTAATCTCGAATTCAAGCTTAGTGTTTATTACTATACACATGTATCAATATAATTGCTCGCTTACTATACTAACTTACAACTACTAGATAAACTTAAGAAATACTCACCTACTAAGATCTCATGACAAGTAGTCAATATTTATCTCTCAGTCTACCTATTTACAGATTACTACCACACTTCCATTTCACAACTTAAGTACTATTTACCCACTTACTATACATCATTACTTAATTAGTTCTATAATCCTCTAAATAATATGGGCTCTCCGATTAAAAATCATAAACCTAGCTTAGATCTATCACCTCATAAATACTCTGCTCTTTTATTCAACACATATGCTTAGCCTTCACCAACACAATGGCATTGACATAAGCTCTCTTCTGGTTAAAGTATACTCTAACTCATCCATACTAGTAACTCTTACTCTACCTTTTATCATGAAATCTACACAAACTCATTACTTTTTAGTCTACCCATAAGGGAAAACTCTTCATTAATAACTTACAACATCATAATTTGCCTCATCACTATCTTCTTTTCTTAAATTACTATACCTCTGCATGCATTATTTTAACTCTGGCACTTCTACTACTACTGGCTCATAGCATCGTAACTCAAACTATCTTTTCGGGTGAAAATACAACCCAAGCTCTAAAACACACTTCCTCATAAAGGTCTCAACTGAAACAAGGTTTAGAGATGAGAGTTTGGGAATACATCTTGCTCTAGCTCAATGCACGATTCATATGAATGAGGGTGCATTCTTTCAAATCAATAGACTTATGCACACTAATCGGTTCCTTGCAAGCTTGGTGCAGTCTCTTTACATTTCGTAAAACTTTATCGGAGAGTAACTCATCAATAAGGATCTAAGCTTTACTGTTCCAACCACCTTGGGTATGATGGGTAGCCGAATGAATTTGAGCAAAGCACGAACCTGGATAAGTTTCTTAAGGGACAACTCTATTGCACGATCTAGGATTTGAAAGAAGGGAAACTTTTCTTAAATGTCCATAGTCCCTCATTTATAGAAGTGGGGCCCTCACAACCATAAATAAGATCCTATTGACATGGCTTCATAGACACCCTAGGACACTTGAACTCTGTGCTCTGATAAAAAGTTTGTCAAGCCTCGAGCCTACACCCTGGACGTGACCGGCACCCGAGAACCATTTTTGATCCCCAAGCGAACCCTCGGCCTGGCTACATGACTTACATGATTCTAATCAATACACGAAAGGTTAAAATAGATGAACATTTAGACATAAAAAAAAGGTCTTAAAATACTGTCTTGCAAATACTTAACATAAGTCATACATTAAATAACTATCCTGAGAAAAATGATGGAAACGTCTAAATCTGTCTGTCTAATGAAGCCTCTAACAATGTAATATAGATGTCGGGACAAGACCCACGACAACTTAACAAAAGCATAAAATAGGTGTGAGGCCCTCCGAAAAGCAAGGAGGCTCACCAAAGCTAGCTGGAGTGCAAATGGTATCAACGAGGCGTCTGCTGATGACCTTGAACACCTGTATCTGTATCATAATAAGATGCAGGTCGAATGACATCACTACATGGAATGTACGAGTATGTAACATTCATGTTTTTTTCTCTTTCAAGAGATTCTGTCTAGGAATCATGCCTTGAGGGGGGATGCTGCCAATCCTACCGAGGACTTTATGGATTTCTTTTCCGGGAAGCGAGAGGTACTGGACAAAAACCCCGAATGGGGAAGCGGAAGCGCTTGCTAGCATGGTTGTTAGTTCAAGTAGGCCAAGTCCACAAGGTGAAGTAAGAAAGTGAACGAAGTAAATGGAAGAGAAGAGGAGCGCTTAGCTTTGATTTGAGAATACTTGATATCATAACGATAAGAAAGTATCTTAGTGCACTATTAGTTCAGTTAAGAGGTACTCCTTTTAGTCAACTAGTACCAGTCTCAGTTCAATCCAATCAGTGGGAGTGCGAGAGAGAGGCATCGTACTTATATGAAAACACCTAGGCGAATGAAGAGTTCATGCTTCTTAACAGTAGCTGTTCGTTACGGTCAGCAAATCAGCCCCGCATCGTATTGATAGCCGGCCCTTGCTATCAGTCCAACCAAGGGCACCCCTTCCTAGTCCGCTTAGTCGGTTGAGTAAACAAACCCGGATTCTAATATGGGTCGAGTAGTGAGTTCCACTTTCTCTTCCGCAGCAAGCCTAGTCTACTTTCGTAAAGTCAACAAGGCCTTACGTTTACCGTTGTTCCCAGACCATGGCGTATACCACCATTGCAATAGCATAAGAAGAATCCGCATATTAGTAGGGAATGTTCCTAACTCCTAACCTCTAGACTGAAACTTCACCTGAAAGCAAGGCTTGATATGGCTAGATTAAACGATAACTGAAGCTGAATGACTACGGACAACTCAACAGTATATCAATACATGAATAAGACATGAAAACTCTTTATGCTTTACAATAATATATGCAATAAAAGCAATATGAAAATAACATACTTTACTTGTGGGGAGTTTCTCTAATCGACAACCATTACTATGAGCCTAGCAATGATACAACGTTTCGCCCACGTTGCAAGGGCCATCCTTATACCTTGCCAGGGCATAGGATGATATCGTGACAATGGATCCATCTAATAGGCCTTCTCAGAGGCAGTGAGGAGTCGCATGAAGAATCAATGCTATCCTATCCTACGCTGGCTACGTAGTTTTATTGGACTTCCGAGTCATAAAAGACTCTAACCCAATTCGGTGCTGGATACTACTCCCAAAATAATCGATATAACTTTATGCTCAATACACCCTTTACAAAGAAGGGACTTTTTACTTTATTGAAGTACTTTTCAAGACATTAGACATACTTGCATCCTTAAAACATGAACTTGTGAACTTATCTTTCAAGCCCAATAATCAACATAGGAACATAAATATGTATATATAAATAACATTTGAAGTTCTTAAGTTTTTATGAAATAGAACCCTTAAACTTTTCCTCTTTTCTTACATTAATTTGGAATGTAAATGAAGACATGTGAGTAGGATATGTAGGATCTCTCAAGGATTAATGGAACCTTTAAGCGTTCATATTAAGAAGAGAGTGAAGACACAATTTGAAAGAACGCATACGAGAGAAAGAACGGAGAAGAAAAAGGCCTGGCGACCCTGGGGCATTGCGGGCGTGCCGCCCCAGGCCTCAAACTTCAGAGGCTGGTTTTGGGCGCACTGCAGTCGGACCGCCCCAGGCCTCCTGGCGCAATGGTGGGGCATTGCCCCAGCCCCGAACCTAGAAATTAGACGAATTTTACTTGCTCAATTCTGGGTCCTAACTCATCTTGAATCGATTAGTTTCTTCCAAACTCTATTTGATTCACAAACCCAACATGAAATTAACGAAATCCCACTCAAATTTTATCAAGAAACACCACTCATTCGCAAAACCCTCACCTCAAGAACTCACAACCTCCATTGTTAAAGAATGAAGCTTAAAACTTAAGAACTCTTCAAGAACATTTACATAAACGAATATATGGGCAAATTAACGAAAGAATTACATGATTGGCGTGAGGATGAACAAATCCATCACTATGGGCAGCCTTACATACATGGAAAGAATAAGAGTTCTTGGCGAAATCGATGAAAATTTGAAGAACGCTTGAAAACCATCTTTTCCTCTTCTTGAAACTTCGCTCTAAAACCCTAAGGGGTCGTTTGGTAGAGTGTATTAACAAAAATAATGCTTGCATTAGCTTTGTGTATTAGTAGTACCTTGTTTGGTACCTTTTTTCATGCTATGTATAACTAATGCAAGCATTAGTTATATACTCTATTGTGTATTGAGGAGTGTATTACTAATACTATGAATTTCTAGGTATTAGTAATGCAAAGGAATTTAATGCATGCATTAGCATGGTTAAAGACCCAATTACCCCTCAAAAGTACTTTTACATCTTTTCAACCATAATTATGGAGGATACTTTTGTAAATAAATATTTTTATACAATGCATATTTTTTTAATACACCAAACCAAACAATGCATAAAAAATATTCTATGTATAACTAATGCAAGCATAACTAATACAAGCATTACTAATGCAAGCACTACTAATACACTCTATTTAGCATTGTTTTTATACACTCTACCAAACGACCCCTAAGTGTTTAGGAATATGAAAAATAACTTAGCATCTGATTAGACCCCTAAATTGGGTGAATAAAACGTGGGTAGGACTATTGGAGTAAGGAAAAGACTAAAATACCCTTTCCTTAAATGGATGAAAAGCCATAACTAGAGAGGCTTCACTCAAACGGGCATAACGTTTTACTCTGAGCTTCAAATGGAGCCAACTTGGTGGCGTTTGAAAGAGGACTCAAAGATCTTCAATGTGGTAGGTCATGGGCCACTAATTCTTTATGTGCTGAGAGATATGATCATTTGAAGTTGACTTAAGTAGAATTCTTAGGTCAAAACTCACTCGGTAGGGAAGCTTCCAGCTCAACTTTGTGCTAGGGGATTCTAGTGACCTTAATTCATATTCAAATTCATTCCCACACTAATGAATTGACCTTAGAATCTAAGAATAATTAAGAATCACTCGGTACGACTTTATACGCAATTCAAGAATGATTCGGTCTTAACTTCGAATTTTTTCGGGGTGTTACAAATTAAAGAAAGACGAAAAAATAGGAGTTGAGAAAAAGAAAAAGAAAAAGAAAAAAAAGGAAAAAGAAATATCAATAAATAAAAGAAAAATAAAAATAGAAATTGAGAGACAATTGAGCAAGGAGAGTAGTTTAAAAACATTTGAGGTGTAAAGGGGCAAAAATGTACTTTTACTCTACTTAAAGTGAAAGGAAGAAGATTCTTTAAAAACTTTTTTATGGGGGACAAAAAATCAAGACTACTACATTTGTGGGACATCTTGTGTAATTTCAAGAGCAAAATTGATCCATTTCCCCTTATTTTTAGAACAATTGTTGGTAAAAAAGATATTTTGAGATATTTTGCTAGTGGGAGGGTATTTTTAAAAGCGACAAATGTAACGTGAACATTTTTGATCCATAAACATAACAAAATACAAAATTGACCCATTTTATATAATTCAAAAGCATATTTGATCTTTTCCCGATAAGTCCTAATGGGTCTTTGAGAAAATCTAACGGCTATATTGGTTGCAAAAGGATACAGCCGATGCATATATATATATAGGGGCGGACCTACAGTGGCTCAAGTGGGTTCATATGAATCCACTCCGTTGAAAAATAACACAGTATATATATTATATTTGATCAGTTTTTAAAATTTTATAAGTATATATTAAACTTTGACTATACTAGCACAAGTATGATGTCTAGCCTAGCGGTGAAGAGGGTTTGTTTTATCCTAGTAACTCGAGTTTGAATCTTGCTTCCAACATATTTCATCATCAATTTGTTTTTATTTATTTATTTTTGTGTTTTGAACCCTTATTTATTTTTTATATTTTGAACCCACTTCGTGAAAATCCTGGGTCCGCCACTATATATATATATATATATATATATATATAAAGAGAGAGAGAGAGAGAATTTCAATTACATTCTGCTATAAAAAATGGATAAAAATGATCTCTTATGTTTAAGGATAAATTTAAGGAAAAGTTGTGTTACGAAACAAATATTTATACTATATCTACTAAATCACACAATACTTTGATTTTACCTTTCTTTCTCTCTCTCTCTCTCACACACACATTTTTCAATCTTCATCGACCACTAGAAATTTCAATTTTTTTTGTGGCAACAAATAGTAGATATATGAATACGTAACTTTTTAAAAAAACTCATTAACTGCTAAAAATGTAATTTTCACCAATGTTGTTGTTGTTGTTATTATTATTATTATTATTATCCAGAAGTTTTAAAAAAGGGGTAAAAATAAGATCCATCTTTTATCCCATACTCCACAAGGGGAATTTCATCGTCATTCAACATGATCGAATCACCATCACCCGCATCCAACATGAGAATCAGACGATTCTCCGGAGATTTTTCTTGATTACTTATTTCTCTTTTCAAATCCGCCACAGTTGTATCTTTGGTTAATCGAATGTGAAATAGTGTCTCCGTTAATATTTCTATCACTAAAATCATGTTCTTTTATTTTCCGACCATTAAAAATTCCATTATCGAAGCTAAATCATAATTTCATTCTTCTTGTTTTGAGTTAGGCTCAATATTCTATTAGCATAAACCGAGACTAACATTCAAAAAATATGATTTATACCAATAAGTTCTAAAAATTATTAAAAATATCCATAAGTTTGTATTATCTATTTATAATGAATATGTTCCGTTAAAAACAACCTTATAACATAATTGATAACAATCAACAACAACAAAATAACAATATAGGCAGAGCAATGCATTAATGCATATTAAAACTTGTCATTGATTCGGTTATAATTATAACAACCTCCGGAGGAGGTAGTAACAATCTATTCCTTTATATAATCTTCCCACATTCTACGAACAATCTCTTTCCGGCAAGCTTTCATTTCTAAATCATATGACTGAGAAGACGAAATAATATAGTTACTCTGAGTTGATTGTATGTCATCTTCATCAGTAACCATATCATCACGTTCATGTTCATTGAATATTTCATCACTGCTTTGATTTTCACACAAAAATTTATGTAATACGGCACAAACAACTACTATTTTCACCTGCATGTCTAATTCATAGTTGTTTTTTCCTTGTCGTAGTATTCTAAATCTACTTTTCCACGCACCAAATGTTCTCTCAATTACATTACGCAAAGAGGCATGCCTAAAGTTAAATAATTATTTGTCATTCTTAGGCTCTCTTTCACTTCCCCTATAGTCCTGCAAATGATATCACATTCCTTTGTATGGAGCTAGAAATCCTTTTGTGTTCCAAAGACCAGCATCAACAACATAATATTTTTCTACAAAATTTTAAAAACGTAATTCAAACTTTTTCGGAGGAGGTAGTAACAAGCTATTCCTATAGATATATATTAGTAGGAAGTAATAAATGATGGGTATTTTTTATAAAATATAAAAGTTTGGGGTAATTTTTGAATTTTTAAAAGTTCCCAAATATTTTCCAAGTTCCCAAAAACTAGTTTTTTCTAGTATTTGGAAATTTGAGATTCTTGGCAAAAAAATTTGCCAAGTTATGTGGCCAAACACCAACTGCCAAATTTTTCCCAAATTTTCCCCAAATATTCCCAAATAAAACTTGGGGTCAAACGGTAGTCTTGGGTTGTTGGAATCCGAATGTGTTAGAGTATAACAAATTTATTAGTGTATATTTGACATCAGATACACGTATATTTGATACCAGATGTATGTATCCGAATACACTGTATGAAATTGATACTAGACACATCAAATTAATATCGAATACATTAGATGAAATTGATACCTAATACACCGGATGAAATTGATATTAGATACATCAAGTTAATATTGGACACACTAGATGAAATTGATACATGATACATTCAACAAAATTGATACTACATACTAATACATTGGATATAGAGATACATAAAATTGTGAAAATGCAGATACAAAGAGTCATTGTGAATTACAGATACAATAAATTGGATTTCAATGAAATTTAATAATAAAGTGACTTTGAAATTGACAGAAGAGAATTTGATTGTTTTGCTCTTTTTTTTAGCTCAAGGATACGCAATACCCTCAGAAGTCATTACACCCTTGATTTTCTTTTATTTAATGAGATTCAGTTACAATAAATTTAAATTTGTGAAAAAAATACACCATATCAAACACACATGTATATGAGATATATTGTATCCAGCGCGTCAGATACATTGAATTTGAAATAAATTTCGGGTAAATTGTATAATTGTAAACTATTATTCCGGCTAGTTATCAACATCGTGCTTTATGTTGTTTCCTCTAAATTAAAGTGTTCTTTTATATATGCAGAAAATAGTTTTGGATATTTATATTTGTCCAAAGTTAATATTTTAGTCTCAATCAAATATTTATTGAGCCTTTATATTTAATGGATTTAAAACTATGAAAAAAGGAAATTAATGGGAATACACACACATATATGAAATTATTGTAAGTTTATGTTATTTTATGTATTTATTTGTGTATTTTCACTGGTGTATCTTTATGAGGTACACACATATGGTGTATATATAAGAAATTATTGTATGTTTATGCTATTTTATTTATTTATTTTCACTGGTGTATCTTTATGAGGTACAACTTCTTATATTTTTTTTTAATATCATTTTGGTGTTTAATATAGTTATTTGTGTTGAGTTTGTTAAGATTTGATGAGTCTTTCTTTATAAAGGATAAATGTACTTTGACTCTAACTAGGATAGATACCTAGAAGTATTATATATCTATGTATCCTTTCTCTTTGTGTATTCTAGTAACGTTAGGAGACTTGACTCCTCATGATCCTCTTGTATAAGTATCGATTTTTATCTTCAATGAAACAGAGAAGAAAAGTTTCTTTCATGGTATCAGAGCCCTAACGGTTTAAGCAACCTTCCAATTAGGATTTTTTTTTCTTCTTCTTTAAAGTAACGAAAAAAAACGACCACTTGAACCAGCAATGGGAGACTATTCCCCCAAGCACGTCAAGCACTCTAGTTGCTTCTTCAACCACCCCAATGGCAACTTATTCCCCAACACCTAACCTTGCTCATCGATTGACCTTGAAGCTCACGTCGTCAAACTTCTTGCTATGGAAGACACAATTTCTTCCAATGATTTGTGGGTGTGGTCTTAATCACCATATTGATGGTAGTGAACATGTTCCTGATAAATTTATAGCAGATAATCAGTTGAATCCAGCCTACAAAGCTTGAGTACGCAAAGACCAACTTGTTTTAAGTTGGATTGTCTCTTCAGTATCCGAGAATGTGCTACCACAATTAGTTGGCGCTGAAACAGCCCATGCAGCATGGAACAAACTAGTTGCAGCCTATGCATCTGGATCCAAACCACAAATCTGTGAGCTCAAAGCACAACTGCACACTATGAGTCGTGACTAGAGGTGGCAGAATGGGTAATTTATATGGGTATCCACTCATATTTATCCATTTTAAATGGGTTGGATACCCAACTCATTTTAAAATGGGTAAAAATTAATAATACTCATATTACCCATTTAAAAGTGGGCAGTTAAATGGATAAAATGGGTAAAAGATGTCCATTCATAAAAGAAAGAAAAGTGGTAAAGGGTGGGATGGTAAAAAATCTTTTTTAAAAAAAAAATTTTCTATAAAAAAAAATTAAACTTTTTTTTGGGATGGGGGGCGTGGGGGGGGAGGGGGCTGGTAGGGCGTGGGGGTGGGGTAAAAAAAAATTTAATTTTTTTTATAAACAAATTTAAAATGTTTTTACATTTTTTTTTGGGATCGGGTTGTGGGGGGGGGGGGGGAGAGCGGGGAGAGGTGGGCTGCTAGGGGTGGATGATAAAAAAAATTAAATTTTTCTTACATTTTTTTTACGGGGGTCGGGGGTAGGGGGTATGGGGGGTGGTAAAAAAAATTTTAAATTTTCTTTATAAAAAAATTTAATTTTTTTTACATTTCTTTTTGGGATGGGGGGTGGGGTGGGGGTGGGAGTGGGGGGGGGGGCGCTAGTAGGGGGAGAGGGGCTGGTAGAGGGGTTGGGTGATAAAAAAAAATAAATTAAAAATTAAATTTTTTTTTTATAAAAAAACAACTAATTTTCTTTTTACATGGGGGGGCTGGCAGGGGAGGTGGAGTGATAAAAAAAGATTTTGTTTTTAAAACTTTTAACAAGATCTCTACTACAATATGGGTACCCATATTTACCCATATTATTCATTGGGTAACTCGTTTTTACCCATTTAAAATGTGAGTCGAGTCGAGTACTTTATCCATTTTTATTTAACTCGCTTTCGATCGACTCATATTCGACTCGACTCGCTCGTTTGCAACTCCTAGTCGTGACATGCGAGCATTGAGACTTATGTCCAAAAGGCAAAAGGGATTGCAAATAGGTTGGCTGCTTTGCAACATCCTGTCAATAATGAAGACCTTAGCTTGTAGAATTTGTTCTTGCAGGTCTCGGCCCTACATATCGTCCTTTCACCAGAGCACTTGAGGCACATCATGAAGATGTCACTTTTGATGATTTATATGGCATGTTGTTGTATGAAGAAAGACAACTGAAAAGGGATGAAGCTCTTAATGTGATTTCTCCTTCAGCTCAATATACACAAAGTTTTGTTCCCACCACACGTGATAGAGGTAGAGGTCGTGGTCGTAATTTGCACAATCTTCTCAGCACCATAACTTTCAAAGTTCTACTCCGTTAACTCAATCTGGATTCCAATCTTAATGCTCTGATATGTCTGGGATTGTTTGTCATAATTGTGAAGGAAAGGGTCATATTTCACGTGTTTGCCCGTCAACCAATATCAACAGTGGAAATAGGGTCTCTAGCCAACCCTCCTCAAATTTAGCTAGCACCTCGACTCAACCTACACAGAATTGGTTAATAGATAGTGACACCACACATCATCTTATGGCTGATCTGGACAATCTCGCCATCCATTCAGAATACCAAGGTCCTGAAGAAGTAACTTTAGGTAATGGTTCCAAGCTGCCTATCTCTCACATAGGTCAAGTCTCACTTTCTACTTCTAATAAAATATTTACTCTAGATAATATTCTACATGTTCCTACTGCCACTCAAAATTTACTATCTATTAGTTCTTTTACTGCATCTAATGTTTCGGTTGAATTTTTTCCAAACTATTTTTTGGTAAAGGATTTGGCAACGAGGGAAATTCTTCATACAGGGCCGAAAATTGATGATCTGTACTCCTTTCTAGTGTAGAAATCACCATCTTCTCCTACTTCATATGTTGAATCCCTTGGTGTTTGGCATGCACGACTAGCTCATGCATCCTATCCTAATGTTCGTAAAGTTTTGCCGTCAAGTGTCTTCGAGTCGTCTCCTAGTTTATCTCCTAAAGTGTGCTCTACATGTCTTGTTAGCAAGAGTCACAAAGTTCCTTTTAGCGAGTCTAGTTTTAGGGCCACAGGGCCTGTAGATTTAATTTGTTCAGATGTTTGGGGTCCTGCCCCAGTTATTTCTAATGATGGCTATCGTTATTATGCTATCTTCTTTGATCACTTTAGCAAATATACTTGGATCTACATTCTTCAGTTTAAATTTGATGTTATATCCATTTTTATTCAATTTCGTACAATTATGGTAAAGTTCTTTGGTCACCCAATAAAATGCTCTCAAGCAAATTGGAGGGGGGGGGGGTGAATTTCAGGCATTAACTAGTTACTTGAGAGACAATGGCATTGTTCAACGTTCACCGTGCCCTTATACTCCTGAACAAAACGGTTGTGTTGAAAGGAAACATAGACATATAGTTAAAACCGGTCATGCTTTGTTGAATTATGCTAATGTTCCTCAAAATTTTTGGCAATGCATTTGACACTGCTGTTTTTACAATCAACAGATTGCCCACTCCACAATTGAATAATTCATCTCCTTTTAGTATTTTATTCAAAACTGATCCAGATTATTCCCATTTGCAAATCTTTGGTTGCCTTTGCTTTCCATGGCTTCATCCTTACACAAAAGATGAGTTATCACCTCTCTCTAAAGATTGTGTTTTTCTTGGTTACAACAAGATTCACAAGGGTTATAAGTGTTTTGATCCTCTCACGTCTAAATTTTATGTCTCTCGTTATGTTGTTTTTTATGAAAGCACTTTTCCTTTCGTTGTTCGGGATGATGTGGTGCCTACTACTTTGACTAGTTCGGATTGCACACCTTTTACCATTCAGTTGCCAGTGCCAACTATTGCTGCAGCCTCTCCTAATTCAAATATACCCACAAATAGGTGTCAAGATGCTCCTATGCAATCACCTCCCTCATCCTCCCACCAACTAGCTTCCGCCTATGCATCTGATACAATGGACCCAGCTAGCTCTATGCAAGCGTCTCTTCCCATAGGTGGTCAGCCTACTACAGATGGTATTTCTTTGTCTAACAATCTCACACATTGTGAATCCATGCCTAATCACTCACCATCTAACTCTTCCCTGCATCCCACAAAATGGTGACTCGTGCTCAAACGGGCTCTTTAAAACCAAAACAGCCTGTATCGCTTTCAGTCGTGACATAGATTTCACCAGACCCGACTTGTTATTCACAAGCTGCAAAAGACAAGAATTGGCGCCAAGCTATGCATGATGAATACAATGCCCTCATACAAAATGGAACTTGACACCTAATTCTACCTTCCCTGTCCCATAATGTGATTGGATGCAAGTGGGTCTTCAAAACTAAGATGAAGCAAGATGGATCAGTAGAACGGTATAAGGCGAGACTTGTAGCCAAGGGTTATCATCAAAGACCGGGAATTAACTATATTGATACATTCAGCCCGGTAGTTAAACCTGCCACTATTCGACTGCTTTTGTCACTGGCGGTTTCTTGTCGTTGGCATATTACTCAGTTGGACATTTTCAATGTCTTTCTTCACGGACATCTGTATGAAGTTGTCTATATGTCTCAATTTCCGGGATTTGTTGATCCTTCACGACAAGATCATGTGTGCTTACTCAAACGATCACTTTATGGCCTTGAACAGGCCCCTCGCATGTGGAATAAATGCCTTACTGATGCTCTAATCTCCTTTGGTTTCAAGTGCTCTAAGGCAGATAGTTCATTGTTCTATTTGCATTCTGGTGGTGTTAAAATATTTTGCTTGATTTATGTTGATGATATCTTGGTGATGGGAAATAGTTCTGGTTGCATTAGCTCTTTGATAGCTAAGTTGCAATCACAATTTGCAGTCAAAGATCTGGGAAAACTTTCATATTTTTTGGGCATTGAAGCAACTTGGACACCCCGGGGCTTGCATTTGTGTCAGCAAAAGTATGTCTCTGACTTACTTAAACATGCTCAAATGGAGTCCTTCAGCTCGGTGGCTACTCCAGCTTCATCTTCAAGCAGATTATCCTCCTTCGATGGTCAACCCTTTCATGATCAGACCTTGTTTTGAAGTATTGTCGGTGCTCTGCAGTATTTAACATTTACAAGGCCTGACATCGCCTACTCAGTTAACAAAGTATCACAGTTTATGCATTTACCATTGGATTCTCATTAGATGGCAGTGAAACGAATACTTCGATATATCAAAGCCACTCCCTCACATGGTCTTTTCTTTACCCAGCAATCCTCAGTGGTTTTACATGGTTAATGGAATGACCTCCTTGGTTCTTAAGTTTTGACTCTTCTTGAGTCAATTCAATAACATCCCACTTATCCTTAATAGTGTTATAATTAATTTGGAATGGTCCATACTCAAGAGGCAATGAGTTCAGAACAAACTAAACCAAGAAGGTGTCATCCACTTTCATCCCCAAGGTCCGAAGTCTTGCTGCAATGTTAATCATCTCGATGATATGATTTTGCATACTACGCGACCCATCAAACTTCATGGTCGTGAGTTATGCCATTAGTGTACCAGCGAGAGACTTATCAGCCGAATGAAAACGTTCTTCCACAAACTTCAGGTATTCCCTGCACTTTCTGTTTGTGAAACAGTACTCTTAATGTTGTTAGCAACAGTCATTCGCAGGAACATACGGCTCAATCTGTTAGAGCGCTCCCATGATTTATGAAAAGACTTCTCATCCTCACTGCTCTTATTAGTAATGGCAGTAGGTTTGTCATTCAGCAGAGCCAAGTCAAGATTCATCACAGGTTTGTCATTCAGCAGAGCCAAGTCAAGATCCATCACACCTAAGTGAAACTGGACTTGTTCATGCCATTCAGAGAAGTTCAATCCATTGGACACAGTAAAAGACGAAGCATGCGAATGAAGAGGAATAACTGCAAAATAATATACATGCTCACAAATAAGAAAATAATGTGAATTTAGTAAAATGATAAAAGTACATCGTAATTCTCCTTTGGAAGATACTACGACACACTATCATAATTTAAATGTCATTTTTATCTTTTATAGGCAATTAAATATTTTTAACGCGATATCTTTGGATATACAATATATGTTTGACTGAAAATATTAATTTACCTCATAACGTTCACTATTCGTAAAATGATAGATTCACCTTTGGGTAAATTCTTAAGTTCTAGCAATAGTGAAAGCCAATTTATTTATTTATTTTCAATATAGGCATTTCATTAATTTTCATAGATAAATGACAATTTTATGAATGCATATTTTTCTTAACCCTACTAGTTTGGCCACTTTGATGACTAAAAAACTATATGAATACAAATGCACACGTAATATCATAAAATTTTTGTGCATGTGAATAATTTTATACATTTTAGTTTGACCACTTTGGTGACTAACAAACTATATATATAAAAAAGAGGTCTCCAAAATAAAGCTATTTACATACCCTATCAATTAGTCAAGCAATTAATCAAGATTTTACTCAATGTATAATTTGAAGGTAACGTAAGAGTAATTATAACTTGTGGTCATAATTACTGTTACAAATTATAATGTGAAATTAGGCCTCCAAAATAAAGCTAGTTACATACCCTATCAATTAGTCGAGCAATTAATCAAGATTTTACTCAATTTAATGATGTATAATAGCAAGAAAATCCTCTAGCACCATGAAAAAAAGGGTTAACTATTATATAGGCCTCCAAAATATGATAAGTTACATACCCTGTCAATTAGTCGAGCAATTAATCCAGATTTTATTCAATTTCAATGATGTATAATAGCAAGAAAATCCTCTAGCACCATGCAAAAAAAAAAGTTAACTATTATATAGGCCTCCAAAATAAGGTAAGTTGCATACCCTATCAATTAGTCGAGCAATTAATCAAGATTTTACTCAATTTCAATGATGTATAATAGCAAGAAAATCCTCTAGCACCATGAACAAAAGGTTAACTAATATATAGGTCTCCAAAATAAGGTAAGTTACATACCCTATCAATTAGTCAAGCAATTAATCAAGATTATACTCAATTCATTCTTAGAGAGAGGAAATCATTGTTGAATTTTATAGGGGTGATGGGCAGTGACTACTCTTTATTACTTTACCAAGGCTAATGCGGAAGATATACGAAGATTATTCGTTCAAACAATCCAGACTCTGATACCACATGTAACTTTATATATTTTAATACACATCAGGATCTTGAACACGATAATCTTACATAGAGATCGTTAAGGGCACATACCTGATGAGGAAGACATCATCACAGAGAGAAGCGAAAGCATTAGTCGTAAATTGGTTTCTACCTCCTTGCCCTAACCTTACGTTACCACAGCCGTCAATGATGGAATTAATGTAGAGAATATGTGGTAACCCTAATGGGTGGAGGGAGAACCAATTTATAGAGGTTGTGACTTAATCCGGTACGTCCATCAAATAACCAATGTACGGACGAGATCTATTCTTCATTAAATATTATTTAAGGTACTACTTGGATCACAAGTAAACTTGGGCCATAAGAAAGAATTATTCTTACATGTCATCGCTACATTTTGTTTTGTTCGTCTTAACATATATGTTGTAATCTATTTCTTTCCTAAGAAATTTTTTTTGGAATATAAATATTCAATATGAAACAAACGAAATAACACTCAAGTAAGGACATTTGAGGCATAATCAAATACCTAGTGTTAGATTATAAAATACAATTTGAGGGATGGTAGAATTGTCTTTTTATTTAATAAATGGCTTTTTAAATACAAACCAAAGAAAAATAATTTTGCTTGAGATGATTTGGATATGTTTTGTATCGATCTATAAATGCACGGGCCCGTAAATGTTAAACTAAACTATGATAAGTGAATGTATGAAAAAGAAACAAGGCAAACCTAAATTACATGAAAGAAAGTTGAAGATAATTAAAAGGAGAAGATCCATATAGGTGATAGGAAGGTTTTAAACTCATATAGAACTATTATTATGATTTCTATTAGTAGTATGATTTATAATATTGTTAACATTCTTGTCACTTTATTTTATTTATAATGATGAAGATGAAATGAGAATTCATATAGCCGACCCTAACTTATTTGGAAACAAGGCATAGTAGTTGTTAAACTTAAAAGCCATCAGATCACGACCAAAAAGTGCTTAAAAGAATTTATACTCCCTCCGTTCTTATTTATATGTTTCCATTTTAGATTTCACGCTCCTTAAGAAACTATGTAAATTTACCATTGTATCCTTATTTAATATTCTCTTGAAGTTAAGTTTTCAATAAATGAACATAAATTAATTTATTTTGATTCATTAAATTGACCCATGAACATGAATTAATCATTTAGTTTTCCTATGTTAGTCAAATTCATACTTTCAAGCAGTGGCAGAACTAGGATTTTTAATGAGAGTTCAAAATTTGAAGAAGTAAACACACGAACTAACTGAAGGGGGTACGACATCTACTATATGTGCATAAAAAATAATTTTAACCATGTATAAATAGTAACATTTTCCACCAAAGGGGGTTCGTCCGAACCCCCTAACAATATGCTAGCTCCGCCCCTGTTTTCAAGGCTAATAACTCTCAACGATAAAATAGGAAGAACAGTGTCATTTATGCATTGATTTTGTGAAATGACAAATATTAAGGACCATCTACTTTTAGTAAGAACAAAATATAAATAGGAACGGAGAAAGTAATACACAAAGACATTAAGAAACAACAAAATGGATTTTATAGAAGCCCTGATTTAAGATATCAGAAATTCAAGCCAAAATTGCCACCTTGAAATCTGATAAATGAGTCTAAAGGAAATTTGCAAGAAAAGAAAACAAAGTCACAATATGTGACTTTTATCAACTTTGGCAAACTCCAATAGTCTAGGAATCAGGAAGCTATTACTTTAGTATCAAGAAACAATGTTCTAAATTAGACAAAAACACCAGCTAATGATATTTAGCTGATGAATGTGAAAAAATCAGAGCTCAGAGGAAATAGATCGCTCGCGCTGTTGCACCAAGACGGTATCTAAAAACCGACAGCATATCTTGTTTGGTTATCCCAGTAGATTTTTGATTGCTTCACCATTTCAGCTCGTTCAGAAGCATGCCTTTCCTTCCAATACTGCTTAAATCTGAAAAGTATAAAAGCAAATAAGCAATTTCCTAACCTTTTACTCAAACCCCCTTGAAAAATTTAGCGTATAAATTAGTGAAAGAATAAACGAATGACACTACCTGTTGATAGCAAAAATATATACTAATACTTTATGTTACTGACCTCTTCTTCTGAAGCAAATCTAATTCCAGCATATGCACTGCATTAGCATAAGTTCCAACCTGCAACAATAAGTTAATTCTTACTTGAGTAAAACTTCAAAAGACGTTTGTGGTGTCCGGGACGTCGACTAATTCCACGGGATACCTTCCACCTCCCACAAGCAACAGGTAATAACCAGGTAGCTCTGTCCACCAAGGCTATGACAGATAGGCAACTATCATTTTTTTTTCTTTGTTGTTCAATTACAGATCAAGTGTGGCAACTCTTTTGGAACTTATTGGACAGTAAATGGACAACGCCTAGCAATATCTCTGAGTATTTGAGATGTTGGATAAGTCTTTGGCCCTAACTCATACCCCAAAAGCTAGCTCAAAGCCTTATAAGGAGACCACCCATCTCATTAACCACACCAATGTGGGACTTTTGCCATAGGATGTGATGTACTTCTAGTTTTTTTATATTTTGTCACATCGTACGGATTTCCCAGCACACTCTAAGTGCTGTTTTGAATACAATCCTTGTAAAAAAAAAGGGGGGGTGGGGGGGTCGAGGCATGTGATAATTAAAGGGTGGAGGAGGACATGTGGGCAGTGGTTATAATAGTGGTGAGAAGTAGAGAGTGGAAATCTATCAATAGTAGGAAAAGTTATTGTAGTAGAGTGGTAAAACAAAGAATTCGCTCGTTCTTCTGGAAATACATTTTAAATTAAGTGAACCGAGACCATCTTGAGAGGTTCTTGCAAATAGATTTTCATGGTTCTTTTCCAAACTGAAATGCATGTTTGTTCCCAGAGGCAACTTAGCAAGACAGAAAATATCAAAGAGAAATTCTACTCCAGCATATCTTTCGATATTTACACAGGGAGGCTCTCCGAGAAGCTGATTTTCAAAATCAAATTGAGCTTCACAATGAAGACATACCAGAACCTTGACTTGGCTAAACCAGAAACTCCAAGTGGTATTTGCATTCGATAAATTTGTTACTTGGTTATTTTTGTTTTTGTACTTGCTAGATAGGAAAGGCATACTTATATGATGATCCAAAGGTTACGAGATTCCAGAGTTTGTAATAAAAGGAATGCCACATATACGCAGAGTTGGAGGAGAAGAGTTAAAGCAGAAACTTTTTCAGTATGCACTCTAGAATTAAGAAATAATTCTACTGCATAATATATGCTCTCAAAGTAACTGAAAGGAATAAAGTGTAACGGTGCTAACCTCTCTGCAAACTGGACATTTTGACACGTCACTTGCAGCCTTAATACCTTGGAATATCATCACAGAAGCTGCAGTGCAAGCACAAGATTTGCAGAAAAGATGCCCACAGCTTAAAGCATATGGATTGAAGACCGTATCCTAGAAATCATGAACAAGTTATTAATATCCTGTCATGGAAAGGTATTCCATATCATGGTTAACCAAAAAAAAAGGGTGTGCTTACCAAGCAGATTGGACAAGTCAGATCATAATCTAATTTCACAGAATCTGGAAACTTCAAAGTCATAATAGACCCTGTATCACTGAGATTGCAAGAAAATTGGCTGAAAATCACATTAGACTTCCCACCATTCGATTCATTGAAATTCATATACAAAGCCCCTAGTTCTATCAACCATGGTGATTGTAGAATCTCAAGGCGTTCAGAATGCATCTTTGACTTAAAGTTCCTTCCAGTCACAGAGCAATGAACCTACATAAATATGTCCCTATTTAAAAAGAGTCCACATAAAACTTATGCTTGAGAAAAATGCAGTACAGTCGCTTACTTTATCATATTTCTTAAGAATCTTTTGCATAGCAATAGCATTCATCATGGCATATTCAATTAGTATTTGGCACTCTTGCATCATGGCCTGCTGATCATTCTTGAAACATTGACGCAACGTTACCAGGTATTTTTGTATTCCTGGAGCGGTATGAAGTTGGAGAAGTCTTCTCACTCTAGAACTGAAGCAACCAGCTATATCAGAAGCCTCCTTTTTCAACTCAGCGAAGAAGTTCTGATCACACACTAGAAGAATTTTAAAGTGCATAGTTAAAGACTGTCACAAAGGATAATCAAATGAAGCATGTTAAATATAAAGGGTATCCAAAAATTGAAGTACATGGATCCCGTAAAACTAGCAAACAGAGAAAAAATTACCCATCTAAAATGCTATTTCAAGGTATAAACAAAAATGAAAAAATATATATATATATGCAGACTGATTGAGAAAAAACAAAGAAAATTTTTTGGTTCTAAAATACTCATTAGCTGCAACAAGATCCTATTTCTGGATGTAGCAACAGAGAGAATACTCTTACAAGTGTCCCCATTGAAAATGCACAATACCATCTGGTATAACTTGCAACTGATATTGAAAAAGAAATGAAAATATAGGCAACGTATACAGATGAACTGCTGCATTGCTAGAGCTCTTTCAGAAAAGAATGTTTTCTCAACTTTGACTTCAATTCCTGAAGTTATATTTGGTCAGCCTCAAGAGGGAGCTTTTAGGGTATTCAAATTTACTTAGTTTTACCTAATGGTACACATGCTGAAAATTTTGTAGTGTGGACACGTCTTCATTTTCGAAGAGATACAAATATTATTTGTAAATATTTGTATAAGTTTATTTAGCTTACAATAAAATAACGAGAATGTTTCCAAATGCCTTTCACGGAAATGCAGTGACTTATTCCGAACAACGACGGATCCAGGACTTTCACTAAGGGGGTCCAAAAAATAAAGCTTATCAAAGAATGTGACTTCCAACATAGTCTACTAGAAAAATAATTTTAGAAAGGAAATATATCAAAGTTTAATTGATAGTGTGATGGGTCAAACATAGAGAGAGTTGTGCGATAGTGTTATCTATCGATATTGTATTTAATAACTAAATAAAATATCTTTCTATGTATTAAATACTTTAGGTATATAGCTTAGGAAAAAATAAGATGAACTACACATGCAATGCACATGCAGAGAGACTAGCACGTACTTACTTTCTTCCTTCTCTAAAAGCCTTTAGAGCAGGTTGTAGTTATCCTCAAACATAGAGCTCCAAATTGGTTTACTCATGAATAGACTTCAAATGAAGTATTATTATATTTGGACAAGTTTTTTGCATCAAAGAAATGGAACGGCTCTCTCTCTCTATCTTGAACCTAGCGCTGCCAGCTTGGATGAACAAAGTGTGCACCCGATGTAATTGATAAGTCAATGTATCAACACAGCCCCCTTTGAAGTGTTAAGTGTTTCGTTATTGGATGTTCTCTATAAACAAATCTATAACATACGCCTATATGATTGTCTTCAGATCTTTCCATGGAGTGGTCACTCGAAGCATTACGTCGTAAAGAGATACTAGACAAAATCTTCAACGAGCCAAGCTAAGCAAGTTTTGGTCGAGCATCAATTGCAATATCATCCCTTAAATTAAAAGTGATCTCATTTCCTACATTAAGCCTATTTAGAGGTCTCAAATGTTTTATTTCTTAAACCTATGCAATATCTTGTTTCCCTCATTTCCTTTCTCTTTCTCACTATTATACATACCTCATAAAAAAAATATTGTCCTTGTTTACACTTTCCCAACATATAAAAGAAAATGATCAAAAGTGTATCCCACCAAAATCTTCCTAGAATTTTGTACCAAGTAAAGATTCCAGTTTCAATTTTGAAATACTTCATATAGCATGTGTGAGAATGAAGGAGCTATTACGCAGCAGCAAAAAGGGTAAGCTAAGTTAAAACATTCTAAGTTCAACGTAACCAATTCATGACTACACAGAATTGCACTCAAATATGTGAGGTTAGACATATTCTGACAATAATTATATGTGATACTTCATATGAAACCTTCAGCTAGTTACATTCACTCATGACAATATCCTTCCATTTTTATTCATTTATTCAATCCCCTTCGGAAACAGCCTCCACGTCTCCACAAAACAGGGGTAAGTTGTGTGTACACACCACCCTCCACAGACCCCACTTGCTTGTGGGATTACACTAGGTATGTTGTTGTTGTGTTTGCTTATTAGCTCTAGGATTCATTTGGTCTTCAGCGAACTAATGGCATATCTTTTCTCCAAGAAAGATATTAGGGAGTCGTGGAATCAAAAACATTAGTGCGACTCTACAAGATAAGCCCGGTTGTATAAGTATGTTTAGTATAAAACCGTCACTTCAAATCAATTGAATCAATGCAAGCAATGCTGTCCCCACATGCCTATTCATTCATAAACAAAGCTCTTCAAATAAACCTTCTTTGTTAGTGTTCCTGGAGGCTACTCTACCCTAAACCCAAGCTCACGCCTATATAAATTGTAACACATTCCCTCGAAGACGCATTTCGAAATCCCATAAACTCCTGGGATATTCATAAAGAGATCAAATGCCGCCTTTGTCAAAGCCGCAACCCAACATTCTTAGCAATCAAATACATTACAACGAGGTCTAAATCATCCTATTTTCGAGAAATATGCTAAATACCCTCGAATCTCCCGAGAAGAATCAAGGAAGGAAAAATTTTTACACTCACATATATTCATCAATAAAATCTCCATTTCTTCGTGATTGCAATTTATTTTTCACCAGAGAAACAAAACACAAAAAATAAATATGACCTACATTTACTCGTTTTGCTAACCCCAAAGTTTCACAAAAAGTTGCAAGCTAAAATTTTATCAGGTTAACATTTGTGCATATAAAAATTCTTATAATCCTATATACATATAAAATCAAATTCAAACAATAGATAGAAAAATACCCAAATCCAATATACTAAAATTGAAAACAATCCAATATACTAAAATTGAAAACAAAATCAAAAAGGGAGAAAAGAAATACATACATTGGCAAGATTCAAGCTGACAAATCGCAGAAGTTTCATTTTCATGATCATCATGTTGTTCTCCATTAGAATTAGATTCCTTCAAAGCAGCCCTACAAGCCCTACAACTCTTCAGAACTTTCTTCAACCTTTTGTATTCAACATGCGGACTAAATTTGTCCAATCCTTCTTCCGCCTGTAAATACTCCATGAAAGTTTCTCCAAACTTCATGATTAAAAAAAAAAAAATCAATCTCAAACAAAAAAACCCAACCCAATTATAATAATATTTTCCAAAATTTCAAACAAATCGAAGATCGTATTGAAATTATTTTTTTTTTTTTATATAAATAATGGGTGGGTTATGTAAATGTTAACCTGAGAAATAATTTTTTCTTCGGTTACAAATTTTGATATGTGCATTCGCTGCTTTAGGTTTTTATATTAATATTTTGCAACGAAACCAAGAAATAGTTTGTTGCATGTAATGCACGTGTCACTAATATATTAACTTGTGCAATGAGCCAAATATATATGTTAGAGAAAAGTCAAAAAAAATAATAAATTATCATATTTAATTTAATTTTTTTAAGAAAAATATAGTACTTCTTTATTAAGTAAAATAGTAGATACTTTCATATTTCTAATAAAAAAAAAATTATGAAATTAAACTCTAAATAATTAATAATGTAGTACAATTGCTTTTTGATGAAATAAAGTTATACTCCCTCCGTTTCATATTAGACAGGTATTTTTTATTTTACACGATAATTAAGAAATCATTGTTAGATTGATTAACTTTATTATTTTGCTCTTTGTTCATATTAATTAATCTCTTGAAAAAAGATTTTTGGATCTTCAAAATTTGTTTAAACTTCCAAAGGTCATATTAAATGTAGGAGGTAAAATGAAAAAAATTTAATTAATTATTTTCTAATTTAGTAAGTAATCAAATAATATGAGACGAATATTTTTAATAAAATGTCTATATAATATGGGACGAAGGGAGTAGTTCTTAAGTTTCAATCAAGAAGATAATGTTGAAATTACTTCACTCACCTTAAAAAGTTGTTGGGCAAATGGCATTTATTGTTGAAATAGGTCTCTATTTATGGCAAATGGCTTTTATGGTTAGTTTTCTATTCCTAAATTCTTAATAGTAAGTATTCCTAAATTCATAAAAAGTAGAGTATAATAGTGATTCAATTTCACAAACCTATTAAGAAAAGTTACACATATTAGTTTACATATATTATCAGTTATTTGCCATCATAATAAGATAGACTCTTTAGTATAAAAGAAAATAGACATTTGATGATAAAAAACCACACCCAAAGAACCTTATAAATATAGCAAAACATGATAAATGTCCCATTCTCATTTATCTCGGGATTACTATACCACCCAAGGAGAGGGATAACTTATCCCGGTACTAATTATTAATCTCGAGATAAGTTATTTCGGACTTGCCAACCAAACAATAAATTAAGTGACACTTCAATTTAATCCAATACTATTTGGTATTATCCTTCCCACCAAACACCCCTAAATAATATATTAGTGCATGACATTTATTATTGAAGAAAAAAAAATAGGTCTCCATTTTCATTTATTTATGGCAAATGGCATTTATGGTAAGTTTTCTAATCTAATTGTGGATATATCTTATTAAGTATTCCTAAATTTATAAAAAATATTCTCTCTGTTCTATTTTAATTATTATGATTTTCTTTTTTAAGTCAAACAATAAGAACTTTGACTAATATTTTACGATGTATTTTTCAATCATATTAATATGCAAAAAAATTGCAATTTATAGTATTTTTCGTATAGTCTTTGAATATCTAAATTTTTTGTTTAAAATATCTAAAAAATGTAATCTAATTTAACTTTGAAAATTAGTCAAATTAACTTTCGAAAAGCGTAACATAACAACTAAAAAGGAACGAAGGGAATATATTAGTGATTCAATTTCACAAAACTATTAACAAAAGTTACGCTTATTAGTTTACATATTATCAAGTTCTTTGCCATCATAATAACATAGACTCTTTAGTATAAAAAGGAAATAGACATTTGATGCTAAGAAACCATACCAAAAGAACTTTACAAATATAGCAAAACAAGATAAATGCCCCATCCTCATTAAATAATATATTAGTGCACAATTTGACCTATATTGTGACTTATCTTTTAAAAAATCAATATCAAAGTCAATAGTCAATACTTAAATAAATAATTTGTATCTCGGTAGCCTAATAAGTCAACCAATGACTAATAAAATACTACCCACAATACCTATATTTGTCTATGGAGTCTTTAAAATAAATGAAATAATAATTAAGTTCAGGACACAACCTAAAATTGATATAAAAAAAATAAGTAATTTAATAGTATACCTCCAATTAGGGGTGTACAAAAGTCGATTTGGTTTGGTTTTTCATTAAAAAAAATCTAAATCAATTATGTCGATTTATTAAATCTAAAAATCAAATCAAATCACATAAAGTCGGGTTTTTCAATTTCGACTTTAGTCGGTTCTTTTGATTTTTTTCGATTTTTCAATTTTTTTTTATAATATGCGGTGATTGAAAAAGAGATCAAATATATTTTCACTTACATGTGTGATCAGAACGTTAAATCAATAGAAATCTTCGAAAAGATGGTAAAATTCACATGAGTACAAATTACTTTTATTGAAATATCAATGTTCATTATATTAAATTTATAAAACTAAAGGTTACAGTTAAACTAAATACAGGGCCGACTCAATAAGATTGGGGGCCTAAAGCCAAACTTTAGAGAGGGACCCTAATATTTATTTATTTGGTTTTTTTTCAAAAAAAAAGATTTGTCACATTTAATTTTTAGAGATGCAACAATTAAAATTACTTAGGAGTTTTTGATTAACAGGAACTATGCGACATTTTTCACCAACTTCTTCTAGGTTTTCTTTTTGGATGTTATTATCATCTAACTCAACTCTATTAGTGACTTGTTCATTTGAAGAACATTCCCATATTTTTTTATTCAAGATTTATTATTTCTTAAAAATCTATCACGTGCTCTTTTTGGGATTTATTTAGTTCTTTAATTTTTTTTCTTTTTCTATTTTTTGTAAGATCGAAATCATATTTTCTAGTTGACATATTTAAATTGAATAAATTTTAATAATAACTAAAACAAGAATATATATACTTATGAACTAAGAATATCAACAATTACAAATTTTCAAGAAAAACCATAAAATAAAGTTAGAATAATAAAATATGGCTCAAGAATTTGATAAGTTGATATAAAGATATCGAAATAGTGTTGCGTTCCTTCAACATGATTGTTGCACTTCTTGAAATTTTGAAGTAGACATTGTTGACACCGAATTTTGATTCTCCTTTCTTCTAATATATTATTTTCGAGCTTCTAATTTAATAACGTATCAAATAATCCTTTTTCACAACTATTTTTTACTACTACGACTATTTATTTACTGAATTTATATATTTTATTCTCGAAATTACTATTATCACTTTTTACACCTCTTTTTCTTAAATAAACGTTCGTCGTCATTTTATTTCAAGTTTCGTACTTATTAAATTAATTATAAATCCTCATTTTGTATTTTTATATTTTTATGTTAGCGTAAATTTGTAATATTGATATTTTTGTAAATTATTAGTTGTCATCTTTTAATATATATTGTATTAGTTATTAAGTTAGAAGCCTAAAATAATTTAAAGGAAGAAAGAAAAATCGGCTCAAAACCACTCCAAATCAGACCAAACTGTTTCAGTCCATTATTTTTATATCAAAAATAGCCCAAGAAATCTGGCCTTAAACCCAATTTAATAAGCCCAAATTCACTCCATATTCAGCCCAAAACTACCCCTAATTCTAACGTATGTAGCAGCCACACATTATCCAAAACACTATTTTCTTCTTTCCTCTTCCAACTAAACTCCAGCATCTTCAAGAATGGCAGAGATCATCCATTTCAATTCTATACAAGCCTTGACAACTCCACTAGCCCTCTTCGTTTCTCATCTCTCTTCTTTAATTTGGTCGAGAGAAGCATGTGGATGTGTTTTCATGGTCATATGTTGCATAAGTTGCCAAATTCAGTGAAACAAGTTCGAGGATACTCAAATCAGTTTGTAGTTAGCAGCAAGAAGAAGTTAAGGAGTTTTGCACCTATTTAGAAAAAGTTTTTGTCTTGAAGAAAACATTGAAGCTAGCAGAAGTGGATGATGACGTATGACCAAAGCTCATCCATCCAGATCCAGTCAGAAGATCTTGTTTCTAAAAGTTTAATTTACTTTATTTTCTTTTGGCACCTTTTTGATGTAATCTGAACTACGTTTTGACCTGATGCCCACGGTGGGATACGTAGGCGGCTTCTATCAGCTTCGGTCATATTAGCAAAAATTTCAAAATTCCTTTTGCATATAATATGAACTACGTTTTGACCTGATTTTCTTGGCAGGATACGTAGGCGGCCTCATCGGCTTCGGTCACTTTATAAAATATATCTTATTTTCTTTGCGTTGTACCCTGAACTACGTACGACCTAATTCCTATTTTTATGGGATACGTAGGCGCCTTGTGGCTTGGTCATATGTTTTAGAAGTTTTTCCATTATCGATAGATAGAAACTGGGGCAAAATTTTGAGAATGTCTCAAAATTTCACAACAAATGAATGCAAGAGTTGACTAGAGCAAGACACTGGGCAAGGATTTCTTGAAAGATGTTGAATAGTGTGAAGACGTGGTCTGATTGGGATATCTTGACAA
The DNA here is from genome assembly GCA_018342035.1 of Solanum appendiculatum. Lineage (NCBI taxonomy): Eukaryota > Viridiplantae > Streptophyta > Magnoliopsida > Solanales > Solanaceae > Solanum > Solanum appendiculatum. The sequence continues at coordinate 250,638 of JAGDQO010000681.1, read as the reverse complement.
AGGATGTCTAAGTGCACTGTCATAATCTAAGATCTGACATGAAATCTTTTTTTTTAAAATGAATTATATACAACTATACATACACAATTTTATTTATTTTATTTTATCTTATTTTTAGAAAGCTATATTTTTCAAATTGATTTTTTTTATCTACCAAGTCTTGTACCTCGAACAAGGTCAGAGAGTCCAAACAAAAGGATGGACACGAAAGCAGCAAAGTTGAAAATCTCAAGTCAGCGTGAATTAGCCTCCCCTCCCCCAACTTACAAATTTTCTTTGAACGTAGGATAGTCCAAACAGGTGCAACAATGGAGTTATCTAATTATTATCCATTCAACAAGTATTATACCTTGGATGGCGTCGCAATGTTCAAACGAGAAGGCGCTAGCGAAAAGGAGCAAGAATTATTGTATTCGCGAGACGGTTTGGAGTTTCTTTATTCACATATTCTAGCCAATTGCACTAATTTAATCTTTAATGATCTTGCACTAATGTCGCACCAATTTTACACCAGCACTAATTTGCAACCAGAGGCGGATCTAGGATTTGGAGGTCCTGGGTGCCACATCGTTCAAGTAAGCTAAACGGGTCGGTTGCTTTAGTTTTGGGTTACAATTCGGGTTATTTATCTTTTTCGATTTGTATAAATTATTCGATCAAACATGCATATTAGTAATATTTCTTTTAGATATTCTGAGATTAGAGATAACTAAACAATTCAATTTTTCTTTCCTTTTAGGAATTAGAGGCCTTATTCGCTGAAACTTTGAGGAAAAAAATAATTTTTTCACATTAAAATTTGAGCTTGTATAAACCATCTAGTAGTATTAACTTAGTATATTCATATTCCATTGACTTTATGCGTTGTTGAAGAAATATAGTAGAGAAAGAATAAAAATTGTAGTTTTAACCTAGTCATCTTACTTAGCAAGAACGTCGGTGAAGATCGAAAGAACCATTAAATTAAAAGAACTCTAATAATAATATTCATCATTTTTAAAACTTATATTTTTTAAAAACTACTATTTAAATATATTCTTAATAATATTTATGTGACGTTCATAATTCAATACTCATTAATTGATAAAGAATTAACATGTAACACTCATATCAAGATATTAATAATTAGTGAAATATAGTGAAAGAGAAAGTAAAAGAAACTAAAAATAATTAATTACGTTGAAAAGGAGTCAATTTGAATTAATAAAGAATAGTAAATAAATAAGAGAATGAATGGAAGAAAAAAATTAAAGCCCTTCACACATTAATGAAAAATTTTTAAAAAAAGAAAAGAAAAGAATAAAAAAAAAGCGTCATAGAGCTAGCCTTCCAAAAAATAATGCTGGCAGTGAGGTTCGAACGAGCAATGAAATTTATTTTTTTAAAAAAAGAAAAGAACCAAAAAAAGAAAAAAAAGCGTCACAGAGCAAGCCTTCCAAAAAATAATGCAGGCAGTAAGGTTCGAACTCGCATTGCTTGTGTGGCAAGTTGGCACCTTTGCCAATTGAATTGTTCGCCATTATGTTTAGTGGGTGGCAAAGTTAATATATATTGATTTCTTATACTTATATACATATATATACAAAGTTTTTTTCGAGATCACTGGGTATCGTGGCACCCCCACCCGTACACATAGATCCGCCCCTGTTTGCAACTGCCCTAACTATGAGCTAGAACTAATCTTGCACCTGCGCTAATTATGATCTAGCACAGACTTGCATCGGCACTAATCATTTTTTGGCACTAACTCGCGCTAATCCTTTAGCACTAATTTGCACCAGCTCTAATTATGATTTGGCACTGGCACTAATTTTGCATTGGCACCAATCCTGATTTTAGCACTAAGTTTGCACTAACAGTGATTCTATCAAAATGATTTTGGCACTAACCTCGCACTGACATTAATTTTATAGATTCAATTTAGCACTAATTTTGTACTAACTTTATTAGCCTTATATTTATCTAGAATGATTCTTGCACTAGCTTTGAAATAGTACCGTCTTGATTTTAAAAAAAATATTAATGCTCATATTACTATACTCATTATGTTTATCTCAATGTTTTGTGGCAATTATACTTTTAAATAATATGTTCTAGATTTTGCAGAAGATTTAGCAGGAAACATCGCACAACAAGAGGACATGCAACATAGCATAACGAGGAACTCCCTCTTAGCAGTGAACTAGGGCAATTTGTTAAGATAGTTTAGCTTTTCAACAAAGTTCAAAGGTCTACCTCAAACTCTTCTCAACTTCGCCCTAAAATACTCTCCTCTATCACAATGCCCAGTTACATCATAATTCAACACTAGGGCAAACTTTGTAAGCTTGCGTCTTCCCTCTTTCCAAAATCCTACACCTCATAATATCCAATGCTCATATTATCTCATATTCTTCCAAGGCCATATTTATTAGTCGGGACAAAATTAGCTTCTACGTCAACTTCTTTGCCCAAAAACTCTTACATCGTCTCCGGTCAAAGAGGGGCAAGCTGTTGACACCGAACTTTGATCCTCCTTTCTTCTAATATATTATTTTCGAGCTTCTAATTTAATAACGTATCAAATTATCCTTTTTCACAACTATTTTTTACTACTACGACTATTTATTTACTAAAATTATATATTTTATTATCGAGATTACTATTATCACTTTTACACCTCTTTTTTCTTAAATAATCGTTTGTCATCATTTTATTTCAAGTTTTGTACTTATTAAATTAACTATAAATCCTCATTTTGTATTTTTATATTTTCATGTTAGCGTAAATTTGTAATATTGATATTTTTGTAAATTAGTAGTTGTCATCTTTTAATATATGTTGTATTAGTTATTAAGTTAGAAGCCTAAAATAATTTAAAGGAAGAAAGAAAAAATCGGCCCAAAATCCCTCCAAATCAGACCAAAACGTTTCAGTTGTGGGGAAAAATTAGTAAACTAGTCAAAATTTCTAACATAATTAGCTAAAACATCTACACTTTAAAATAATTATTAAAAATGTCATTATATCATTCTTTTAGCAAATATAATGTATCCTAATATAATTAATTTAATATCTTTTTATTTCTCAAATCAGACCCACAATTACCTAGTTTAACTCCACTACCCAATTACCTAGTTTGACTCCACTACCCGGTTAAAAGTAAAAAAATGACCCCATATTCCGATATTCTCTCTAGGTTTTTACCTCAAATCTCTCTACTCTCTACTGTTTTCACCATTGTTATCTTCTATACTTGTTTAAGAAATTTCTCCAACTTGTACAATTTCAACATCTGGCAATTCTTCGTGCAAATTGGGGTATATCCAATTTTGCTCTCTCTTGCGCCAGATCAAGAGTCGGACCTGCTCCACAACTTCTCTGCTTATCGAGCTCGAGCAGTTTCCCTGTCGGGTTCCAGATCTCCGCTGCCGCTCTACGGATGGTTCCGAAAAGACTCTTCTCGAATCCATGTAACTTGATGAATCAATTGTCGGATCGAAGTTCTTAATTGTCCATTCATTCTCAATTCTAAATAACCAAAATACAGTTTATTTATGTATTCATTATTTAGGTATTCATCCTAATTGCATATGTAAAACAAACCTTTTATTTTATTTTGCTCATTTTGTATTTTCAATATCACTTTGTATTCCAAATAGTTTGTATTTAGATTTGATTATGTATTCGTCCTAATGGTATACCATCAAGTTTTGTATTTATATTTGATTTCGTATTCATTCTCAATTCTAAATAAACAAAATACAGTTTATTTATGTATTCCTTATATAGGTATTCGTCCTAATTGCTACAGTAAAACAGATTTTGTATTTTATTTTGCTCATTTTGTATTTTCAATATTACTTTGTATACCAGATAGTTTGTATTTAGATTTGATTTTGTATTCATTCTCAATTCTAAATAACCAAAATACAGTTTATTTACCTATTCATTATATAGGCATTCATACTAATTGCATTAGTAAAATAGATTTTGTATTTTATTTGACTCATTTTGTATTTTCAATATCACTTTGTATACCAGATAGTTTGTATTTAGATTTGAATTCGTATTTGTCCTAATGGTATACAATCAGGTTTTGTATTGTATGGTCTAACTTTTCAATTGAAATGAGTATTTATCGTGCTCAGTTTGTATTTCATTATCCCTTTCTATTCCATTCTCAATTTGAATGCCAACAAATCTGTATTACTTTATTATTATTTAGTCTTCATAATTGAAAGAACAAGAGAGAGATGACAATTCATATTTTTTCCAATTGTATCTGATTAGAGATTTAAGTGATTTTTATCTTTTTTGAAATATTTTCTCCCATGATTTTCTCCATTCTGTTGTTAAAGATTTGTATTCTTTCAAATTAAATAAATACAAAAGTCAGCCTTATAACAAATCAAAATATTGAAAGTATTGACAAGGGGTCCTGTTAGATGTTAAAATATTGTTGTTTTGAAAATTTTCCCTTATTTTTATATCAAAAATAGCCCAAGAAATCCGACCTTAAACCCAATTTAATAAGCCCAAATTCACTCCATATTTAGCCTAAACCTACCCCTAATTCTAACGTATGTAGCAGTCACACATTATCCAAAACACTATTTTCTTCTTTCCTCTTCTAACTAAAATCCAGCATTTTCAAGAGCAGAGATCATCCATTCCAATTCTATGCAAGCCTCGACAACTCCACTAGCCCTCTTCGCTTCTCATCTCTCTTCTTTAATTTGGTCAAGAGAAAATGCCAAAGAACTTTTGAGATTTATGAGGAAGAATCATCAAGCAGAGATTTCAAAAATTCAAACGGCTATTTCACTTCATCAAATCCCACCAAAACTTCAATCAAAAAACCTAGTTCATTCATATAAATACTAACATTTTGCACTCGTTTTGGGGGACTTTTTTTTTTACCTTTGCACTAATTTTTGGACAAAACTTTTCTGCCTCCATAGCACTTTAGCCACTGTTCTTTGCTCTAAATATTGTCTTTGCATTCCCTTGGTCGAAGCTATGTTTTTCAAGCTTATTCGAGTTCGTCTTTGTTCAAAGATAGGCCTTTGACCGAAGTGCCCCGTTAACTGCCCGGCAACAGGTGTTAGTCGCCCCTTTCCTCTATTTCGTTTTTCTGATAAAGATATTATGCATGCTCTAAAAATTTTATTTGTCGAGAGTAATTTTTGTTTAGTTTAGTTGTAATGAAGTGATATATTTCGATTTAGCTCAAGGCTTGTAGAGATGCAAAGTAACTTTTCTTTCATGAATTTGAGGAATGACTTAACTTTAGATTTGGTTTTATATGAAATCTATTGTTGCTGATTTTTGTTCTCTGTTGATAAATTATTCCGCTTCCTTGTATGTTAAATATTTTTTTTTTTTGCAGCTCATGTTATTATCTTGCTTAGTTAAAGAATATGCTACAAATTATGTGATTTTCCATGATCGTGCTTTATCTCTATACATACAAACTTGAGTTTAAGTCTCCTTTTCATGCACTGTTAGTAGCCTCTGTCCTATTCTCTGTTAGTAGAGATAGATATATAAGTTTTTTTTTTCTTATCCAAAATAGCAGTAGGGCGTGTATAAAATCTGGAAAGAATATAACTTTATTTTGTTTTATTTGAAAAGTAAATTTGCAGGTCATATATATTCTTTAATAATTGTAACCCACTATATCCTATATTCATAAAAAAATATTTTTTTAAAAAAATCTCTTTGTTATTCTGTTATATATATGTATGTGTATGAATGTTCTTTCAAAATTTTATATGTAGCATGTGTAAAATTTGGAAGGGGTGTGATTTGATTCAAGCTCGCTCACGCTCAAAATACATGAACCTTTAGGGATCTTAAATATTATGAGACTTTAGTTTATTTTGTGCTTAAGAAAGGTGTTATGTTTTAATCTATTTTAGTTGGTTTCAAATTTGCCAGTTGGAGGTTGGTCTTATTCGACATTTAAATGTTTTACGTTTTGGATAATATATTCCTCCTATGGTTTTACTTGGCTCCATTTTTATTTATTCGCTATCATTTTAGAGTTGATTATCTTACTAATCTCTTTATCCTATCTTTACATGCATGAACCTCAGGAGCAAAAAATGGAGTCCCAATCCAAAACTCTAGCAAGAATAGAGTCTTACGGACTTGACACTATCATGCCCGCACATGGAGTCGACATCTTAGACTATCCAAATAGCGACAAAAGAAAGTAAAACTCGTTTGGGGTCGCTTAAATGGCTACTCATATTGTTATTTTTTTTTAGCATTTATTTGTTCTAACTTGCTTATGTGTTTTGGATATGTGTTAATTTTTGTTTCAAATAGTTAATATAATATAGCTGTTTGGGTTTGGGTACCTTTAGTTAGAAATGAACCATTTATAGTTATGATATCTTTTCTTTTTAAAAAAAAGGGGCATCACCATTTTATTTTAAGGCCAATCTACTTATGAAAAAATGTTTTTCAAAACATGCACTTATTTTAATATGTTTTCGTGCAAAACGTTTGTACAATAATTTTGTTTTAAACAAGTGATCTCTATTACTCCTTTATTTTATATTTTTAAGAAAAAGGGCATAAGTATATTCTTTCCAAACTCAAGAGTTTTCAAATGTTTAAATATTTTTCAACTTACGACCTTTTCAAATTCTTTTAGCACTCATTTTTTTAAAAACTAATTAACCTAAGTTTGATCGGTTAACCGTTTTTAACGGATCTTAAAGGATGCCTTACCCCTTCCCTTTAGGATAAACTAGAACCCTTACATAGAATCACATAATGTTAAGAAGACCTTTATTTAGAGTTTACTTAGCATGACTTTAGCAAAAATAGGTGTCCTAATTGACTTTAACAAAATTAGGTGGTGACTCTTTAAAATAACATTAAGATTCACCAATATGTTGTACACTGTTTGGATCTCGAGTTAAAATGGAGTATAACAGCTCGGCGACTCTGCTGGGGACTTTAGGTTCTAAACCATAACAGACTTAGGTTAATAATTAAGTTTTTAACACTTGCTTGTCTCATTTTAAGTGTTTGTTTTATTTTTATTGCTTAGTGCTTTATTTTTCATGCTTATGTGATATATACTATTTATTTGTTATCGCTTTATATAAATTATTATTGCTTCATATAAACTGTCATTCTGTTTATAATTTCTCTAATTTTGGAAATTCACACGTACAAACGAGGTGTGTTCTGCGCATCCGCAAATTTCGTTCAAATTCTCAAAAAATAGGAGAGTTGGCATATGCGCGGGGTGTCCGGATCTATTTTCGTGTGACCACGTAGCCTTTTCACTCGAGGTGTCCACTCGAAAACCTTGTGTCTAGCAAACCAACTCTTAGACAACATAAGATAGAGCTAAACTGACACCTTTAAGGAACATGCATCATGCAAACCTAAGAGTCTTAATACCCATGACGTATTATGACCATTAGCTTACCTTACCAAATGTGTCAAGATTCAAACTTTAGTGGATACAAGATTGATCCTAGCGACATCAACAAAGACGACGATTGTCAGGGCACAACAAACTTTTAAACTTAATTTACTAGGGTTATTTTTATTGTACAAGATGTAATAAAGTTATAATTAAAGATATTCTTGTACTTTAATTTTTAGAATATATAGTTGTTTAATTATTTAAAGAGCAATAGAATGAAGTATATAGGCACAATTTTGTCCTTCAAATTTTCGTTAAAAGAGGTCCCTTGCATATTAAGATGCCTTATTGACATGATTTGCTTGCTTTTATAACTTGTCTAATATATTCATTGTGCACTACTCTCAGTATTTGTTTGCTATGTGACTTATTTGCATATACTAAAATTACTTGATCTAACATTGTAATTTTTTATTTTTATTTTTTAATCCTATTCCCCGAAAGGCTTATTCATGCTGACAATCGAGATGTCTGACGACGCAAATGCTTTACCTCAACGAGCAGTTAGAAGGCCGAGAACTAATGTGATTGATCCACCAATGGCAGACCTTTTGGGCATTGAAAGTGTCACCCCTACTGAAGATAATCCTGAAACTTCCGGAACTAAGGACGACACTAGTAATGATGAACATATTGCTCGCTTAGAGCAACAAATTGCTGACTTGCAAGGAGAAGTTGAGCATGTTAAGAACTTTGGCAAGTTACGAGTCTCCAATACCCCTCTTCAGGAACCAAGAACCACTGCTCCAATACCTCCTCATTTTTCATCTCTAGAATCTCCTGTTCCGAACCATTTTCCTCCACAAAATACTCAACCCATAAGCTCGCATCCCATACATCCACCTCCTACAAGTCAAGCTTATGTTAACCCCCAATATGCCAATCTATCTCTCATGTTCCAAAACCCATTTAACCAAATTCCTTCCAATACTAAACATGTTACCCCGCCATCCATTCAAGTCCCTATCAACCCACCATCTCTCACCCCAGTTCTCAGCTACCATCCCTCCAAACCAAATTCCCTTTTATCCACAGTATACCACCCAATTTCCCACATACCAAAGTCCTCAAAACAAAATCCTAGCAAACCCATCACATGCCACGCCAACAACTCCACCAGTTCAAAATCACTCGACACCTCAACACATATCAGCGGCACATGTTGATTCTAACATGCAACATGTTCCACCGATATATGTTACACAAGCTCAGCCATCCGTTATCCAAGAACCAATTGTTGATCCATATGAGTTGTTGGAGAGAGAATGGAAAAAAAAGGAGGAGGAGTGTGATAAAGAGTTGCGTGAGTTGAGGGAAGAAGTTAGGAACATGAGAATTTCCAAAAGAGGAGAAAAACTCCAGTATGAAGACCTATGTGTACATCCTGACATTGACTTACCTGATGGGTACAAGACACCAAAGTTTGAGATGTTTGATGGCACGGGAAATCCCTGTAACCATTTAAGATCTTATTGTGATAAGCTAGTCGGGGTAGGAAGAAATGAGGTTGTAAGAATGAAGTTGTTCATCAGAAGTCTAACTGGAGATGCATTAACTTGGGATATCGAGCTAGATCCCAAGAATTGGCGTAATTGGAGAAATATGGCAGAGGATTTCATGGAAAGGTTTAGGTTCAACATTGAGATCGTCCCTGATCGGTCTTACCTAGAAAAGTTGAAGAAGAAGACCACTGAAACCTTTCGTGAGCATGCTTATTCGTTGGAGATCCAAAGCGGCTAGAGTACGACCACCGGTGGATGAAAATGAAATGAAGGACATCTTTATCAAAGCTTAAGATAATATGTATTATGAAAGGATGTTGCTCATGACTGGTGCCAAATTCACAGACCTCATCAAAACTGGGAAGCTTTGGAAGAAGAAATCAAGTCTGGGAGAGTCACAAACTTTGCAGCCTTACAGGAAACAAATAGGGCAATCCAATCTAGAATAATGGGAGGAGTCAAGAAGAAAAAAGAGAAAGTTGCAACTATATTGAATATTCAAGGGCGAAGGCCAAGCCAGATGCATGCATAGCATAGCCAGTCACTTCAAAGCCCACACAGCCAAATATTTTCAACTATTTCTTATCCTGTTTATAATACTCAACAAACGTACTATCAACAACCACACACATATCAAAACTCACCACATTACCAACAACCATCCCGTTACCAACCTTCAAACAATTCAGCAACTCCACCAAGGCCTCGTCAAAATTTTGACAAAAGAAAGACTTACATGCCTCTAGCTGAGCCTTATGCCCAACACTTTGAAAGGTTGAAAACAGCAGGAGTGATCCAACAAATTATTTGGAGAGCTATCGAACCTCGTCCCAAGTGGTTTGATGAGTCTAAGCATTGCACATATCATTCAGGGCTGCCGGACATGATACAGAAAATTGTTTGGCCCTCAAAGATAAGATTGAGCTTTTGATCAAAGAGAATGTGATCCAGCTTAAGGGAGCTTCTCCAAATGTGAACAATAACCCTTTGCCTAATCATGGGAATATGGGTGTGAACATGGTTACCACAAACGATGAGTGGAGTCTTAAGGGAACTATTGTCATGCCTAATTCCAAGAAGAGGGGTGATATTTGTATGCCTGGTCCTATTATGCTCCCAAATCTGTCCGTAGTCCAAATGTTTGAGGATATTCTTGAAGATGATCTAGTTGAAGGGATCAAAATTTTATTTATTACTGAAGATTTCACTGAGACACCGACCATCTGGAATGCCGAACTAGGAGATGCCTTGAAGAATTGGACCTCTGCTCCGTCCCTGGTTTGCCGAGAGTCTTGGTAGATTAAATTTTAGCAGTTTTTTGAAATGAAATGATTTAAAATTGAGGATTTAATCAAGTAGAAGAACTTTTTGTTGTTTTTGCCTCTCATTTTGAAAGCTCAAATGCGAAATCTATAAATGCCTTTTCATTCCTCTTTAACTTCTTATTTTTATCTTATTACTTCTATTTTTACACTTTCAGCATACAAAATTATAAACTTGTTGGTCCTATGATTATGACATGTGATGAGGCAAAAGAGCAGAACATGAATAACCAGCACAAACTCAAAGGATACAAAAATGATGTGCAACTTGATAAGCTAGCCCAGGAATTTGAACAACTTTTGGAAGAAGCTGAAATTTTGAATTTAGGCAACTCAAAGCTAGTAAGAAAAGTCTGAATCAATGCTCGTCTAGAGCCATTTGAGAAAGAAGCATTGATTGAATTACTAAAAGAGCATGTGGATGTGTTTTCATGGTCATATGTTGCATAAGTTGCCAAATCCAGTGAAACAAGTTCGAGGATACTCAAATCAGTTTGTAGTTAGCAGCAAGAAGAAGTTAAGGAATTTTGTACCTATTTAGGAAAAGTTTTTGTCTTGAACAAAACATTGAAGCTAGCAGAAGAGGATGATGACGTATAACCAAAGCTCATCCATCCAGATCTAGTCAGAAGATGTTTGTTTCTAGAAGTTTAATTTACTTTATTTTCTTTTGGCACCTTTTGGATGTAATCTGAACTATGTTTTGACCTGATCCCCTCGGTGGGATACGTAGGCGGCTTCTATCAGCTTCGGTCATATTAGCAAAAATTTCAAAATTCCTTTTGCATGTAGTATGAACTATGTTTTGACCTGATTTTCTTGGCAGGATACATAGGCGGCCTCATCGACTTCGGTCACTTTATAAAATATATCTTATTTTCTTTGCATTGTACCCTGAACTACGTACGACCTGGTTCCTAGTTTTATAGGATACGTAGGCGCCTTGTGGCTCGGTATTATGTTTAAGATATTTTTCCATTATCGATAGATAGAAACTGGGGAAAAATTTTGAGAATGTCTCAAAATTTCACTACAAATGAATGCAAGAGTTGACTAGAGCAAGAAGCTGGGGCAAGAATTTTTTGAAAGATGTTGAATAGTGTGAAGACATGGTCTGATTGAGATATCTTGACAAAGGATGTCTAAGCGCACTGTCATAATCTAAGATCTGACATGAAGTTTTTTTTTTAAAAAAATGAATTATATACAACTATAAATACACAATTTTATTTTATTTATTTTATCTTATTTTAAGAAAGCTATATTTTTCAAATTGATTTTTTTATCTACCAAGTCTTGTACCTCGAACAAGATCAGAGAGTCCAAACAAGAGGATGGACACGAAAGCAGCAAAGTTGAAAATCTCAAGTCAACGTGAATTAGCCTCCCCGCCCCCAACTTAAAAATTTTCTTTAAACGTAGGATAGTCCAAACAGGTGCAACAATGGAGTTATCTAATTATTATCCATTCATCAAGTATTATACCTTGGATGGCGTCACAATGTTCAAACGAGAAGGAGAGCGAAAAGGAGCAAGAATTATTGTATTCGCGAGACGGTTTGGAGTTTCTTTATTCACATATTCTAGCCAATTGCACTAATTTAATCTTTAATGATCTTGCACTAATGTCGCACCAATTTTACACCAGCACTAATTTGCACTAGCACTAATTTGCAACTACCCTAACTATGAGCTAACACTAATTTTGCACCTGCGCTAATTATGATCTAGTATTGACTTGCATCGGCACTAATCATTTTCTGGCACTAACTCGCGCTAATCCTTTAGCCCTTATTTGCACCAGCTTTAATTATGATTTGGCACTAATTTGGCGCTGGCACTAATTTTGCATTGGCACTAATCCTAATTTTAGCACTAACTTTGCACTAACAGTGATTCTATCAAAATGATTTTTGCACTAACCTCGCACTGACGTTAATTTTATAGATTCAATTTAGCACTAATTTTGCACTAAATTTATTAGCCTTATATTAATCTAGAATGATTCTTGCACTAGCTTTGAAATAGCACCATCTTGATTTTTTTTAAAAAAATTAATGCTCATAGTACTATACTCATTATGTTTATCTCAATGTTTTGTGGCAATTATACTTTTAACAAATATGTTCTAGATTTTACGGAAGATTTAGCAGGAAACATCGCACAACAAGAGGACATGGAACATAGCATAACAAGGAACTCCCTCTTAGCAGTGAACTAGGGCAATTTGTTAAGAAAGTTTAGATTTTCAACAAAGGTCAAAGGTCTACCTCGAACTCTTCTCAACTTCGCCCTAAAATACTCTCGTTGATCACAATGCCTAGTTACATCATAATTCAACACTAGGGCAAACTTTGTAAGCTTGCGTTCTGCCCTATTTCCAAAATCCTACACCTCATAATATCCAATGCTCATATTCTTCCAAGGCCATATTTATTAGTCGGGACAAAATTAGCTTCTACGTCAACTTCTTTACCCAAAAATGCTTACGTCGTCTACGGTCAAAGAGGGGCAAGCTGTTGACACCGAATTTTGATCCTCCTTTCTTCTAGTATATTTATTTCGAGCTTCTAATTTAATAACGTATCAAATTATCCTTTTTCACAACTATTTTTTACTACTACGACTATTTATTTACTAAAATTATATATTTTATTATCGAAATTACTATTATCACTTTTACACCTCTTTTTCTTAAATAATCGTTCGTCGTCTTTTTATTTCAAGTTTCGTACTTATTAAATTAATTATAAATCCTCATTTTGTATTTTTATATTTTTATGTTAGCGTAAATTTGTAATATTGATATTTTTGTAAATTATTAGTTGTCATCTTTTAATATATATTGTATTAGTTATTAAGTTAGAAGCGTAAAATAATTTAAAGGAATAAAGAAAAAGTAGGCCCAAAACCCCTCCAAATCAGACCAAAACATTTCAGTCCCATATTTTTATATAAAAAATAGCCCAAGAAATCTGGCCTTAAACCCAATTTAATAAGCCCAAATTCACTCCATATTCATCCCAAACCTACCCCAATTAAGGAGATTTGCATATTCTACTGAGGCACGTTGAAGAGATATTGTGACAAAAATATTTTTGACGAAGATCTGGGTTCGTAATCTACACGAATGTAGAAGCAAGGGGTGAGACCAAATCACACGGTACTCAGCAACCGAACTACTAAACATAAAGTCAGGTAATATAGAGTACGTGTACTTCTACCACTCCAACCGAACCTCCCCAAAATTTGGCCCAAAATACATGTGTGACCAATTTGCCGATGTTAGTCGGGCTCGCCAAGCAGGTTCAGTGGATCACCGTCTATTCCATAGCTCACCTTTCTCTTGCTTTAAACTCCCTAACGAACTCCTGACTCATATCCCGATCCGTAGGGAATAATGCGGGATTAAGCCCTGCCCATCTAAGAAATCTCAACACATGCTTAGATAGAATGTCCCCCTTTCCACTCTAGAATGGGTTCATTTGGAAATTGAAACTTGAACACTCAGGTTGTATAATCAATAGAAGCATAACATGAATGCATCCAATCTAATTCTAACGTATGTAGCAGCCACACATTATCCAAAACACTATTTTCTTCTTTCCTCTTCCAACTAAACTCCAGCAACTTCAAGAATGGCAGAGATCATCCATTCCAATTCTATGCAAGCCTCGACAACTCCACTAGCCCTCTTTGTTTCTCATCTCTCTTCCTTAATTTGGGCAAGAGAAAATGCCTAAGAACTTTTGAGATTTCTGAGGAAGAATCATCAAGCAGAGATTTCAAAAATTCAGACGGCTATTTCACTTCATCAAATCCCTCCCAAATTTCAATGAAAAAACCTTGTTCATTCGTATAAATACTAACATTTTGCACTCTTTTTGGGGGATTTTTTTTTACCTCTGCACTCATTTTTGGACAAAGCTTTTCTGCCTCCATAGCACTTTAGCCACTGTTCTTTGCTCTAAATATTGTCTTTGCATTCTCTTGGTCGAAGCTCTGTTTTTCAAGTTTATTCGAGTTCGTCTTTGTTCAAAGATAGACCTTCGACCGAAGCTCTCCGTTCACTGCCTGGCAATAGATGTTAGTTGCCCCTTTCCTCAGTTTCATTTTTCTGATATAGATATTATGCATGCTCTAAAAGTTTTGTTTGTCGAGAGTAATTTTTGTTTAGTTTAGGTGTAATGAAGTGATATATTTCGGTTTAGCTCAAGGCTTGTAGAGATGTGAAGTAACTTTTCTTTCATGAATTTGAGGAATGACTTAGCTTTAGATTTGGATTTATATGAAATCAATTGTTGCTGATTTTTGTTCTTTGTTGATAAATTATTCAGCTTCCTTGTATGTTGAATATTTTTAATTATTTTTTTTGCAGCTCATGTTATTGTCTAGCTTAGTTAAAGAATATGCTATAAATTATGTGATTTTCCATGATCGTGCTTTATCTCTATACATATAAATCTATTCATACAAACTTGAGTTTAAGTCTCCTTTTCATGCACTGTTAGTAGCCTCTGTCCTATTCTCTGTTAGTAGAGATAGATATATAAGTTTTTTTTTTCTTATCCAAAATAGCAGTAGGGCGTGTATAAAATCTGGAAAGAATATAACTTTATTTTGTTTTATTTGAAAAGTAAATTTGCAGGTCATATATATTCTTTAATAATTGTAACCCACTATATCCTATATTCATAAAAAAATATTTTTTTAAAAAAATCTCTTTGTTATTCTGTTATATATATGTATGTGTATGAATGTTCTTTCAAAATTTTATATGTAGCATGTGTAAAATTTGGAAGGGGTGTGATTTGATTCAAGCTCGCTCACGCTCAAAATACATGAACCTTTAGGGATCTTAAATATTATGAGACTTTAGTTTATTTTGTGCTTAAGAAAGGTGTTATGTTTTAATCTATTTTAGTTGGTTTCAAATTTGCCAGTTGGAGGTTGGTCTTATTCGACATTTAAATGTTTTACGTTTTGGATAATATATTCCTCCTATGGTTTTACTTGGCTCCATTTTTATTTATTCGCTATCATTTTAGAGTTGATTATCTTACTAATCTCTTTATCCTATCTTTACATGCATGAACCTCAGGAGCAAAAAATGGAGTCCCAATCCAAAACTCTAGCAAGAATAGAGTCTTACGGACTTGACACTATCATACCCGCACATGGAGTCGACATCTTAGACTATCCAAATAGCGACAAAAGAAAGTAAAACTAGTTTGGGGGCGCTTAAATAGCTACTCATATTGTTATTTTTTTTAGCATTTATTTGTTCTAACTTGCTTATGTGTTTTGGATATGTGTTAATTTTTGTTTCAAATAGTTAATATAATATAGATGTTTGAGTTTGGGTGCCTTTAGTTAGAAATGAACCATTTATAGTTACAATATCTTTTCTTTTTAAAAAAAAAGGAGCATAACCATTTTATTTTAAGGCCAACCTACTTATGAAAAAATGTTTTTCAAAACATGCACTTACTTTAATATGTTTTTGTGCAAAACATTTGTACAATAGTTTTGTTTTAAACAAGTGATCTCTATTACTCCTTTATTTTATATTTTTAAGAAAAAGGGCATAAGTATATTCTTTCCAATCACAAGAGTTTTCAAATGTTAAAATATTTTTCAACCTACGACCTTTTTAAATTCTTTTAGCACTCATTTCTTTTTAAAACTAATTAACCTAAGTTTGATCGGTTAACCGTTTTTAACAGATCTTAAAGGATGCCTTACCCCTTCCCTTTAGGATAAACTAGAACCCTTACCTAGAATCACATAAGGTTAAGAAGACCTTAATTTGGAGTTAACTTAGCATGACTTTAGCAAAAATAGGTGTCCTAATTGACCTTTAACATAATTAGGTGGTGACTCTTTAAAATAGCATTAAGATTCACCAATATGTTGTACACCGTTTGGACCTCGAGTTAAAATGGGGTATAACAGACACCAAAAAATAGATTTTGTTCTTTTGTAACTTGTATTGAGCAATAATAACTCAATAAATTTTATAGGAGAGAGTTCATTATTAAAAATAAAAATAATAAAATAGATATAAAAAAGATGAATATATGCTAAATAATCAAATTATTAGGAAATGAATGAGGAAGTACAATTTTCCCACACAAGGAAATAATTCCCATAAAATATTCCATTCCCTTAGGAAAGTGGAAATTAACCACTTTGAATAATTATTTTTTACCCGTTTTGTTTTAAAGAAATTTAGAAGTACATATAATTTTATCTTTTTTTAATATATAATTTTATCCTTTAAATATATGTATAAGTACTTTTTTTAAAAAAATGGGCCCCCCCATAAATATGGGACCCCAAGCGGTGACTTTAATGTCCCAAGGGTTAAGACGGTCCTGACTAAATACAAAACATATATTTACAAAGTGGATTTTTAACTTTGAATCTGAAAAACTATAACAATATAATTGTAACTTCCGATCGAAATACAAAATAAAATATTTACAAAAGTTTACTAGCCCAAATTTGAAATAATATATCTAAACATTAAAAACCATAAACTAATTAAAAATATATTAACAAAGTTGATTATAATTAATATTTTTTATCTATAAAATAAAATAAAATTATATATACATATATATATATTATGTCGATTTGGTTTGGATTCGATTTGACTTTTAATCTTTTAATACCAAACCAAATCAAGAGTGGTCGATTTTTTTTTCAACGCCAAACCAATCAAATCAAACCAAAATTTTTTTTTTTTCGATTTGACTTGGTTCGTCGAGTCGATTTGATTTTACGATTTGGCTTGTACACCCCTACCTCCAATAGCAAGAGGGCTCACCAAACTCAAAAAAAAAAACATGATGTCACTTCCTAGCTCATTGCATCCTCTAAAGTCTACTTCTGATGTTATCTAACATACCATAAGATACAGTAATGACATACTTGAGTACTAGATACCAGTGAGTGCTTAAGGGTAAGAGTTCATATCAATAAGCTAATGGTCATAACGATTATAGTGAAATAATATCAATGAAATAGTTTAAATTCAATAGCAGAGCAAATTATGAAACTCAATAAAATCAATAGTGATTTAATTATTCACTTTCAATTTATTATGTTTGAGAATTGTTATCATGCTAACTAAAGGTCATACTCATTCACTAGATTATCAACATGACAGCAAATGGCAAATCAAATTAATAGATTATTTCTGTCATAACAAGTGGTATCAGAGCCAGGTTGGATGGTTCAATGATGGAGCCAGGATAGAGACGGGTGTTCATCTTGGCGGGTGTAGTTCTAGCCGCAACCTTTTCGATAGTAATGAAAATTTTTGTTGGAGAAATTGTTTAGAGAGGTTCTCTGTGTTGAGACATAGATTTTGCAAAGGAGATTATGAAGAGGAGATGCAAGCTGTTGAAGATTATGTGAAGAAGGTGGACAAATTTATTTTTTCAGAAATTCAGGCCAAGGGGGAGATTTGTTGGGTATTGCCCTGAGTTTTTTTACCATAAATAGATTTTCCTTTTAAGAAAAGGTTTAGGATTGACTAGTCCTTTTCTGGTAGGAAAAGGCTTAGGACTCTATAAATAGAAGCTTGTTCCTTCTAACTTAATCAGTATTCACAATGTAGTCCTAAGGGCTTTGAGAGTTTTGGTTAGGGGGGAGAATTTGTGGAACACAAGTGATATGTTATCACTTGTGTGGAACCTCCTTGTATTCAAAGTGAATTGGTTGAGGTTGTTCTCTCTATGTTTTGTACTTTCATGTTTATATAGTAAATTGCTCATCTCCTTTGTGGACGTAGGTCGATTGACTGAAACCACGTTAAATCTTTGTGTCTTTTGGTATATTTCCCATTTGTCTTCTTACTCATGGTCTTTCGAGATTTGCTTTGCTACCTTCCGCATGGCAACCTAATTATTTCGGTCCTAACTGAAAGATCCTTAGTTAAACAGTCATTGCTCAAAATCAATGCACCAGAGCACAAACCCACAAAAGCTACTTGTCCTCTTCAATAACAAATAATGTTCAAAAATCAACATTCGAAAATTTAAATTTAACAATCTAAATGTAATACCCTAAAAATTCTAACATTGATAAATCATACCAAGATAAAAAATGTGGGGACTAAACGAGGAGTTTAAAATTAAAAATTGATTAAATGAACTAGGATGATTGTAATTTAATGTCACCCAAATTATTCAAGACTTTAAGAGAAGCATCGACGATAAGAAATAATATTTTTTTTATGTGTCAAGAGAGGCTACGGACTAGTACCCTATTTTATGGTCATGATAATAAGTATAGTAAGCATGTAGGGAGTGATTTAAGGTCTACAGAGAGCTCTAGCACTGATGTTAGGCCAAAATGCATATATTTTGCTATTGTTTACCCCACATTATAATATTTTAAATTATCTTTTGAGTATTAATTATATTGATTTATACTTAATATTATATTTTTATGATGTAGAAATAAAATAATATAAAGATAAAGAAATTCGAAGCAAAAATAAATTAAAACGGAAAGAAGAAAAAAAAGAAAAAGAGGAGGGGGACAAGTGGGGGGACACAATGATTTGTTCCTCAATGATAATGTCACGACCCGATTCCTCGAGTCATGATGACGCGTACTATAACCCACCAATAGGCAAGCCAGCCCATATTTCGAAATCTACAAGTAATGGGATTGAGGGCAGAAACTAACTCAAACTAAATGGTAACATAAATAACAGAATCATAGAAGAAGAAGCGGAAGCAAGCCAAAAATATATACAAATAGAAGATCCCTCCCAGAACCTGGAAGTCACGTGTACAGAGCTACTAACAAAATGAGTACAAGTCCCAAAAGTGGACCACAGAAACAAGACTGTCTCAAAAAGCAAAACACAAGTCAATATAGATACAGAAGGAGACGGGTAACTCCAAGACGTTGTGTGCTCACCCTCGCCTCCGAATCTGACCGCAGCTGGCTCGATATCAACGCTGGTAGCTGGTACTCGAACCTGCATCACGAAAACAGTTGCAGAGTGTAGCACGAGTACCAACACAACATGTACTTAGTAGGCATCATAGGCCGACTGAGCAAGAAAAGCAAAAGCAATATGAAATGCAAGAATATAAACTACAACCAGAAACTGGAATGAGAAATCTAGTAGGTATGCACACGAGTGGACTAACACACAAAGACAAAGGAGAATAAATAACTAAATCCGACTGGGATCCCATAAACCCGACGGGTACATTCGTGCGCAAGCTAAAAAGTAAAATCCGAGCGGACCCCCATAAGCCCGACAGGTACAAGAAAGAGTTACCAATGAAATAAGAGCATCTGATGAAGTAACCGAACCAATCCATATACCTGAAGCTTATCCAGAACTGATAGGGGTTAAGGACTTGAACCGATATATGGGGTAACAAGGACTCGAACCAAAGCTACGGATAGGTGTGGACACGAACCATGTATAAATATTAAGGCAAGGACTCTAACCCCACATAAATATCAAGGTAGGGACTCGAACCCCGTATAAATATCAAAGTAGGGACTCGAACCCCATATAAATATCAAGGTAGGGACTCGAACCCCATATAAATATCAAGGTAGGGACTCGAACCCCATATAAATATGACCACAGACACGAATCGAGGTCTAAATAGCAATGGACTCGAACCAAGATGAAAATACCAAGGCAGGGACTCGAACTCTGCCCGGTGGAGTGAATTGGTGAGTTATGGGTATCTGGCTCAAAGAACCCAAAGTTGTAGAAGCTGGGCCTCGAACCCAATATGATAGAATCTGGGCCTCGAACCCAAAGTATCAGTCTCAAGCTAGAAATAACGGCCTCGAACCGTAAATAATCACTACAACTAACCGTTTCACAACCTATCCAACAAGAGTGCCAAGGCTGTGTCAATTCTAAGGAAAATCCCATGTCAAGTGAAGACACTGTGGGACGCCGCCCACCCAAAGGTATCAACAAAAGGCTCCCAGCCTAGCATAACTCAATCTCTAATCGTCGCGACAGCATAACCATCCGGTAACACTTCAAAACCACAAAGATAGGGAGAGAGAGGATAGAAGATCTGAAAAGCCACGAATTCGCCTAAACTAAGGCTCATACTATCAAACTCAAGTCTGCTATATCAGTCTACATGGAGCTAAGTCGTTTGAAGTGATGTCAGAGAGATTTCAAGGCCTGACGGCACCAAAAGTACGCAAGTCTATGGCAATCACTAGTCCAAGCCAAGACTAAGGCCAAACATGCTTTCAACAATAAACACAAACCATACAAAGGCACACCACAAGGTACAGATAATCAACAATAGCAACCGACATGCTTCAACTACCCAAAAAACCCGCAAAAAGTAGCCTAAGGCATGGATTCTAGGAATATAACAAGATCAACCACCAATTTTAACCCTAAATTCATACAAATGAACATACGATTAATCATGCTCAACCTAAGGAAAGGAAGCCGTAGCCTACCCGTACCCGACTACGCGCTCCAAATCACGTTACTGGAGCTTTCCCCTTCCGTACGGCCTCAGAGTGCTGCCATGCTATCAAAAAATAGAATCACAACCTTAGCACGTCGTTTTGACACTAAAATTACCAAAATCGGAGACAGACCAATTTCGGAGTAAAAAATGGGAATGTGGGACCCGCTCTGATAATTTTGGAATTGACTCCATGAAAAAGTCCAATACACCTCTCCGAACTTGTGTTCCAAAGTGGAACACAATTCGGGGCTTGAAACAGCGAGGAACAACGCATACAAAAATTCACAAATTAATCACCAAAAAGAGGAGAGGCAGCAATTTCGAGTTGAAATTCACCTCAAACGATGGTTCACCAACACAATCCGATCACTCCACCATGTAGACACAACCTCCACGATCATACAAAACTTCGAATCACTCAAATCGAAGCTCGGATGAAGGAGAAATCGCATTTTGAAAATAAGGGCGGAAAGTTGAAATTTCTGGTTTTTATAAAACTCAAACCTGGTCGCTAAAAACTAAATTTCTGGTCATTAAAAGTGTGACATCTGGTTGCTAAATGGCTGCACCAGATATCAGATTATTTGCTCCAACTCAGAATTCTCCAACGGGGTGCCTGGATTCATTCGGAACCCCATGCGCGCAACTAAAATATGCTACCCCATCGAAAAAGGCATTTCGGACTCAATGGCGCAGATAAATTTCCATACGAGGTCATTTTGATAAAAAGTGGGTCCCACACCCAAGTGCCATTTTTAGCCAAATTCCACAATGGGCCTCGGGATTAGACCGAAAGCCATGGGAAGCGCATGAAGGGTCATTTTAGACCAAACTCAACATTCCGGAACTAACCGCACTGATCAAATTTTCATTCGAGCGCGTTTTCCAGGAATGTTGACCAAAGTCAAACTTAGGCCAAATTTCAAAGGCTAAAACGCCAAATGGTCCAAATTCGCACCAAAAATCTCGGGACTCGTGCCGACCATGCTACTAGACTAATTTGGTCATTTCGGAGCTGATGGAACCGTCAGAATTCCGTTCTGAGGTCGTTTACCTAAGGTTATCACCGAAATCAACTTTTCAAGTTTCAAAAGCTCCAAAACACTAAAACTCGCATAAAAACCAAACGAACGACCATGTGATCGAACTGTCAGTCCCAGCAAGTCATAAATGACTTGGGGTCGCTACAGGAAAGCTCTAAAAGCTGAAAAGATTGGAAAACGAAGAAAATGACCTGGAGGGTCAATAAAACATCCACAACTAAAAAGGCTTTCGTCCGCGAAAGTAGAAGGATAGGCACAACCTAAAGGCACAAAAAGACAAGGATACTAAGTCTGCATGCTCCGCCAGAGCCTCAGACAACCTCTCAGATCGAACAACGCCATCACAAAACTCAGGATAACAGGAAAATCCTCAAACTCACTTCAAAACTCCAAAAATTCCTCCTAATCCATATTGGTCTCCAATTATCACCCAACTGAACTGAACTTGCCTGAAAGCCCCAGATTCATATGAATAGACCAGCTCCACACCAAAACCATAGAATAGAGCAACCGTAGAACCATGGCAGATGCAACCCAACTCTTAAATAAAAAAACTTGCCTTATGCTCCACATTTACTATCTTCTAACCACTAAGAGCATTCTACCGGTCCTTAGCTATCCTGAACATCACTAGAACCAATTGAAACCTTCCTACAAGGCCACACAACATCAACCTCAGAAGAACAACAAGCTTCTCTTGAACATCAAGGAGCAACAACTACCCAAACAAGGGACTCAGCCTAGGGTAAAACCCAAAAATCATTTCTAACCCTCAAAACCAACAAACTCATGTGAAACACAACCTTCTAAATCTAACAACACTAATCCAAAGGATGGCAATCCTACGAACGACTAGGTAGCACTGAGCGCCACTCCAGCGACCTACTCCAACCAAAGAAACTTCTTAAACACCGACACCACGAGCCCACAAATTGCTCTGCCACCGCAAATTGGAGCCAAACACGTTATCCTAAGGGAAACCAAGCCGGCAAGTTGCGTATCAACATAGTCAACTGGATGGTAGTGGCCCAAGGGTACCAACCCTGTCACAAACCATGCAAGCTGCCAAGCATGATAAAAGCAACCTATGCATCCTAAACTAGAGCCAACTCAAAAATCCCACGAATTACCATGAGCCCATCTTGAAGATGAATCTTCTTAGCAATTTTTCATTTCCCAATAGGGCTAAGGCCTGAAATCACCAATGAACACCACCATTCCTACTCTAAATCATACACCGTCTTCAAGGGCTATCAACACAGCAATAAAGAACCAACACAACAACTAGTCAAGGCACAACAAGGGATCACACCTCCAACCTCCAGCTAGCCATAACCAACCTCCAAGACTAAAAGAAGTAGATGAATCCAAAAGAGAGTGAAAACACAACTCTGCATTCGAGAAAAGACTTAGGAAAATGGAGAGAGCAACCAAAATGGACTACTACAACTAAAGAAGGATAACTACCCAATGCACAACTCCGAGAACAAGCATTCTCCCAACTACTACTCAATAGGGACGACTCACAATTAAGCCAACTAGGCCCTACAACATACAAAACGCAAATCAGGCAAAGCTGGTCTAGCCACCTATCAAACAAGGATCGGCATCACAACAAAAGCACACAACAAGGGTGGAAAAAAGGGAAACCAGCAATCTCAAGGCCACAACCACAAAAGGACTATCAAGGCAAAGGCACGGGGAGTTACTCAACCACTACTCCCGAAACAAAGCAACACAACCTAGCCGATCCACTACTAAAAGAAATCAACTACAGGGGCAAAACGCATCCATAATCCTCAAATCAAACTGCCACAACAAGCAGCGATAGATAATAAGCTAAATAAACCCAAATGTGCATGAAAACCCCAAATCACACAAAATAAGAACCAACAAGATAAACCGCAAAATAACATCCAAAGAAGGGATACCTGAAGCCTCGGCCTCTGACCGGCCTATAGAAGCATAGAACGGACCATGTCCGACCTTAACATGAACACCTGATGTAGTAATGGCAACACTCAAGGCACCACCTCTAACTGAAGGAGCCAATAACCCATAAGACTAATCTAGATGAATACCTCTCATCATGGTCCCATACAGGAGGCAAGTTGTAGGCTGATGAACAAGTTCCCCAAAGGTACAACTAAGTCCGACCACCCCATCCTGGGGACTATCAGATGTCTGCAATACTTGGAAAATCAACTCTCACCTGGGGCACTCTCTAAAATGGTGGCCCAACTTTTCACAATCATAGCAACCTCTATAGCTCGACTTCGGTGCAAAGAATGCGGTGATCTACCTTGTCTACCTCTGCTAGACTCAAAACCACTTCTAGCAAACTACACTGGGGCCTTGCGACAATCTCTAACATAGTGGCCTATCTCTCCACACCCATAGCAACCATTACCTAGAGCAACTGCCTGCCAAGACCTAACCAGAGTAATATGAGACCCAACACTCGAAGGTCTAGACTGACCAACATAACAAGTCTGGCCTAAACTTTGCCTGCAGTCAGCACCATGACCTACCTTAGACCCCCCCGGAACCTGAGATGCTACCTCCATAGGCCTGATAAGTCGAAAAAGAAGGTGTCCCTCTTTGAATTGATACTCACCTCAAAGTGGAATTTTGTCACCGTTGTACTGATGGCAAAGCCTCTCACCACCATTACTGTAAGTCTCAAGGAAGGCCTGCTCCATAGCCCTTACATGACTCGAAACAAGGGGAGAGGTAGACCCTGTTGATATTAGATGCTCTGACACTAAGCGGAGAGACAAAAGCAACCCTTCGATCAACTCCTGATCTGAAGGGAGTAATGTGGGGCTATGCCCAGCCCACTCTAGAAACCCCAACACATAGTCATAAACGAACGACGAACCCTGCTGGGACCAGTCAACCCAACTCTACTATGAGGAGTACCTGCTGCACCAAGCACTTCACCTACCTGAGGTGTACCCTCGGAGGAGCTCAAACCTCCTAACACTGAATACCGAGGAACCGAGGTAGACAAAGACCCTGCCAAAGCCTGGGCTTTCCCCTGACTCTCTGAATGCTGAGGAATGCGTCTAACCTCAAGGTCCATGCCCGACTGAGGCCTCCCAGCCCGATCATATGCTGAAACTCTAGTGGAATGTGTTGATTCTCCGCCCACGTCCATCGAATGCTTCGTGCTATCCACTAAGGAGAGAGTAGATTCCAAATAAGCAGCTTTAGAGGTTACTCAAAGTGATAACGCACGATAAGAGTCAAAAACTGAATTTCCTAAGAATGCCATATAGCCTCCTGAAGATAGGATACAGGCGTCTCCGCACCGATCCGCAGGACTCTACTAGGCATTAGCTCTATACAAAGACCGATAAACCTGGGGCTCTGATACCAACTTGTCATGACCCAACTTCTTGAGTCATGATGTTGCCTACTATAACCCACCAGTAGGCAAGCCAACCAGTATCTCGGAACCTACAAGTAATGGGATTGAGGGCAGAAGCTAACTCAAACTAAACAGTAACATAAATAATATAATCATAGAAGAAGAAGCGGAAGCAAGCCAAAAGTATATACAAATAGAAGATCCTTCCCAGAACCTAGAAGTCACATGTACAGAGCTGCTAACAAAATGAGTACAAGTCCCAAAAGTGAACCACAGAAACAAGACTGTCTCAAAAAGCAAAAGACAAATTAGTATAGATACAGAAAGAGAGGGATAACTCCAGGACGCTGTGTGCTCACCCTCGCCTCTGAATCTGACCGTAGCTGGCTCAATATCAAAGCTGGTAGCTGGTACTCGAACCCGCATCACGAAAACAGATGCAGAGTGTAGTATGCGTACCAACACAACAGGTACTCAGTAGGCATCATAGGCTGACTGAGCAAGAAAAGCAAAAGTAATATGAAATGCAAGAATATAAACTACAACCAGAATCTGGAATGAGAAATCTAGTAGGTATGCACACGAGTGTACTAACACACAAAGACAAAGGAGAATAAATAACTAAATCCGATCGGGCTCCCATAAACCCGACGGGTACACTCGTGCGCAAGCTAAAAAGTAAAACCGAGTGAACCCCCATAAGCCCGACAGGTACAAGGAAGAGTTAGTAATGAAATAAGAGCATCCGACGAAGTTCCTAAGATTTCCACAACCTTTCATGGACTTGAACCAAACCAATCCATATACCTGAAGCTTATCCAGAAGTGATAGGGGTTAAGGACTTAAACTGATATTTGGGGTAATGAGGACTCGAACCCCATATAAATATCAAGGCAAGGACTCAAACTCCATATAAATATCAAGGTAGGGACTCGAATCCTATATAAATATCAAGGTAGGGACTCGAACCCCATATAAATATCAAGGCAAGGACTCGAACCCCATATAAATATGACCACGGACTCGAACTGAGGTCTAAGTAGCTATGGACTCGAACCAAGCTGAAAATACCAAGGCAGGGACAAGAACCCCGCCCGGTGGAGTGAATTGGGGACTTATTGTTATGTGGCTCCAAGAACCCAAAGTTGTAGAAGTTGGGTCTAGAACCCAATATGATATAATCTGGGCCTCGAACCCAAAGTATCAGTCTCAAGCTGGAAATAATGGCCTTGAACCGTAAATAATCACTACAACCAACCGTTTCACAACCTATCCAACAAGAGTGCCAAGGGTGTGTCAATTCCAAGGAGAATCCCATGTTAAGTCAAGTCACCGTGGGACGCCGCCCACCCAAAGGTATCAACAGAAGGCTCCCAACCTAGCACAACTCAATCTCCAATCGTCGCGATAGGATAACCATTCGGTAACACTTCAGAATTGCATAGATAGGGAGCTAAGCCGTCCAAAGCGACGTCGGAGAGATTTCAAGGCCTGACGACACCAAAAGTATGCAAGTCTATGACAGTCACTAGTCCAAGCCTAGACTAAGGCCAAACATGCTTTCAACAATAAACACAAACCATACAAAGGCACACCACAAGGTACAAATAATCAACAATAGCAACCGACATGCTTCAACTACCCGAAAAACCCACAAAAAATAGCCTAAGGCATGGGTTCTAGGAATCTACAAAGATCAACCACCAATTTTAACCCTAAACTCATACAAATCAACATACAATCACTTGATCATGCTCAATCTAAGGAGAGGATGCCTAGCCTACCTGTAGGCCGACCGCGCGCGCTCCAAATCACGTTACCGGAGCTTTCCCCTTCCGTACGGCCTCGAAATGCTGTCAAAAAAATAGAATCATAACCTCAGCACAGTCGTTTTGACTCTAAAATTACCAAAATCGGAGATGGACCAATTACAGAGTAAAAAACAAAAATGTGAGACCCACTCTGATAATTTCAGAATTGACTCCGTGAAGAGGTCCAATACACCTCCCCGAACTTGTGTCCCAAAGTGAAATACAATACGGGGCTCGAAACAGCAAGGAACGACGCATGAAAAAATTCACAAATTAATTACCAAAAACAGGAGAGGCAACAACTTCGAGCTGAAATTCACCTCAAACGAGGGTTCAACAACACAATATGATCACTCCACCATTTAGCCACAACCTCCACGATCATACAAGACTTTGAATCACTCAAATCGGAGCTCGAATGAAGGAGAAATCACATTTTGAAAATAAGGACTGAAAGCTGAAATTTCTAGTTTATAAAACCCGAACCTGGTCGCTAAAAACTAAATTTATGGTCGATAAAAGTGTGATATCATGTCGCTAAAAGGCTGCACCAGATATCAGCACTTCAGCTGATTTGCTCCAACTCAGAATTCTCCGACGGGGTGCCCGGGATTCATTCGGAACCCGGTGCGCGCAAACAAAATATGCTACCCCATCGGAAATGGCATTCCGTACTTAATGGCTCCGTTGAAATTTCCATACGAGGTCATTTACACAAAAAGTGGGTCTCACACCCAAGTGCCATTTTAAACCAAATTCCACAACGGGCCCCCCGGAAGCGCATGAAGGGTCGTTCTAGACCAAACTCGGCATTTCGAAACTAACCGCGCTGACGGAATTTTCATCTGAGTGCATTTTCCAAGAATGTTGACCAAAGTCAAACTTAGGCTAAATTTCAAAAGCTAAAATGCCAAATGGTCCAAAGTCGCATCGAAAGTCTCGGGACTCATGCCGGCCATGCTACTAGCCTAATTTGGCCATTCCGAAGCTGATGGAACCGTCAGAATTCCGTTATGAGGTTGTTTACCTGAGGTTATGACCAAAATCAACTTTTCAAGTTTCAAAAGCTCCAAAAAGCTAAAACTCGCATAAAAACCAAACGAACGACCAGGTGACCAAACTGTCAGTCCCAGTAAGTCATAAATGATTTAGGGTTGCTATAGGAAAGCTCTAAAAGCTTAAAATATTGGAAAACAAAAAAAATGACCTGGAGGGTCTTTACAGATAAGGAATTAAATCACCAGCCAAAGTGACCAACGAGTGATGACACTAATAAATTGGTCGTGCATGGTGTCGCTACGCTATCCGACTCACGTCGCGCCAAGCCAAACTCAAATTTGATTTTTTAAAATTTTTTTTGGACTTGATTATTTTATTTAGGACTTTTTTTACACCTATAAATAGTTCATAAACATATTTTGAAAGAAGAGTTTGACCTAAGGAGAGTTTGACTTAAGGAGAGAGCGAGGAGCCACCGTGAAGTAAGCAAAAGATTCGGCAACGAGTTATTTCTTTCTTCTTCTTCTTATTTTCCATTATTGGTTATGAATTTTAGTATTGTGTTTTCACATACTTTTATGAGTAGCTAATTTTCTATCTAGAGTTTTGATGAAACCTTTTGTAGGATGAATTCTTGTTACGTTTTTATAAAATTGAGCCATTCTTTTATCTCTATTTGTTCAACTACGTAGTGATTGTAGTTAATTGACTAAACAATGATTAACGGTACAATTATATCTTGTTGTTCGAGAGAGAGATTATGAGATTAGGTTTTAGTTGAACAATGTCCCTTCGAAGCATTAAGAGATTAATGATTGAGATTCAAAAGTAAAAATTAAATATAACGTAACAAAGCTTTGATGCAATCTAAGTGAATAGATTAATTGATTAACTAGGGTTCATTCGAGAGAATAACGCTAGAAATTACTACACGTGGTCGAGAGATATTTATAATAAGAGAAGACTCATGATCGATAGATATTAGTTTGGTGAGATTATAGCTAACATAGCGAGAAGGAATCCGACAATTGAAAATAACATAATTCTAGACCTTCTTAATCTTGAAGTCAAATCCATTCTTTTTAGTTGATAATTTTTATTTCTTTGATATTTGTTAGTTAATTCGTTAGAAATAAGGATCTTCATCTTCAAAACTAAATAATTGTTCAAACCTAATTTCTTAGCAATATTGAATAGTTATAGCCAAACCGTAGTAACACCCCAAAACACTAAAATCAATATTCACATTTTGATACAACATTCCTTAATTACTAGAGTATGTATTAGTCACATTTTAGGAACTTAAAATTTTACGATATTTGAAAATTTGCTTACCATAAATTGCGATTCTAATTTAAGGGATTGTATTGGGATATTTACGTAATATGCTAATTGTAATTACCTATAATTTGATAATGGGAGGTGAGATAAATATAAAGGTATATATCTATGTATTTTGGACAACCAACTTTTCACTTTTTGGACAACTACTCTTTTTTCAGCTATTTTAAGTGATAAACACTTTTGTAAGACATATTTTCACACCTCCTCTATAGAATTCATTTACCTTAATGCTAAGAAACATTGAGAGCTCTCTCATAAACATATTATTCCACAAAATCTCAGGAAAAATTTGTTTCTTTTTGCTGAAACTCAAGACACACCCTACCTTTTGGTAAGTGTTCAAATTTACTTTTTGATTATGCAGTGTTTTGTATTATTAGTATATCTAGTTGTGTAGAACTTTATTTTCAGTGATAAATACGATTTGGAAAGCTAACACATACACCGACAACTCTTATGTTTATGTTGAAGTCTAATTTTGCTGTTATGGATTCGAAAAAGAGGACGCAATATAGGAAAAGTTCTGTCCAGATTTCTGATTTAGAAATCCCCTATGTTTAACTATTAGTGTTTTGATTATATCTTTTTGTACAAAACATATTTTGCAGTGATTCTTGACTATTTGCAACTTTAAGACATATAACTGCATATTTCATAAGATCATAAAGTCCAATTTTATCGTTTGCCTTTTCAAAACTAAGTTACGATATGATGTACGAGGCTGATCAGATTTACTTTTTTGGAAGCATAGTGTTATTTACACAGGCTAGGCTTACTTTTGATGATAATCTTATTTTATGTCAACATGATGGAGCTACTAGAAATTAAAGAGAGTATAGAATTGTATTTTCAAGGTTGTATATACTCGTGTACAAGTTGAGGAACTTGATACGTTGGTTGATCTACATTTTGGACTCTTGAAATTGTGTTGGACTGTTTGAATGCTAAAAGGTTGAGGTTTGTGTATAAATTTGTACTTGTACTCTTGTTACCTGCTGGTATATCTGAAAATTTATCTTGGTACCTTAGTCACTTCTTGTCACTTTGTATTGTCGTGTTGGGTATCCTTTGAAACTTGCAAGACACTTATTTAGCTTGTCCACTTATACGGATTGCTTGATCACTTGGCATTCTTGTTGGGACTTTGTCCTTCTTATGGCTGTGACTTTTTCATTATTGGCAGGCCTCTTGATTCAAATTTTTTGTTATCTTGACTCTGAATTTTTGATCCGTCTTAAGTATATGGAAGTTGTCCATTTTAAGTACGAACTAGAAAGTCATTTTTAATATAGTTCTTGGTTCTCTTGATTATTGGGTTTTGACCCTTTTTGATACATGGCTTCGGTCCTTCTTGATAATTGATTATGCTTGGTGTGATGACATGATGTATATATTGGATGAGACTTGTTATTTGATCTCTTGTGAAGTTGTTCTATGAGCTTTCTTGACACTTCGATCTTTCAATATTGAACTTGATACTCTGATATATATTTCCTTACTTGATTTATTTATTATGTTTTGATTATGCTGCTCACGACTTGAGGAAGGTATATTGGAGAATCTAAAGGCTTCAAATTTGTAGGTTTTATACCACTAAGCTTTATGCTTAGCGATAGTTGTTTCTATCGTAAGATATGCCCAGAAAGATACTTGAAGTTGGCCATTGGAGATAGATTTTTTGAAACTTTAAGAAAGATCACATTTGTATTTAGGCATCTATATTTTTTAGAAATCTTGGGACTTGGAGCCTATTTGGCATTGCTGTTGGAAGGCCAAAAACACTTTTTTTGAGAAAAAACACTTTTTTTTTGGAAAAATAAGGTGTTTGGCAAATCAATAAAACTGCTTTTAAATAGAAGCAGAAGCAGTTTTTCTACTGTTGGGAAGAAACTAAAAATTTCTGCTTTTTAAAAAAAGCAGAAGCAGGAGCAGAAATATTTTTTTACAAGACCAAAATATCCCTTCCATATTTACATATTTACCCATATATCCCTTATTAATTAATTAACATATCTCATAACTTTGGTAAAAGTTTCATTTAAGAATTTTATTTTTATATATATTTTTTTATTTTACGTTTATTATCATTACTTTCTATTTGATATTTTTAATTATATTTAAATCTTCATATTAATATTATATTAATATTTAATTTATTTTTTATTTATCTACGTATAACATTGATTGAAAAATTGAATATGCACATTTTAATTCAATAAAAATAAAAGTTTGATTAAATTTTTTATAATAGATATTTAAAATAATTTTTATCTATAAAATAATCTTCATATGTGCATTGATACTTGTCATTTTTTGTAATTTGACACTTAAAAGTACTTTTTAAAAAAGATTAGCCAAACACAATTTGCTTATCAAAAGCACTTTTCAAATGAATTAGCCAAACACAAATTGTTTTTTTTCAAAAGTACTTTTCTGAAAAGCTATTTTAAAAAAATACTTCTAAATATAAGTAGATTTTAACAGCAATACCAAACAGACTCTTATATATGATCCATGGGTTATACATTTATATGTAATTTTGAAGGTTGGTCTGATCATGACACCATGAGTTATAAATATTTTTGAAATAAATTTTGAATTTGTCTAAGGTTGGAAAGATTCTTCCAATCAATTTGTTGTTGAAATGGGTTTGAAACTTTTGGAAGGATGTGATGATTTCATTCTTGATGATGAAGGTTTTTTTTGTCAACAAGAGATTTCATAACAAAAAGATGAAGAGTTATTTCATTTTAGTTGTGGATCAGGTAGGTTTAAAATAGAAAAGGGGGTGGATTTTCAAAATTTGGATAGTACATAAATAAAATCGATAAATCTTTTAGACGAAGCCACGTGTTCATCTTAGAGTTGTCAATATGGGCTAGGTCCATTGGGCCGGTCCGGCCTAATCCGTAATTTAACAAGGTTGGGCTAGCATTTTTGTAGTCCATTTAAGAAAAAGTCTTTTTAGCCCGATCCATAAACCTAATGGTCTGTGGGGCTTGAACAATATGGGTTGGGTTAGCCCATGGGCTAAATAAAAAATAAAATAGAGTATTAAAAATAACAAAAGTCCAAACTCAAAGGCTATTTAAAGTTTGAAATATTAAAATTTTGAATCATCAAACGTGATGTACTTAGTATTTCTATTACTATTGTATCATTAGAATCATCATTCAACATCGGTGGACGTGGTCTCACCAAGCATAGAAATTGCATCCATCATGAAAATATTTAAACACTTGTAGGTACTGAAAATTGATTGCATGATATTTCTTAGACTAATAATATTTTTTGTGTACATTTAAATACTATACGTAGTTTTGGGATGTATCCGACTTGTACCATATTTAAAGTATTTTTGTAATTTGAAAAAGAGACAGGATAAGATGTAATTAACTCTTAACACTATGAAATTTGAGTAAAATTCCCTTATAACCTTAAAAGTGTAACGAAGGTTATTAACATACCATTTATGATAGTTCAAGTATATTTATCCTTTTTTCAAATAAAATAAATATTTTTATGGTCAAAGGATCCAAAAAAAAATCAAGGGGTTATATTATATCCTTTGTTATTTGATTTGATGAAAAAACGTAACCAGTGTAATTCTTTTTCTTAGGTATGCAAGAGTTCCGTTTAGCGTTTTGAAGAATTCAAAAAATTGCGAAATTTCAACAAGATTATATCTAAGTAAAGCTCAACAATCCCTGGTGTTATCGATCATCTTAATGGGTTCCCTTACAATTCAATTTTGTGAAATGGGGTTTCTGAAACAAGTTCAAATGTCTAGAAGACTACTCAATAGTTTTTCAAAGAAAACTGAGAAAACTGTGTGTGGATTGAGAAATGGACCAAGAAAACCTATGTGGAGGTCAAGGGTTTTGTCATCAGAGGCAATACAAGCTGTACAGTCTGTGAAATTAGCAAAATCAGCTGATAAATTAGAGGAGATGTTGAAAAACAAACTTAGTAGGTTATTGAAGGCTGATGTATTAGACACTTTGAGTGAGTTGCAAAGGCAAAATGAAGTTCATTTGGCTCTCAAGGTATTTTCAACTTCTCTTTCTGCTCTCAATTTTTTAGAGTTTAATTGAACAAGTAGCATAAATTGCAATATGTTTTTGGTTAAAGGCGTCTCATTTGAGGTTTATGGCTGTTTAAGCATAGTTAAGTGTAGTAGATAGAAGGAACTTACTATTTACTTCTCAATTTGTTGTGTCTAGCATTCAAACTTTAACACTGCCCAACTTCAAATGTGATCATGATCGAGACAAACCTTTTGGGTATGTTTGGTATGAAGGAAATGTATGAAGGAAAATGATTTCTTGGAAAATAAGTGGTCTCGTACTTATTTTCTAATGTTTGGTAAGGAAACAAAAAAATATTATTCCAAGAGCGTTTATATGTTATTTAGCAAAACGTTAGGGACGTGGATAGGTATGGGGAGTGGGGGTTTGGGTGGAGGGGACGGTCAAGGGTGAGGGTTGGGTGGGGAGGAGATAATAAACTTGGAATGTCACTTATGCAACTTGCTTTCTTACTTTCATTAGGGAAGTCATTTTCCTCATTTGTAAGGAGCTTTGTTTTCGTAGAGAAAATGTTTTTCAAGCATTTTGATCAACCAAACATAGGAAAATTGCAAAACATTTTCCAGAAAATGTTTTCCTCCATACCAAACACACTGACCCTATATATTTAAATATGAAGATACACAGACTAGACTGATTCAAATTCCATCGTTTGATATGGACTAAGGGACCAATATATAGCTCTTTCTTTCTAGTGGTGTTTACTCTTCCCGCCTATCCTGAAAACTTAGTCCACCGGGAAACAGCAGTAGCAAATAACCCCAATTTAAGTTTAATAGTACATCCTAACAAGGGACGACCATACTTGTTTAATTTATCTCTTTCAACTTGATCCCATGAGGCGGACCTTGGAGAGTTTTAATATAAGCAGGAGGGATTCACAGATCTTCCAGAATGACTTCCTTGCCCCTTAATACTTCTCCTCATTTTATCTTAAATGTGCATTTTATCTGAAACCTCAGGTGTTCAACTTTGTCAGGAACGAGGAGTGGTACACACCAGATTTATCTGTGTTCAACAGTATGATAATGATGCTGGGCAAAAACAATTTCATTGAAATGGCTGAACAACTATTTGTGCACATGATAAAAGAAGGCCTGCAACCAGATAGCAGAACCTATACTGAGCTGATTGGGGCGTACTTTAGAGTGGATCTCATAGAGAAGGCAATGGAAATGTATGAACTGATGAAGATATCAGGATTCTGCCCAGATAAGTTGACTATGAGTATTTTGATAAGGAACCTTGAAAAGGCTGAAGAGAAAGAGCTTGTGGTTAGAGTAAAGAATGAATGCACCAACTATATTGACTATCCAGAGAAATTTCTAAAAGAAATTGAAAGTACCAATGTAAGTAAATTCCTGATATTTTAATATGTTCTTTTACTCTGCACCGTGAGTCTTTATCTGGGACCAGTCTCTCAAGTTCTTTTCTTTTTAATTCCTCTTGCTAAAAGTATTCTTTTAATTGTCACGTCATGCTGAAATCCACGTTCATTTATAAACAGACTATCACCACATGAAAGGGGTAGCATTATGTGGCAAATGCTATCCCATACATGATTCTTCTGGTAGATGAAACTTAGGATAAGGTCCAAACTAAAATTGAAGTTGACAAGTAACCCTTGAGAGTTCTCATTTTGATTAGGTTGGATGCTATTTACTAAGATATGTGACTAAGAGCCTGTTTGGATGGACTTAAAAACTGCTTTTAGTTATTTTCGGCATTTTAGAGTGTTTGACAAATTTCAGAGTAACTTTTAAGCCAAAAGCCATAAGTTGGGGTCCGAACAGTAGCTAAATACTGTATGGGATAGCATTTTCCATGTGGCTACCTGAGCTCCCTATCTGCTAATGCATGAGTAGCGTAATAGTCCTGGCTAACTGAATTGGGGTCCGAACAATAGCTGAAGAACCATGTGGTCTAGTTGAAGTCTAGCTGAAGTATCACCCCCCCGAGCAATATCTAGCATAATGTCCCAACTCACTACAAGTAAAACACACTCTGCCTCCCATCTTCTTGCATTGGCCATAATGTACCCTGCTACAGGACCTGCAAGTGTGGGTTCATGAACCACCACTTCTCTAATGCTGCAATTGCCCCCGATGAGCAGGTGGAGTGCTGAAAGAGGAAGTGCAGCTAACTGGACTGGTCTAGAAGAACCTCGACTGTGACCACCCCTGCCCAGCACTCTTAGTAGGTACAAAATGATGGGCCCTCTTCCTATTTCTCTCAGCATCCTCATGAGTCAACATTGTATCTACTCAGGTGGCAACATCCCCAACATCCAAATATGTACTATCGTGGCTTTCAGTCACCAACATAACTCGGATATGGTAACGTAACTCATCAAGAAACCTCAACACCTTGTTCCTATTTGAAGGGATCCAGTGTATAGTGAGGCAAATTAGTTAAAATAACATCATACTCAACCATAGTCATAGCTCCTTGCTTTATTTGCTCAAACTGGCTCTACCTCTCAAAACACTGACTCTAGGGAATGAACTTCTCCACGAACAAGGCCAAAAACTCACTCTTAGTGAGCTATGGAGATTCAGCTGGCCTGCCCCTCAGATAAGAGACCCACCAAGACTCAGCTATCCCAAATAGTGGAAAAGTAGTACAGAATATTCCATGTGTGTCTCTAATACCCATGGTAAAAAGTATCTTCTCACACTTCTTTATGAACTTCTGAGCCGTAGTAGTGACTGAAGTGTTATCAAACTCTGGAGGGAAGAATTTCAGAAAGACTCCATCTTCCTCACCATATCATCTCTAGCAGTAGTAGAATGCCCCGCTCTACCCATCAGTATCACAGGTTGGGAAGCCATAATAGGAACAAGGATCGCAGTCTCAGTAACTAGGTTAGGCTACTGTTCTAAGGAATAACAGTAGGACTCTGAGCACCAATAGTTGCATGTAGCAGCTGGTGGCACTGGCACCTCAATTGGTCGAGGAGAATAAGATTCCAAGACGCTCAATATTCTCACACTATGT
This sequence comes from Solanum appendiculatum, assembly GCA_018342035.1. Taxonomy (NCBI): domain Eukaryota; kingdom Viridiplantae; phylum Streptophyta; class Magnoliopsida; order Solanales; family Solanaceae; genus Solanum; species Solanum appendiculatum. The sequence continues at coordinate 214,228 of JAGDQO010000681.1, read as the reverse complement.
TGCTTGGAGACTCCAAAAATATTGCTGCATCTGTGTCAGATCCTCTAGAAATGCATTATTTTTGGAGGATTCGACATGCACCCGCTGACATTTGTAAAGAGTCTGAGCAACACGGGTCTCACTCTCACATACCACATTAGCCGGAAGAGCAATGGTAGGACTAAGAACTGTGGTCTGTATGGGAATATCCTGTGCCTTAAGTATCACTGGCTGCGTTGGTCTAGCTCTCCAAACAATTGGGGGCCTACCTCTGGTAGCCTTAGCAGTTGTGGTTCTAGGTTGAGTAGTCTGAGCACTTGAGCTTACTTGCCCTAGGCATTGCCTGCACTGGTGGTTCCTCATCTGATCCTCCAGGGACTATCTCGTATTCACCATATGTCATTAAAACATTCAAGGATTAAAGCTTACTTCAAAATCTATTGCACGAGACACAAAGGAAGAAAGAAGGGAAATTTTCCAAAAATTCCCTTGCATCCTCATGTTTGTAGATATTGTCAACAACATATCTATAAATAAGACTCTACTAGGATACTGCAGGAATCTAAAGCCTAAGCACTAATACCAAAGTTCTCAAGATCCAAATCTGTTGATTATGAATGGCACCTTAAGAACCACTACCCCCAACCAAACCCCGTCCTTTGCGACCACAATTCATTTTCAAAGTTAAGCAGAATATTTGAAATGCAAGTAATAAAGTCTAATAATTTTGATGAAAAGCTATGTAAATCCAAAAGTACAAGTCTAAGGCATCGATATCTTAAAATAAACAGTCAAGGAGCGCTGCTTAGACTTTGATTACATAGCTTGGGTTACAACTGGAAAGTAAACAAAATGAAATAACTAGCTTGAAGTGCCACCATGACTGTTGTGGGTTCTCACCTTAGCTGAACTCTGATAAGGTCTCAAACACTGTCTGTTGGAATAGGAGTAGGAACAAGAAAAGTAAATAGAATTCTACTTGGAAAGGGATTGGAATGTAGTGTCCTAGTTGAAAAATGAGTAATGTAGTGTCTATAAATATGGTCTCAATGTAATAATGTAGAGACAATTCAATAATATTCTTCTCCAATATTTCTCACATGGAATCAAAGCCTCCACGATCTTGGTAGAGAATAAAAAAGAGGTTTCGTAGTCGACGGGCGGTTATAACTCGTATAGCTGCCCGTTTGGCCAATGATTATGTTAGCAAAAGTTGTGGCAATGCTATATGCATGAAAGATAATCATGTTGAGAAGGACTGATTTGAGAAACATCTGGGACAGAAAGTAGTACCGTGCTTCTTTTTAGTGGCTTCTTAGATCTAATTTGTGTAACACCATGCATCTTTCTGATTTGGGTATCATCGTGCATTTCTCCAGTGACTACTTTCTCATATCCGATTTGCGTAGCACCACATATCTTTCCGGTGACTACTTTTTCATATCTGATTTGTGTTGAACCGTGCGTCTTTCCAGTGACTACTTTCTCATATTTGATTTGTGTAGCACCGTGCATCTTTCCTGTGACTACTTTCTCATATTTGATTTGTGTAGCACCGTGCATCTTTGCATATTGCTTTCTCAAATAAGAGTTGCGTAGCACCATGCGTCTTTTCGGCGACTCCTCAGATGTGACTTACGTAATTTCATTTTTCATCAGTGTTGTGCATAAACCAACACCTTCAAGAGGTACAATGTCTTCGTGCGACCAAACCACAACCGGCATCGCTGTGGATCGACCTCCCATGCGCCGCCCAGGAGATCATCACCTTCGACGAGATCTGACCACGCATCAGCGCGTGAGCCTGTTCTAGCCAGTTTTTCAATGGCTTTCTTGTTCAAGATCTACCGGTCTCTTGATTTCGAGATGACCCAAATATTTTAAACCAGTTTTCGACAATTTTTCAGTTTGTTACCTTTCAACTGAGGTCGCTCACACATCCAAAGCATCCTTACCAGTTTTCTTGCAGATATCTTCACCAAGTTCCTCACTGCTCCTCGTATTAATCACATTTGTAACAAGCTTGGTACATATGACATGTATGCACCAGCTTGAGGGGGAGTGTTAGAATAAGAGTAGGAACAAGAATAATATATAGAATCCTGGTTGGAAAAGGACTGTAATTTAGTGTCCTAGTTGGAAAAGTAATCTAATATAGTCCATAAATAGGGTCTCAATGAATAATGTAGAGACACAATTCAATAATATTCTTCTCCAATGTTTCTCACACGATCAAAGTTGACCAATAATCGAACTAGTAGAAGGATATTTGTGAACATAAAATTAACAAGGGTGAGCCTAAAGCCCATCAAGATCATTGATCCTCCGACATATACCTCGTAAAGCAAATCTTTAAAATAATGCATGGAAGCAACAACATGAAAATATATCCAGTAATGTAATGAGACATCAAGTAGGATATGTAGAGAGTAGGTACAAGTCAATCACACCATATATTCAAACGTAGGCCCTCGGTGTCAAGTCCTTTAGACTGATTATTTTAATCTATGGGCTGTGTGTATTCCAAATAATCTATTAAACCGAACCACATGGTCCCTTATGGATACTCGGGATTTGTTAGACCGACATACATGGTCCTCACGAACAATATAACAATATCAACTAAATCAATTGGCTTGTACAACACACAGTACACGTAATCATGTCATCAGATATTGTCATGTAAGACTAATCAAACGCATATAATAATGCCAAATACCCCTAAGCGATACAATTGTTAAATCTCTAGGATGCTATGTTCACTTTATGCGAACTTAGGTGAGAGCAATATATAATTGGTCACAAAGGATATATAGGCAATGTCAAAGTTGGGAATATTGCTTAGTTGTTGTGGTTAACACTTACATTAAGCCTCGTGTTTGGCAGAAGTGTCTTCAGTTAAGTTTTGAGATTCTTATGTGTTAGCATAGGGAAGTGTAGGATTTAAAAACCCTTTAATTTATTGAGTATTGGAATATTATGTGCAAGAATAGAGGACAATAGATATAGATGATTTGTATAACTGACTTCAACTTATTGAGGCACAGTTGACACTAGTAGCTACAAGAAACGGGTTCATTAAGCTTTACATGGTTCTGAACTTAATTTTATAAGAATCTAAGATACAATGGTAAACTGCTACTTCTTTAGTAGAACTTGAAATTGCCTTGCACAATATTTGTACCTTTTGCAGGGGCATTAGGAACATGAAGAATTTGAACATCTGATAGTTAGGCAGATCTTAGAAAGAGCATTCCTCTTTTTTGTTTCTTCTTTTAGATAAGGAGAGAGAGCAGTCCTTTAAGGTGGAAATTTTGTCGTTGATTCGTCATAGAATCCATCAGTTTGAATTGATGATAAATGATAATTTCTAATGTGTCTGGATGGTCATATTTGGCAGTACTACTAGTATCTCAATTCTAGTTTAACTATACAGAATGAACCTCTCTTTTTATTTGAAAAACATATTCTAGTTTAACAGTACTGAATGTACCTCTATTTTTTATTTGAAAAATATTGAAACTTCATAGTTCAGTAGGTCTTTAGAGGGACCTCCCCTACAATTCCTTTTTATGGTACTGCTAAATCACATTCTGTCAACAAAGTGCTAGTTTGTTCCCACTTTACCCTCTAAGTTTGTTTCCCTTAAGAAGCAGTTTCCTAACCATACGCACTCTCCTTCCCTAACTTGACATGTTGCACTCCCCGCCCAGGCCTCTCTCCCTCCCTTTCAGGCCACTCCTCTATGCACCAGTCCCCGTTGGGTTGAATAGTCAAAAAGAAAGATGTTTTGGGAATGACTAAGAGAGGAGGTTTGGGAATTTCAAAAACTTAAAGAGATGACTATTTAGTTTTGTTAAACTAGATAGAAGTTCCTTGTTTTCTCGTTTAATGTGCTTTCACCTGAAGTGTGAGAAGTTTGAAATAACGGTGAGAGAAATGCAAATGGAAATAAAGACCAAGTTGAGCACTCGCCCTACAAATGTGAAAGACTAACAAGTGTGCTGCTGCATCAATCCAGTAACTTGAAACTGAACATTTCCTTGCAAAATTGTTACTTTGATGTACTTCATCTGATTGAAGCTGACTTTACTTTCTTTTTCCTGTCCCTAGTTCAAGCGCAGGGCAATCAACCTTGTCTGAATTCTTGAAATGATATACAACAGCTTACGAGTACTACCCTTCCCATGCGACCTTCTGTGGCATTTGGAGGCGTATAAACCTATTGGAAAGCAAGAGCACGGTAGGCTATTGTTGTTCATCTAGTCACTAGGTTGTCAATTACCTGTTTTTAGGTACATGGAGGCGTAGGAATGTTTTGTGATTATAGCATTTCCAACTCCTGTATAGAAATGATTTGTTAGTTTTAAGTTTTAACTAATGTGCCTTTTGGGAGTTGCTTGGTATGGTGATGAGAAAATCCGTTGGTAGTATAACATGTGAAATATAAGTGATAAATAGGTATATGTGGGTCATATATACTGAGTTACGAGATACATGGATTATATGTACAATGCTATTTTGTAAAAGAAGTGCAGGTTGGCCACTTTTTAGGCGTGTGATTGAAAAATACCCAGTATTTGTGAAGTAAAAAACACGCCACATTTTAATGCGAAAATAGGCAAAATGATCTAATGGATCCCTGTACTTGTATGAGTTGTATTATGGACCCTTCTATTTAACCTTTTATCAACTGAATTCTTAAACTCATTAAAACACAATATATCAAATTCCTTTGACCATTGACCATACTTATGTGGCATTAAGATGACTGAGTTGGCGAGAGAGTGTAACTACACGCATGTAAATGCAAGTGAATAGCATATTTAAATTTAAAAAATATAAAATAATAATTTTTTTTAAAAAAAAGTCTTCTTCCTCTCACCTCACCTTCTTCAGCCATCCCCACCCCTATCCCTGCCCCAACCTTCTTTTTCAGCCCACCCCCACCCCAATCCCCCTTTTCATCCATCTCTCACCCCAATCTTTGCCCTAACCCCCTTTTTCAGCCATCCCCTACCCCTTCTCTGCCCCCAACCCCCTCTTTTAGCTATCCCCCACACCATCTCCGCCTCAACTCTCTTTTTCAGCCACCCAGACCCCATCAATAGACCCTTTTCTTTTTTTATCATTTTTTTTGTTTCCGTTTTAGTTTCATCAAATACCACCATTAAAGAGTAAAATTTTCAAATACAAGAGGCTTACAAAGGAAGGAAAAGGAAAGGAAACAAAGGAAGATTAATTTAGATCTAATTTAAGATTTAAGATTTTTTTTTCAAGGCTTCCATTTTTGATGTCCCTCTTTTGTCGTATGAAGACAAGTTTAAATGGAAGAAAAAGAGACTAAGAGGGTAGAGGTGATGGTGGTTGTGAGGATGGTGGTGATGGTGGTTGTTGATCGGGGGAAGTGGATGGAAGTTGGACGAAAGTTAATTTTACTTTAAAGAATTATTTTACCTTTTATTTAATATTTTGATTAATAATTTTTAAAAATAGTTAATGAAGATAATTATGACGTGTTATTAATTTATGTGACATGGATTTGACATGTCATCTATTTAAGGGAGAGTGAGCTACACACATGGTAGGAGGGGTTTAAAAATCATCTTTTGATTGAGTTTAAGGATTTAGTTCGTAAAGGGTTAAGTACAAGGATCCACAATACAAACACATACAAATACAGAGGTCCATTAGATTATTTCGCCGCGAAAATAAGATACAGATGAAAGTGCCTTAACTTAGAAAAGCGGCATGCTTCTTTATCGTTTTTGCTTGTTTATATTAAAACTTTTTATACATGTGGAAGGTGAATTGAGTGATGAAGCTATGCAGGAATGTCTTCATGATTTATCTATCCATGATGATACCATTAATGAGGCTGTGATTCAAAATACAAGTAAGCATGTTTGTTTATTCTTCATTTATTATTTCATTAATACTAATTTGAATTAATAAGGAGATATTCCTATGTGCAACCATTTTCTGTATTGAAGGCTCTGTTGTTAATAAAGACTGCTTTCTCGGTCTAAAAGGACATTGGGACCAATATGCCGAAATTTGCCACATCAAACCATAGTTTAGACTGTAAACATCCAAATAAAGCTACAGGAACACCAGCCCAAGCAGCAATGAGCTTTGGCTCCCAATCTGTATGATTAATCTAGACCAAAAAGAAGGTTGCTGCAAAAGCCAAGAGCATGCTAAGTATCGAAACAAACAACATCGTGTGTCAAAACAATAATTTGACAGGCAATGAAACAAGAAAATCGTCTTCAGCATAGTGAGATGTCAAAATGGACAAGAACATAATGATGGAAACGATTGAGCTGAATAGTGCCACTGCATATGATATGATAAAGACCCTAAATCCATTCAAATTTAGAAATATTGGAATACCATCAACACCATTATTACCGTCTAGCACAATGAAGCCAGCAACAAACACCATTGTGGCAATCAAAGTGCAACAATCATACAAGAATTTACTGTGTCTTTCATCCACCTTTCCCCTTTTTTTAGTAATAGCTTGTGCTTTTTTGTGAACAATTGACAAAGGGGTTTTCCCATCCTTGTTTCTAATCTTGTGGAGTGAAGATGGTACAAGTTTCTCCACTTCCTAGCCAATTAGTAAATAATCAGTCCACAACAACAAACTTTTGTAAAAGCCATAACTCTTCACATTAAATAATAAGCTAAAAATGTATGACGTTGATTCACACTTAAAATATAAAAGTGCAACAACACGTGTTTTTGACTGCGAAATATACTTTTAAGTAATCTCTCACCTTAAACCATAATATCACTCTTTGCATTTGAAGTACTGCTCTAGAAATTCTGAGAAATGATGGCGGAATAATCTTCTCTTCCTCCTATTGGCCAAGTTTAAACAATGATAATAAACCCAAACAACGAGACTTTTTGATAATACAATATTTCCTGTATCGTGTTAAATTGGAAAGATGCAATATGTATATATAGTTTTAAAAGAAAGAGGAAATACCTTAACAAACTCTGTCTCTGTTATGTGTCTAATGATTTTTATTTCTTGAAACATCTGTTGTAGAACAACATTATTATCAGCATTAGGAGGAACAATGTCATGATCCGATTCCGCAGGTCATAATGAATGGACCCCCATAAGCTCGACAGGTACACAGAATAGCTAAAATGTAACACCTCGAAAATCTGATCTAAGAATGAAAAAGAGAGAAGGGCAAAACCAAGGAGGGGTCCACGGGCCGTGAAGGGGACCATCACCCGTCACCTTGCTCATGGAGTTGCAACCAGCCAAGGTGAGGGACCATGGACGCCTATACGGTCCGTGGAGCTTCACATGGATCATGAGGCCGTCTGTGAAACGGGGCACAGAACCCCCAAGCTACTGTGAAGGACCACAGACTCCTAAACGGTCCGTGAAGCTTCACACGGACCGTGAAGTCGTCCGTGAAAGAGACTTTTCAGACTTTGAGTTTTAGGTCAACTTCAAACGATCATATCTTTCAGCACAAAATGAATTAGGTGGCCCATGACCTATCAAATTAAAGATCTTTGAGTCCTCTTTCCAATGCCACCGAGTTTGCCTAATTCCGAGCCCGAAGTAAAACGTTATGCTCGTTTTAGTGAAGCCCTGTCGGGCAGGGCAGCATGACAACCCACTAGATTGGCCATCATGCCTTAGACGGCCCGTCAAGCCCCTCATGAAGGTAACTTCGTCAGCTTTAAGTCGGGGTCGTATTGGTCTTTTCCTCTATGCGTTTGGTACTTAAAGTACGCCGTTTGGTACTTAAACTATGTCATTTTACTTAGCCTAAGCCTAATTAATTAGTCAGAAACTACCTAAAACATTCATTCTCCTAAAATCATCAGACTTAGAAAGAAAAGAAGAGAAAGAGGCGACAAATTTCTCTCAAGAACAAGCAGAGCTCTCCTTCAAGTTCAGCCCCGAAATCCAAAGGTTTTCTCCGTAGTTTTTGTCACCGGGTATGTGGGATTTCACTAGTGGGTTCCTTTCACCCATTAGGTCCTTAGAATTCAGTCAATTCTGCAATTTCTCCATAAATTGTTCAGACCTAGGGTTCCTTAATCTTAGGGATCCATTGCAATTTAGCTGTTATAGTCTCTATAATGTTAATTACATGTTTCTTAAGAGAATTAGTGTAGTCCCATGTATAGAACTCAAAAACCCTAGCTTGTGTTAATTATTCGTATTTTATGAATTATACTTGCTGGGCAGATCAGTCAGATAGTTATGCTTCACAATTCGAATGCCATATCTTTTAGTATATGTATGTTGCATTCTCAGACAATTATACGTATTTTGAGGTACTAAGTATTACAGTTGCAATTTAGCTTTATATTTAGTTGGGAGTAGACTTAGCACCGAGTTGGACTAGGGTTCAGTACATCCTCAAGTCCTAGAACTACGTGCTATCGTAAGTTTATAAGTCCCCTCTATTGGGCATCAATTTTAGTGATTAAGCCACACTGATGCCTTTATACCCTGACAAGGTATATTGGGTCCTCTCGATGTGGCGTATACATCGGACTCCACGTTTAGGTCACGTGGTTTATGTTGGTTAGTAGTATCTCCCACAGTCAGATTCATGTTGCATTGACCATGTATTCAATATTTATTTCAGTATTCAGTTCAACGTGTTATATCTTCATGATTAGTACTTGGTCATTGCATCCAGCTCAAATTTCAGTTATGTTTCAGTATATCTATTTCCATGTTCAGTTTCTATATTGTTCAGATTAGCATATATCCTGCATGCTCAGTACATTCAAAGTACTAACACATACTTTTGCGCTACATCATTGTATGATGTAGGTTCAGGCGCTCAGCATCTAGACCACGCTTAGCTCGACTTCCTGTCCATACTCAGCACCTTCAATGGTAAGTCCTCATATTTCGAGGACGATAGACATGCTTTACTTTTCAGTCTTTATTTTTCAGTTTCAGTCTTGTTAGAGTTAATGGGGAGCATGTCCCAGCAACTCAGATCAGTTAGAGACTTTTAGACATAGATTAGATTCAGCTTGAATCGTTGGTGTTGTTTTCAGTCATCACTAAACTCTTCGTATATTTTATATATTCCGACATGTTGGGTTTTTCCCCATTTCAAATATTAAACTGTTTTTATCTTCCGCATAGTGCATGTTTTAAATGAACCTATATAGATATGTCACGCCATGAGTTAGCTTGGGGTCACTTGTGACACTAAGCACCGTGTTGTGCCTAGGGGGTAGCCTCGGGGCGTGACATAAAACTACTAAGAATAATACACGGTGAGTCCAGATCCAGAGAAGGTGTAGAATGGACCTCTAACCACGAATAACCTCCAAGTAACCAACAAGATCTACCCAACTAAAGAGTACATAGCTAGGACCTTGAACCTTGGATTAATCTCCCAAGGGCATCAGGCCGTAGCCGAAAGTGTGTCGACTCCATAGAGGATAAGATCAGACCTTGAATCTGCGAATAATAAGGGCTGCTGAGGGATCTAATTCCAATCATCATCATAGAATCAACATGGAATGACGTCCACTCCTAAACAGTCAGTACAACACTCCAAGCTCGAACCAACTCCAGTCTCAAGTCACCCAGCGAAGACGAAATCTCAAATGTAACAAACGAGGCTGTGGAAAGAGGGAGAATGGATAGAAGGTAATCAAAACCGAGTCAACGCCTAATCTAAGGATAATTCTATCAGACTCTAGTCTACTACACTAGTCTACAAGGAGCTAAACCGTCTGAATCAACGTCAGAGTAGAAATAAGGCCAAAAAGGCTCCAACTATCGCAAGTCTTTGGCAAGCACTAATTTAAGCCTAGACTAAGGCCAATCATGCTCATATATTCACCAAATAACAACAAACAAGGCCAACCAAAAGATAAGGATGATCAAAATCACAGCTAACATGCTTCTAAACCCGAAAATAAGCCTAAAATATGATTTCTAGGTAAGGTAACATGATCGACTAGATACTGCCCCCAGTTCACTCAAACCAACAAGAACTTACAAAGTCCAGCTCAATCTAAGGAAGCAAAAGTCGTAGCCTACCTTTAGGCCGATTGCACATGCTCCAAAACACGTTTCCAGAGCTTTTTCATTTTCGTGCGATCTCTGAATGTTGCCACGCTTTGAAGTCAAAATGGGAATCGTGAGACCCACGCTGGGAATTTTGGAAACGATTCTTTCAAAAGGTCCTAAACAGCCCCCCCGAACTTATGTTCCCAATTGGAATAAAATTCGGGGGCTCGAAACAATGGAAACAACATCATGCATCATTTTCATACTTAAAGGACAATAATTAAGCTAAGGCTGTCCATTGCAGCAGGAAAATTCCTCAAACGATGCATCTCCGACACTTCCCGATCACACACTCACGTGGCCCCAAAGATCCCAGATGCATGGACTTTGAATCACCAAAATCGGAGCTATAACGAAGGAGAAATCGCACTTTGAACCTTAGCTTCTATTGATGATTGGGTGTGGTCTTTAAATAAAAGACCAGACCAATTATCCCTTCGCGAACGTGGCCAGAGGGACCCGCGAATGCGGAGGCTCACCAAGTTGCCCTTCGTGAATACAGAGAAGAGCCCGTGAATGCAAAGGCAAGTGGAACAGGGGCCTGTGAAGCGGCTGGGTCCCCCGTAAGCGAAGGCAAGAGTGCCCAACCCTTCGTGAACGCGGCATGGGCCCCACGAACACGGTGACCAGATCCTATGGTCTCTGCGAACGTGGCCAAAGGCCCTCGAATGCGAAGGCCAATTTTGGCCTGCACCAGCTGATGAATATCAGCTAGTTTTGGCAACTTCAAAATCAACGATGGGGTGTTTGAATTCGTTTAGAACCCCGTGCACGAAAATGAGATATGCTTCCCTATCAAATTAGATATTCCGGACTCAAAGGGGTAGTCAAAACTTCCATACGAGGTCATCTAGACAAAAAGTGGGTCCCACACCCAAATTCCATTTTAAGCCAAAATCCACATAGGGCTCAGAATTAGCCTGGGAGCCTCGGGATCCGCATGAAGGGTCATTTTAGACCAAACTCGACATTTCGGAGCTAACCGCAGTGATAAAATTCTCATCCAGGCACATTTACCAAGAATATTGAGCAAAGTCAAAGTTAGGCCAAAACTCAAAAGCTAAAATGCCTAATGGCACAAACTTGCACCGAAAGCCTCCAAACCCGAGCCAACCATGCCACTAGCCTAAAATGACCCTTTCGAAGTTGATGGAACCGTAAAATTGTATTCTGAGGCCGTCTTCCTAAACTTTTGATTGAAATCAACCGTTTAAGGTTCAAAAGCTCCAAAACACATAAATTCGATCGCATAAAAACCAAAAAAATGATCAGGTGACCGAGCTATCAGTCCCAGCAAGTCATAAATGACTTGGGATCGCTATAGGAACGCTCTAAACAGCGAAAGAAAGGCATACACACAGAAATGACCTGGCGGGTCATTACAAACTCTCTCATCAAACTTTTGTAGATCAACTGAAAACTTCAAAAGCTTTTTACACTTGAAGTTGCGTTGTTCAATAGCAGTACTATATATTTTCCAAATAATTATCTCTTCAATACAGAATTCAATTGCAAGTTGTTGGTTAGGCTGACTGTTGCTTAATTTATCACCTCTATATTGATTCTATACAGAACATAAGCTACTATACTATGAAGTAAATGTAACTCTTGCATGATGGGATGGAATTGCTTTTGCAATATGTAACACCACTAGCCAAAGATATACTTATACAAACAAAGAATTTCATAATAAATCACTTAGAGAAAAAAAAAGAAACTTTATAGAGACGGCGCTTTCTCGATCTAAAAAGAAACTTGGACCAGTATGTCGATTTTACCATATCAAACCATAGTTTATATTGTAAGGACCCAAATAAAGCTACAGGAACACCGGCACAACCAGCAGTGAGCTTAGGCTCCCAATCCATATGATTACTATAGACCAAAAAGAAGGTTACTGCAAAAGCCAAGAGCATGCTTACTATCGAGACAACATGTATATAGAGTTTAAAATGATTGTAAAAGAGAGAGAGAGAGAGAGAAAGAGGAAATACCTTAACAGGCTGTCTCTGTTATGTTACATAGCTGATGTAGTGATTCAACGAATACAACATTATTAACAACATTAGGAGGCATAGACTGTTTATGGATTGGCTGCCCTAACATCCCAGCATAATGTAGAATGTTATTCCCATTACTATCAGATGCACAAATAACTAAGTTTTTAATTGTTCCTATTTGGTGCATAAGACTGAAGATTTTTTCCCCTCGATATAAAATCGCAATATGGAAAATGGTCCCGCTTTGGCTAACATTCCATATGAGATCAGGATTATTGCGAATAACCACAGTTAAAAACCCTACATTTCCTTCTTTTGCAGCAAAACGTAGCAAACTTTTATTTTTCACTAGCTCCAATAGCTTATCCTCAGCACTTTTTTCACATTCCGCCCACAGCTCCTCAAGTAGTAAACCGACTTGTTTTTCCAGTACATATCTTTTTGGGAATACCCCTGAAGTTCGAAGCATTTTTAGTACTACAAAAGGATATTAAGCTTGTCTTCATACAATCAATGTTTGAGGACTTTTGAGATAACGTGATTAAAACATCAATATTTCCTTCTAATATTTTATCGGCTAATTTTCTGTCCTTGTTGAATATATTTAATGCTACCTCTGCAAGAACAAAGCCCGAATTAACTTTGCGATAGAAATATAATACAAGTAAACTACATACATCACTAGAGTACAACAACTGCTTACCATACATCTCATTCTCGATAGTGACCTGAAGAAGGTGTAAGCGTTCGTGTGGTTGTATCACATCAAGATTTGTGATATGATACCCAACCATAGCTGCCAGAGTGATTGGTAAAGTTCCATTTTCACAATGGATGTTTGGTAGATTATTATTCCTTTCCCTCATTGCCTTAGCAATTTCAACGGTCCCTGCCGTTGCTGCATTATAAAATGTTGTATTCCCATATTTATTTGGCAGTTCAAAGTCACCTACTTCCATCAGTTTCATTAGCTCTTGAACAAATCGAGTGCTTCTTGCTGCTGTTGCAATGTGAAGTGCTGTTTCACCGATATCTTTTGACGAACAAAGCTTGGATCCTTCTTTAAAATTGGTTCAGCAATCCTCCAGTACTTATCTTTCAAAGCAGCCTGACAAAGAATTTTACATGCATTTTGATAATTCACTTCCCTGCCATCTGGAAATTAAATTAATTCTTGTTACAATATTGTTTAAATATAATAATTATGAGTTTGTACACTAAAGTTTCCCCCTGTTTATGTATATTCAAGTGTCAGCAACCGATTTATAAAGCCAGATTTTCTCACATGAGCTAACAAAAACCCCATGACATTGTGCTAAATACTATTACTACTATTATTATTGTATAGTAGTATTAATAACTTGATGTTGTAAAAATTCATAAATTTCAAGACATTTACACTATCTAGAGAGAGATAGTTGTGAGGTTGGGAGGTTGATCTTCAGTATCCCTTCCATCTCGAGACCCAGATTGTTCATTATCCTGAGCAACTATTTCAATATCATGGGTAGACATGCTCTCCATTATTATATCTGCACTCGTCTTCGAAATGCACTGCTAACAAAAACTAAATAAAGATAGAGAAAACTCTTGATCCCCAATAATTTTTACTATATATGTTTATTTATATACGCGTCTTAAGAGACAAAAAAGTAAAAAAGAATGATTATTCTTTGCTTGAATAATATGAAGAACTTATTTCATTCTCAATCACGTACGAAGATTTAAGTATATATTCCTTACTAGTTAAGCCCTCATTTGTATTGTTTACTCTAAAAAAAAAGTAAGGTATTGTATTTCTCAGGTGTATCAGTCAAGCTCCTAACAATAAAGTTAGTGTTCTACCACCAAAGTTAATACAAAGCTATATATTGTGTTTGAAACATATCTTAGGTTTAAAATTAAAAACTCTAATTGCTTCGTAACACTTGTATACATTTAATTCAAAAAGTTCTTATCATATACTCTTTTATTTATGCTAAAGTACTAATAACCAGAATATGATTCTCCGCCAAATTAAATTGATTTATTTACATTTATACCACTACTCTTAATATAGTTAGCTTGCAAAAAGAATAAAGGCCACAAGAGGAGAATCGTAATTGTACTAATTTGCTGAAAATACAATATTTACAATTACGGTAGCAAGAAAACAAACTTAGGCATTATAAAAAGAACATTCACAAACTAAATTGACATAAAAGACAAGGAAAGTAGAAGAAACAATTTAATTCATAATGGAGATGAATTTCCAATGCTGGCTTAAACGATTTATCTAGAAAATGATGAAGCCGTTACAATAGATAAATCGTTGATAAGTTCTTTATGTATAGAGATTTTACTATAATTACTTCATAAGTATAAATATAATTTTTTTAAATTGTATTATATATCTGTTTTAATTAATTGGACGAATTTTCAGAAAGTGATCAAGACAAATAAGTTTCATTAATGTACAAAAACTTGTTAAAGCACTTTAGAGCTATAGAGTGTACCATACTATGAAGTAAATGTAACTCTTGCATGATGGAATGGAATTGCATTTGCAATATGCAACATCACTACCCAAAGATATACTGATCCAAACAAAGAATTTCATAATAAATCAAGTTTAACACTTGAGAAAAGAAATTCAACGTGCTAAACCTATTAATTATTACCAATCACAAACATTGCAATTATGAGTACTTAGAATAAGATACCGCCAAGAATCCTGATTCTCTTATTGCATCAAAAAGTAAAATGATTTTGCACTGTAGGTTTTTTGACAGTAAGAAGATACTCCTATATGAAATCGTTATCAGCAGTAAAGGCTCTGTTGTTAATCGAGTTTGTGCTTTCCCGATCTAAAAAGAAACTTGGACCAATTATATGTCCATTTTGCCACATCAAACCATAGTTTATACTGTAAACACCCAAATTAAATAAAGCTATAGGAACACTAGCACAAGCAGCAATGAGCTTTGGCTCCAAACCAGTATCATGATTATTATAGACCAAAAAGAAGGTTGCTGCAAAAGTTTAAAGTGTGCTACCTATCGAGACAAACAATAACTTGGCAGAAAATGACACAAGAAAATCGTCTTCAGCATATCGAGATGTCAGAATGGACAAGAACATAATGGTGGAATGATTGAGCTAAATAGTGCCACTGCATCTGATATTACAAAGACATTTTAGCCATATTGGAATACCATTATCACTGTTATTACCACTCGGCACAGTGAAGCAAGCAGCAAACACCATCATGGCAATCAAAGTTGCAACAATCATATAAGAATTCGTAGTGTCTTTCATCCACCTTTTCCAATCTTTTAGTAATAACTTGTGCTCTTCTGTGAATAATTCCCTAGGGGTTTTCCCATCCTTGTTTTTGTCCTTATGGAGTGAAGGTGGTACAAGTTTCTCCACTTCCTAGCCAATTATAGTAATTATCATTCCGCATCAGCAAAGAATTTTCAAAGCAATAACTCTTCCCACTAAACAAAACGCTTGAAATTGTATGTCTTTTCATTCATACTTGGAAAACTATAGTGACATTTAAAATGCAAGAAGACGTGTTTCCGACAGTGAAATTTCCTTTTAGGTAATCTCTCATCTTGAACCACAATATTTCTCTTTGCATTTGAAGTGCTGCTCTAGAAAACCTAAGAAATCATGGCGGCAATAATCTTCTCTTCCTCCTATTGGCCAACTCATTATTTAAACAATGATAATTAACTCAAATAACCGAACTTTTTGATTATATAATATTTCATGTATCGTTTTAAATTGCAACATGTATAGTCTAAAACTCATGGTTTGCTTTTATCGTCAACCATAAGTACAAACCCTAGCTCCAATAGCTTATCCTCTACACTTCTTTGACATTCCGTTCATAGCTCCTCAAGTAGTAGACCAGGTTGTTTCTCAAGTACATATCTTTTCGGAAGCAATTTTAGCACTACAAATGGGTTTGGATGATATATTAAGATTGTCTTCATACAAAATAATGACAACAGATGGAAACATTGATATTATTACAACATAGCTATTTCCAGTCAAGTAATTATCTCAAATTAACGAAATGTCTAATTAGTTAAGGTCCTATAGATCTTACATAGAATGAATTGCCTCCTGCCCATGAAAATACGCTAATAAACTTTCTCCATATCGGAGAACAAGCTCCTGCAATGAATCTCTTTAAGTTTCCGTCTTGGTCACTGATCGCTAAGGACTTTTGAGATAACGTGTGTTAGACATTAATTTTTCCTTGCAACATTTTACTAGCTAATTTTCTGTCCTTGTTGAATATATTTAATGCTACTTCTGTCAGAAAAAAATCGAATTAACTTAGCAATATAAGTACATATATATATCTGTAGGGTATTGAAAAGCAGCAATAATACAAATAGACAACATACACAACTAGCTAGTTTGTTATTAAAAACAGAAAAACAAAATGGATTTTGTGTTTATTTTTATAGCTTACCATACATTTCATTCTGGATAGTGGTCAAGCGTTCTTGTTGCTGTATCACATCATGATTTGTGACCTCAAGAAGATTTGATACCATAGCTTGGTGAGTAATTCTTGTTACACTATTGTTTTAATATAATAATTAATTACTAAATAATGTTTTAAACATGAACTAAGTTGTATTTTTATTGAAAGGACTAGTAGGTTTGAAATCTATTAACATTTATACTAAACCAATTATTTGCGTGTGCACTAAAGTATGCCCCTGTTTATATATTCATGTTTCAGCAAATGATTTATAAAGCTGAGTTTACTACACACTGCAAAGGGGCGAATCTAAAGTACAACATACATATGAAAATCCAGGGACGTTTGCACTACATAGTACTACTATTATTGTATAGTAGTATTAACTTGATGTTGTTGTATAAACTCATTAACCTTAAGATATTTACGTCATTTAGAGAGAGATAGTTGAGAACTAACTAAGAAATATTATAGGGCTGAGAAGTTGATTTTCAATATCTCTTCCATCTAGAGACTCAAATTGTTCATAATGTTCACAATCCTAAAGTTGGTTCAGCATCATGGTGAAGGCTTGCTCTCCTTTATTGTTATTTCTCTTGTCTTCAAATTAAATTTCCTAACATAAACTAAATAAGGGTAGAGAAAACTAGGATCTTGGAGTAGCAACAACAAAATAAAACTATTTTTACTATGTTTATTGTAAGAAAATCGGAGCAAAATTGACGGATTGTGTACCTTGTGTTTGCAGCGGAAGTCGTTGATTTTGCTACTAAAAATGGATTGCTCCAAAGTCCCTCTTTGAATCACTATGAAATAAAGTTCAATCCACAATTAAATGTCTACATTGAGTTGTCTTAATCTAAAGAAAGAAATTATTTTTCTCTCGTGTTCTTGCCTCTTGTTTTTTCTCTGTATCTCTCTGAAACAAAGGGAAACACTAATTTTAAAAAGGGAGTCATTTGTTGCGGTTGGTTACCATGTAATTGTTCCCACCCCTTTTTTAAAATTATGTTTATCTTATTTTCAGAAAATACATAGGGTCGGGTCGAGTCAAATTGGGTCAGTCTACATGGGCGACCCACGATCCATGACCCAAAAACTTACATCTCTCACTCTGCACACGGAGGACAAGACCCAAACTAGTACGACATTAACAAGACACTCAATTCATACAACATATAAGTCGTGCGACCAGCAATCATCAAGAGCTTTACATACAAGTTTTTACAAGCTCCATATAGGAATCCAATCACACGTGGAAAGAATTTCGCTACTAATATGAGGAATCTATAACTCACAATATGCTAGACTGTTAGGATAGTTGTAATATAAAGGAAAAGTCCCCACATTGGTGGGAGAAGCCATTTTTAGGTCTTTTTAAGGCCTATCCCATTTAGTCTAATTAATAGAGTAAGTCTACTAATCTATATTTAATAATATATATCTAAATGACTTGGACTTAGACTTGGAGCTTGAGCGCAGGCCGGGTCAGATCTTTAATTAAATTTAAAGATTTATTTTTTCGTAATTTATTTTGAACAAATTATTTATTTAAAATTTGAATTTAAATTTAAATTTTAAATGAAACAAAAACTTTTGTATGTTCAGATAAGGAGCAACAAAAGTTTTGTCTTTTCAAAATGGATGAAACTAAAGGTTGTGATTGTTCAAAAAATGAGTGTCTCCTTCATGAAAATTCATTTGTTCATGAAAGAACATGACTGTTATGAAAAGTCATCTCTGTTCATGAAAGAACATGACTGTTATGAAAAGTCATCTATGTTCATGAAAGAACATGACTAATATGAAAAGTCATCTCTTAAGTTCTATAAATACGAAGCAATCCCAGAAGTAGCGAATTCAATTGCATATATGTTTCAGGCTTTGTTGTATCCTGATAAAGAATTGTTTCTTATCCCTAAAAGAATATATATATGCAATAACTCTTGAAAGATAGTGATCTTTCACGCCTCAAAACTTTTAATTTCTTTGTTATTTTTCTTCTAACATACTTCATTCACTAATTTAGTAGTTACCTATTCGATCCCTCATCCTCTTAAAGAGGTGAACTCGAGTTCATGTTTAGTTTTATATACATAATTACACTCGATACCTTATATGGTTAGTGTAATAGTCAGCATGTGTATACAAGTTACATTATTTCTAATTTAATCGTCTTTCCTTTCTACTCAAATCTATCTTTTCCAATTCAACTACTTTCCTAGACTTGCATTGCATTGTTGTATCATTCATGGCTATTAGTGACATGTTAAAGTAGCAACATTGATTGAAACTTCAAGAAATAGTAAAAGGTCAAAGGGTATTCCATGAAAAGTTAATTGAACTTTTTGGGGTCTCGCACAATAAAGAAGCAGGGAACCATTCTTTCATTAACCCATTGATTGCTTAGCACACGTGGTATGAAACACGTGCTACGATGTTTTCACCTTATATTGGTGCATGTGTCTCATTCTTTTAATTATCCAACATCGTACAAACCTTGATCTACATACCTCTAAATGTCTAACCAGAGGTTTTCTAGCTTATAAAACAAGTCATAATATAGTAGTGAAAATCATTTCTTCATGTTCTCCGACGTAAGAGGTGATGCTCGTGTGAGAGAGCCAATTTCACGACTTGTCTGACACTCTTTACTTCTAAAATATTATCACATGCATATGAGATATGAATATAAATTCAATAGTCTTATTGTCACGACCCGATTTCTCAGGTCATGATGGCACCTACTACACACCAGTAGGTAAGCCTAACCCTTAGCCCCGAGACATAAGCAACGGACTACCAAGTGGAAGTCAACAACAAGAGCATAAAGCATACAACAAGAGAAGAAAAGGTGATCAGTTGAGATATAACACAAGGAACCATCCCAAGATCTGGCATCAGTAGTCAAGCATCTAATCCAAAATAAGAGTACAAGGCTTTTACAAATACAACACACGTACAGGCTGTCTCTAAATACAACATAAAGACTAAGCCTAGCAAAAATAGACGGAAACTGGTAGCTCCGGATGCCAGGAGCTCACCGTAATCTCTCAAACTCCAAGCTGCTCCACACGACTCCAAGTCAAGGTCGATAACTCAAACTATAATCTGCAGGGGGCAGAAGTGTAGTATGAGTACCAAAAATGGTACTCAGTAGGCAACGACTGACTGAGTTCAAAAGATAACACGAGCATAAATAACAAGTAATAAGGAGAGCATAACACAAGTAACTAAATAGCAGATGCTAAAGTAGATAGATAATAAACAGTAGAAATAAGATACAAGGAGTGAGAAGTCGAGTCAAGATCGTACCTAGAACTCGAGCCAACAACCTATTCGCAAGCAACTAAGATACCAAGTCCACTATCCAGGATCAGGGGAATCCACAACCACAATTCTAAAGTCAAAGCCTATCACCTAACAATAAAACAATAACACAGGACAAAATATAGTCAAACAATAACCTAACCGGTCCCCATAAGCTCGGAAGGTACATTGAACAAACATAACCCAACAGGACACCATAAGCCGGAGGGTACAATGAACAAACAAGTATATTGGTGACAAGCAATGCATATGAATGTAGAGGATGCAATAGGACCATCATAGAAGTGCCACGAATCCGAATCCAAGAAGTGAAAGTCGGGCTCCCAGCCCAAGTAACCACGACCACAGTCAACTCCCAGCCCAGCTAGCAAGAGTGACAAATTATTCCAAGCCGCCCAGCCAATTAGTCCACTCCTAGACCAACTAGTAAGAGTGACCCCGGGGTATGTTGACTCTGAAGAGGAACTCAGTATATCAAAGCCATTCAGCCAGCCATTCTACTCCCAGGGGGATAAGCCGCTCAACTAGTTAGAGTGACCCAGGGGCGTGTCGACTCCGAAGAGGATCTCAAAGTAGCCAAAGTCATGCAAGAAAGGGCATCGATACACCGGCTGGTCAAGTAAAAACTGAGGGCATCCCAGATGCTTCTAAAATTTAAAGTAGGAAAAGAGCACGTCCAGACGCATCGTAATCTCAAAAACTAGTAAATCAAGTGATTCAGGTGGTACGACTCCCGTTAAAACCAGTTTAGAATAAAAGCCTAGTAAAATAGTGTTTCATTATGAATGATAAATATGCCAATGCATGAATCGGGATCGTACCTCAAAACTCGTGAGAATGAACAAACAATGCAATACATGCCATCACCAACATTCAAACAAGGTACTCAAGTCAAATAACTATACTTCCAACTAAAACACGCTACCAAAGGGAAGAGTACTAACCTAAGATCCAACTGGTCTTCGCATATGGCCTCGGGCCCAACAATATAACCAAGCTCAATAAGAGTATAACAGGTTTACTGTTAAACAACAAGTGAAGGGACCAAAGAAGAAGTCTCAAATCAATAAAAAAAGGGAACCAACGTTCAAGGGAAGACACCCTACACCAATTACACTGCTTCAGTCCTTGAATGATGATAGCTAGGACCAACTCATGGCTACAATGAGCCACTAAGGTCACAAGGATCAACACAAGGAGAACAATCCAATTCAAGTGTAACACCACAGCTTAAGACAAGAAGTTTTACATCACAAAACACAGAAGAGATATCAGATATATAAGTAAACAGGTCTTACCAACTAGTGATGCATTTTAAAATTGTGCGGGTCTAGGCTCAAAGCAGATAATATCACTGAGGGCTGGGCCGTTACAAATAGTATTAGAACCACTTTTGTATTAGCCCTGTCGATGTGGGTTAGAGTTCAATTGAGTTTAGGAAAATCTCGGTAAGGCAGGGCAAACCTCAGTGCTGAGTCAGAGGCAAATCCTATTCGGTGGGGCAAACCTCAGCAAGGATGCTGAGTCCATAAAGGGGGTGTATGTAATACCCTAACTTAAGACAAGAAGTCCTACATCGGTAAAACACAGAAGGGATATTGGGTATATCAGTAAACATGCCTTACCAACTAGTGACACATTTTAAAGCTGTGCGGGCCTAGGTCTAAAGAAGATATCACTAAAGGGCTGAGCTGTTACAACAAGCCTTACCAGGAGCAAGTCATAGCTACAAGGGCGATAAAGCACAACATAAAGCATCTAAGGTCTAACCTAGTCTAAGGCCACAATGTACAAATCCTAAAAAGGATAAACAAGATCATCTACACCACAAGTGAAGCTACAAGCCTAAACTAAGGATCCCAACACCCACACTAAGCCTAAGGCTCCTACGGAATCAAGAAAAGATGGAATAACAAAAGGAAAGCTAAATACCCGGTAAATACAATCCAAAATTACATGAAATCTATACTAGGCATTATCTAAGAAGCTCAATCAAGAAAGTAGAATTATGCCTACCTCAAAACTGATCACTAGCACTCTGAATCCACCACATAAGGGCTATCCACTTTTGAAACACCTCCGAACATCGCCACGCTATCAAATTAACGATCACAACCTTATTACGGATGTTTAGACACTAAATTCATAACAATTGAAAATGGACCCAAAATTGAGTTAAAATGAGAATGTTGGACCCATATTGGGAATCTTGAAATTGACTCCGTCAAAAGGTCCTAATCGACTAACCGATCTTGTGTCCCGAAATGGGACACAATTCTATGCCCGAAACAGCCCAAACAACACAGAATAAAAAACCCATTAAATGAGATAGGCAGCCCCTTCGGGGTAACAATTACCTCAAATCGATGCTATCCGCACTTCCATGAACACTCCAACGCATAGCCATGTTCACCACGGACCTCCATGAGTTGGAATCACTCAAATTGAGCTCCCTAGCTCCCAAAATTGCCAAAAGAGGATTAGAAGTCGAGCTGATGCATGCCTGATCTCTATTTAAAAGATCAATCCCAAAAGCTCTTCGCGATCGTGGAGCCCAAAGCCTGCGATCGCAGCCCACGTGAGAAAAGTCCATGAATGCGAAGAAAGCCTCGCGAACGAGGAGGGACAGCTGGCCTGACCTCCGTGAACACAAATGACTTCACGTGAATGTGGCCCTCAAGGTCTACAGCCTGCCGCAATCGCGAAGGCTAAGAGCTCTAGGCTCCATGAACGCGACTGCCAGGGCCCCTAAACACAAAGGCCAAAATGGCTCTGCACCAGCTGATGCACATCAGGTGGTTTTCCGAACTTAGAATTCTTTGACGGGGTGCCCGGAATTCATTCAGAACCCCGTGCGCCTAAATAAAATGTGCTACCCCATCGAATTCAGCTTTCTAGACTCAACAGAACCGTCGGAACTTCCATATGAGATTGTTTCATCGAAAAGTAAGTGGCACATCAAAGTTCCATTTTAAGCTAAAAACCATAAGAAATCTCAAAAAGAGATTGAAAGCCTCAGGAACCGCATGAAAGGTCGTTCTAGACCAAACTCGATATTCTGGAGCTAACCGCACTGAGAAAATTCTTATCTGAGCACATTTACCAAAAATGTTAACCGAAGTCAAACCTTCACTTAAGCTTTCAAGTTAAAACGCCTAATGACAAAACTCACACTAGAAGCCTCAGGGCATGAACCAACCATGCCTCCAGCCTAAAATGGCCCTTTCAGAGCTAATAAAATCGTCAAAATTGCATTCCGAGGCTGTCTTCATTAAATTTTGATTGAAGTCAACCGTTCAAGTTTCAAAGGCTCCAAAATATGAAAACCTACACAAAAGCTAAACGAACGACCCGGTTACCGAACTGTCAGTCCATGCAAGTCATAAATGACTTTGAATCGCTACAGAAAAGCTCTAAATGCTGAAAAGATCAGAAAATGACCTGGAGGATCATTACACTTATATTGATGAAAATATTACAACAACTAAGTTGTTTTACAATACATAAGTATTATCATTTCCTACGCAAACCTAGAGCCTTAACATATTTCTCAAACAAGTATCTAGATATAGGCTTTGTAAAATGATCAGCTATCATTTCACGAATAGGAATGTATAGTAAATTTATTTCTCCCCTTGCTATTATATCTCTCATAAAGTTATACTTGATGTCAATGTGTTTTGTCTTGCTGTGATACTTAGAATCCTTAGTGTATGCGATTGTCGCTTGACTACCACAATATAAATCATGGGACCCTTAGAATTTTTTACAATATTCAAATGCTCAAAGAATATCTTTAACCAAATGGCTTTTTGCACTGTAGATACACAAGCCATGGTTGAAAGAGCTGTGCAAGTTTGTTTCTTACTTTTCTATGAAATAGCACCACCATTAAGTAAGAAATCATAATTAGAGGCTGATTTTCTATCACACGGTCACCAACCCAATCAACATTTGTATAACCTCTTATGAATAAATTAGATCCACTATAACATACTGAATGATTTGCAGTTCCCTTCAGGTATCGAGATATTCTCCTTACTGCTTTCTAATGATCTCTGCTAGAATTGGATTGGATTGATACCTGCTAACCAGACCCACAACAAATGTTTGGGTGAGTACACATCATAGCATATATCAAATTCTTGACAACACTAGAATATGAAACTCGAGACATGTCTTCCTTTTCTTTTTCGGTCTTTGGACACATTTCAAGGCTTAAAGTTTCACCTCTTATTACATGAGTATCCATGGGCTTGCAATTATTTATCAAAAGCGTTCCAATATTTTTTTTATGTATGTTTCTTGAGATAAACTCAAAAATTTCTTGAAACGATTTCTTTGGATCTTAACACCCAATTTATAGTCTGCTTCACCCATATATTTCATATCAAATGACTTTGAAAGCCATGACTTGACAGTTTTAACATACTCCAAATTATTTACAACTAATAAAATATCAGCTACGTAAAGAGAAAGAATTACAAACTTTCCATTGTACTTTTTCACATAGATGCAATGGTCTTCATCGATCATGGTGAAATAAAATGAAATCTTAGGTACCAATGCCTTGAAGATTGCTTTAGGCCATAAATTGATCTTTTCAATTTATAAACATTTTTTCTTGGTCTTTAACAACGAAACCTACAGGTTGTTCAAAGTAGATTTCCTCGTTTAGTTCTCCACTAAGAAAAGTGGTCTTCACATCCATTTGGTGTAATTCTAGATCCAAACATGCAACAATAGCCAAAAGTAATCGTATAGAGGTAAACTTCACAACTGATGAAAAAGTTATCTCATAATCTATTCCAGTTTCTTGAGTAAACCTTTTTCCACCAATCACGCTTTGTGTCTTTCGATTGGCCCATCTAATTTGCGTTTAACTTTGAGAATCCATTTGTTCCCAATAGATTTACGTCCTTGAGGAAGGTCAACTAGATCCTACACTTTGGTTGTTTTCATGGATTCTAATTCTTGTTTCATCGCTTTTAACCATTCTTCCTTTTTAGGGCTCGATAAAGCCTCAAGTCACATAATTAGGTTCATCCAATTCCGTGGGAGATACCTAGAAAACATAATCCTTAATCTCATAAGATCGTTTAGGTATACCTTATTTGGTCTTCTTACATAATTGAAGTTCAGACTCCTTTATGAGATTTTGGGATTCCAAACTCCCACTTGGACCAGGAACCATTTCTTGATCCATTAATTTATCAAGTATGTCTTACGACATTATCTGATCTTTTGAATTCAACATTTCGTAGAGAGGCTCACCTTCATTTATTTTACCCTTTTTAGGAAAATCACTTTCTAAAAATCTGACATCTCATGATACAATTTTAGTAATACTTCCATCCTCCAATTCATCAATGAACACATAACCTTTGGAGTGTTCTGAGTATCTTATACGGACACATTTCTTTCCTTTTGAATTTAGTTTACCAAACTCACCAAAATAATCTTTAATATATGCAGCACAAACCCAAAGTCGTAGATCGTTCAGGCTTATTTTATGACAACTCCAATGTTCATAAGGAGCCGAAGATACTGATTTAGAAGGCACTCTATTCAATATGTATGCCGCAGACAATAATGCATCTCCCCAGAAAGAGATAGAAAAATTTGTCTGCGCCATCATTGACCTAGTCATGTCCAATAGTGTTCTATTCCTTCATTCAGCTATACCATTTTGTTGAGGTGTATAAGGAGTAGTTAACTGTCTGATAATACCCTTTTCACGACATAATTCTTCAAATTATTTTGAAAATATTCATGTCCTCTGTCATTTCTTAAAGCCTTTATACTTTTATCTAGTTGAGTTTCAACTCCATTCATATATCTTTTAAAGCACTCGAGTGTTTCATATTTATGAGAAATCAAATAGACATAATCAAAGTGCGTGAAATCATCAATAAATGTAATGAAGTATGTAGCACCACACCTTGCCCTCATATTCGTTAGACCACAAATATTAGAATAGATTAATTGAAATGGGAACTCAGCTCTTTTAGCCTTCCCAAATGGTTTACGTGTAATCTTTTCAGAAAGATAATTTTTACAAGTTGGCATATCAATTTTGGAGGAAGAACCTAAGTGCCCTTCCTTTGTCAACCTATTAATTCGATCTTGCCCTATGTGACCTAGTCTTGTATGCCATGTAATAACATCAATATCATTGTTACTTGAATAATATTACACAGCGGTCAATATAATAGACATAAGTTGAAAGATTACAATCTAAAATGATAAAATAATCATAACGAAGTCCAAAACCATATAAAATATTATCTAGAGTTATTCTAACACTAGGTTGACTAAAAAAAATCAAAATCAACATCTAAAAGAACAGAGACACATACTAAATTTTGTCGAATCTATGGAGCATATAGGACGTCATACAACATCAAAGATAAGCCACCATGCAAGTCCACTTTGCAAGTGCCTATTCCTTTGACTTCAAGTCTAGCATTATTTCCTAAATAAATCCACCTCGATCTAGGTGAAACTCGACAAAACTCAACAAATGCTTCTCGATCTCGATTTTTGTGATCGATGGATCCCGAGTCTACAATACACATAGGATAAGATTAAGTTAGTAAAAAAGAGCTAGAAACATATGTAGCACTTAGGGATGTGTTTAGAAATGCTACCTTTTTTGGCTCGTTACATTCACGAGTAAATGCCCTAGAACTTGGCAATTATAGCACTTCATTTTGCTCTTGTCTGTCTTCTTGATAAATCATTTTCCCTTCTTGGAATTTATCTTCATCTTTTTCTTAGAGGGTCCTTCTCTGGTCTCTTTGTTCTTCCCATTTATTTTCCAATTGTTCTTGCGCTGGAAGCCTAAAGACTTTCCACCACTTGAATCTTCCACAAAGGTATTAGAAGCAGCACCAAGCTGCTCATCTTCAAGTTCAACATGACGGGCAACATTAGAAAAAGTTTTGATACTATCATTATGGATCAAGTTAACCTTCAAATGTTTTCAATTATTGGGAAGAGACTGGAGCACTACGCAAAATTATTGCTCGTCTGAGAGAATATGACCAACACTTTTGAGTTGAGCTATGATGTTTGACATCACCCTAAGGTGTTGTTTGACATTTTGATCATGAAACTTCTTGCAAGTATCAGATTTGATAGTCAACTGTCGGAGGCGGGTCACAGATGTACCGCCACATGTTCCTCTCAAATGTGCCCACATGGCGTGGGCAGTTGGAAATTCCTTACACTCATGAATGAGGTCATCCACTACAAAACAAACTATAATTTCATGTGCAGCGGAATCAGTCTTTTTCCAAGCTTTCTAAGCTTCAAGGTCTCTTATGTGTTGTGTAGTACTACCCTCTTCTAGCTGATTCAAAACATGATTGATACCTTTGAAAGCATTTTGCTCTTCCAGTACATACCATATTTTACCACTCCAGGTGTCTTAATTATCACCATTTAGTTTTTCACCTTTGTTTGAGTCGGTAATTATGCTTTTTGATGTCATTCTGTTGAAAAGAGACAATTTAAGTAAAATTTACTTAACATATTTTGTATCGCCCTTGGAACACCAATCCATGTGTTTTCACGCCCTCAGAAACATGTCCTATGATGACGTGCTCTTCTACATTGTCCCTTTGCTGGATTTTGAGAACTCCCCCTTTAAGTAATTCGAGTTTGTTCTTATTTAGCCATGTCTGATATAGGAACAAGGAAATAATAAGAATGGTTGTACCATTCAATGTGACAACATATGTTACTATTATCTGTGGAAGACAAAAATTGTTTAAGGAACATAAGGACAAACAAATTTATCAAGACCAAATAAGCCATTTATATGAACCATAATGTATGTATTCAAATATCAACATATGGCTATTCATAAAAAAAATATTAAAATTAAAGTCAAAATCACAATCAATCTTGACCACATTCAAAATTAATAAAATTATGTCATGGTCATAACGCATTTGATATAAAAAAAAATATCAAATCTTTCATGGCATGTTGACATTTATTTCAAAAATTTATAGTAAAATTTCCATAGCCATACTAATAGTCACATATCTGCTCACGTTTTCCAAAATTAAGAAAAAGAAAAAAAATATGATGTCATTTCTTTAAAAAAAAACACTACATGTTCTCCAAAAATTGACTAGTAGTTTATCCTTTAGTATACATGTACTATTAAAATATAATATTGACAATAGAACACCTTTTTCAAAAGAACTAGTGAAATTTTTTTTACACAAATTTCACTAAAGGAAAATAGACGTACAAGTTATTCCACAAAAGAAATTGTTAGATATATAGAGGAAAATCGACGAGTTGTGTACCTTGTATTTGCAGCGAAAGTCCTTGATTTTGCTACCAAAATGAATTGCTCCACAGTCACTTTTCGAATCACTAGGAAACAAAGATTACGATTTCACAAATTAAGTGTCACTTTTGTTTTGTTGTTATCAGTGAAGAAGATAAAATTTTGCTATTATGTTTCTCCCTCTGTTTTTTTGTTTTTGTGTTCCTCGCTCTTTTTTTAGAAGCGTTCAACACCCATTTAAAAGGGAAATTAATATACTGTGGAGCAATTACTTTGTAACTATTCCCACTCCTTTTCAAATTGGTACTTATCTCTTTTTCAAAAAAATAACTTCGGGTCGGGTCAGATCAGGTCAGGTCTATCCACATGGGCGACCCATGACCCAAAACTTACATCTCTCACTTAGCACATGCTGAACAAGACCCAAACCAATATGACATCAACTAATCACACAATTCATATGACAAATAGTTCGTGCGACCTGTGAGTACCA
The DNA here is from genome assembly GCA_018342035.1 of Solanum appendiculatum. NCBI lineage: Eukaryota > Viridiplantae > Streptophyta > Magnoliopsida > Solanales > Solanaceae > Solanum > Solanum appendiculatum. The sequence continues at coordinate 185,539 of JAGDQO010000681.1, read as the reverse complement.
AGGCTTGCCTTCAAGGTTTTACAAGCCCTTCATAGGAATCCAATCACATGTGGAAAGAGCTCACTACTATTATGAGGATACTATTACTCACAATACTCCAGACATCATTCACTACTTCAATAAATACTTATCGATCCCTCATCCTCTTAAATAGGTGAACTGGAGTTTATGTTTAACTTTAAATACACACAATTACACTCAAGTGTAATAGCCGGCTTGTGTATATAAGTTAAATTATTCATTTTAGTCATATTCCCTTTCTACTTGAATCCATCTGCTCTAAATCAACTGCTTTCCTAGATATGCACTGCATTGTCGAATCACTCATGGTAATTAGTAACATGCTAAAGTAGCAACACCGATCAAAACTTCAAGAAATAGTAAAAGGTCAAATGGTATTCCAATGAAAAGTAAATTTAACTTTTCGGGGTCTCACACAATGAAGAAGCATGGAATAATTCATTCATTAACCCATTGATTGCTTAACACATGTGATATGAAACACGTGCTACAATATTTTCACCTTATATTGGTGCATGTGTCTCATTCTTTTACATATCCAACATCGTACAAACTTTAGTCTAGACACCTCTAGATGTCTAATCCGAGTTTCTCTCTTTAACGATCCTCAAACTCATCTTCATAGAGAGACTCTTGTCTGATTTATAAAATAAGTCATAACATGGTAGTGAAAATCATCTCTTCCCGTTCTCCAACGTAAGAGGCGATTGCTCGTGTGAGATATCCAATCTCGCAGCTTGTTCGACACATTTTATTTCTAATATCATTATCACATGCATATGAGATATGAATATAAATTCAAAATAGTCATATATTATGTAACACCTCAGATTCGTAAAGGAAAGGATTTCAATTTTTTTGGAATTTCTGGTGCCAGTACCAACGGAGCCACCTACGGCCCGTGGACTGACCTACAGACCATAGGTTAGGCCCTTGGTTGGCTAGTCTAGGTTCCTTAAAATGTTAAGCCTCAGTACTTTTATATGGCTCGCCAGGACGAACCGTCGATCTATGTACGAGCTGTAGGTAGGTCTCGTAGGTGAGACCCATACTTCGTGAAATTTTCAGGGCCAAGAGTTGGATCTACTGTGGCCATGTACGGGCCGTAGGTTGACCCACGGACCGTACATGGGGTCCTTCGTTGCAGGGTTCAAGGTTGAAAGTCTCTAAATCTATCTACTGTAGAACAGGACGGTCCGTAGGTCCAACCGTAGATAGGGGTCAATCAGTTATTTTTTTAAGGGCTTTTTGGTCTTTTCCCTAGGTGTTTAATTCCTAATCTAAGTCTGATTGGCCCTTAACCTAGACCCTATATAATCCTTTTAAGCCAAATTCTACGCATTCCTAAACATTCCCAAAACTCACCTCTCCCAAATATTTCTCTCTTTAGAATCTTCAAGAAGAAGAAGGAGAATCTAAGGTTTCAAGATCAAGCCTCTTAATCCTCCATTGATTTCAAGGTTTTGGCATTAAGGTATGATAATCTTCATCTATGGAGCCCTTTCCTCCATAGAGTTCCAAAATTCTCTATTTTACAAGTTAGAAATCCTCCATTGAAGTTAGGGTTTTTCTTCTATGTCATAGGTTCTTTACAATGTTGATTTAATTGATTGTTTTATGAACTATGAAACATGAATTGAGTTGAATTTCATGAATTAAGATGAATCCCCATGAACCCATGTGATTTCCCCAATTTCAAAATTTATGAATTGTTGATGGTTGAATTGTGAAGAATATGAATTTTATGAAGTTTATATGAATCCATGCATGACTTACGATTTCTAAAAGCTATGATTTCATGATGTATTATGAATGATCAAAAGATGGGTTTTATGAAAGTATGCATGTTCAACTATGAAATTTATGATGATTTATGAATTGCTTTGAGATTGAAGCATGAATTATGTTGTTGTTGAGTTGTGAAAGGTTTTCTCACATACTACTCAAACTATGAAATGTGAAAGGATTTTTCTCACATAAAAGGATTCATAACTTGTTGAAAGATTTTCTCAACTAAAGTTGAATCAAAGGATTAAGGAGCTATTCTAAATTATGTAAGCTTGGATTGGTAACTCTAGTTGTACCTTTCCATGGATAATAAGATGAATAAGAATTATGACTATTCCGTGGGATTTATGCTTAGCACCGAGAAGATATTGAGATGGAAGCTCTCCCGTATGTAGAGGCCGGGTTTCTAGTAGCAATCTCCTTATCCCTTACCTATGTGCCCCCATAGAATGATGGTCTATGATAGACACTAGCTAGTGGATCCACGTAAGCTATATGTTAAGTAAAGGGTCCTACCTTGGCAAGTAGGATGGCCCTATCGGTGTGGGGTTAGACACCAGATTCCATGTTGATAGCTCACATAGTCTTACATGTCGGTTAAGGCTACTTCCCACAAACAAAGAACTAAAGTGCTTTTAATATATTTCTCAAGTAAAGTAAAGATGTTTAGCTTGCTTTGACTATGGTTTATGACTTATGTTTCTAACCTTTTTCATGTTTTAGCTTGGTCATTGCATGTCATGAAAATGTCCCGTTTTTGCATTTTAAGTGATTTTGTGCATTGTTATCTTACATGATACTTGATTGTACTAACGCATACTCTTGCCTACATTGATTTATTAATGTAGGGCATGACGACTCTTCTCCATGTATTCATGGCTAGATCCTAGTTGATGGATTCTTGAAGATTAGTGAGTTCTCATGCTTCGAGGACCGAGACTCTTTCATTTCTTTTATGACTTTCTATTCTAGACTTTTATATATGATGTGTGGGTTACGTCCCCGTCACTCTATGATGTAATAGATGGCTTGAGACTATGTACAGTTCTGCTTCATTTCATAAAACTCTTATGACTTGAACTTGTTTTATATACTCTTGATTTCCATTATCTTTTCTATGCATGCTAAGTGGCTTGTATGAGGCATTTCGGGGTCTTGTACGACATGTCACGTCTAGGTGGTACCTTAGATCGTGACAAACTTGGTATTTAGAGCACATGGTTTTAGAAAGATCCTAGGATATCTCATAAGCCACGTCGAGTAGAGTCTTGTTCATGAGTGTGAAGCGCACCACATTTATGAATGAGAGGCTATAAGATGTTTAGGAAACTCCATTTCTTTCATTACTCCTAAGTCATGCGATAGAGTGTAACTCTCTATGTCTCTCTCCTAATCCCTATCCTATGCGTTTCAAGATATGACTACTCGAAGAGCTCATGCTAGAAGAAATGCGGGAGAGAATGTAGAATAAGAAGCTCCTCCTCAAGCTCCTCAAGTTTCGGCCGACCCTTTGGTCGAACAAGTGACTAATGCAGAGTTTAGGGCTGATTTTCAAGTGTTGGCCCAAGCCCCAAATATGGGTACGGTGGCATTGAGGGTGAGGGACTTCACTAGAATGAACCCTCTGGAATTTCATGGTTCTAAGGTTGAGGAAGATCCTCAAGAGTTCATTGATAAGGTGTACAAGGTGCTAATGATCATGGGTGTGACGCCGGAGGAAAAGGTGGAGTTGGCCGCTTATCAACTTACGGGTGTGGCTCAAGTGTGGTTTGAGCAATGGAAGAGTGAGAGGGAGGATGATGCGAGTCCTCTTGATTGGGAGAAGTTCATGATTGCCTTTCTTGATAGGTTCTTTCCCCTTGAGACGAGGGAGGAAGGGGTGCTTATGTTCATCAACCTTTGTCAAGGAAGCACGAGTGTGAAGGAGTATGCTTTGAAGTTCACCAAATTGTCTGGATATGCTCCTACAATAGTTGTCGATCCTAGGGCAAGGATGAGTAAGTTCGTTTCGGGAGTGTCCAAAATGGTGGTCAAGGAATGTCGTACCTCTATGCTCATCAATGACATGGCTATTTCTCGTCTCATGGTTCATGCTCAACAAATAGAAGAGGAGAAACTTAAGGAAAGGTCTAGGGAGGCAAAGACGGCTAAGACCGGTGATGGTAATTTCTCACATCAAGGTCCGATGGACATAGTTGTTCTAGATTTCGACAAAGGTTTTCCAGTCAAGGTTCCTCCAATGCTCCTCCTAAGTTCAACAAAGATAGGGTGCCTAACCCTAAACCTCAAGGAGGAAATGGTGGTGGATTCTCATCGGCTACCTGTGCTAAGTGTGGGAAGAAACATGAGGGCAAGTGCTTAGCCGGTACGGATGGTTGCTTCGGTTGTGGTAAGAGCGGTCATAAGATAAGGGATTGTCCATCTCTCACGGCTAAGGGAAGAGAAGGTAAGCAAGCTCCACCTAGTGGTTCAGGTCCAAATGCTCCCAAGTAAAATCGATTCTATGCACTTAAAGCTCACCATGAGCAAGAGGGTTCTCCTGATGCGGTTACCGGTATGTTGAAAGTCTTTCACTTTGATGTTTATGCTTTGCATGATCCCGGTGCTACTTTATCTTTTGTGACGCCATATGTGGCTATGAGGTTTGATGTTCTTCCGGATGTGTTGTTAGATCCCTTTTGTGTCTCTACTCATATTGGTGAGTCTATTGTGGCTAAGAGAGTCTATAAAAATTATCCCATCTCCTTATCCCATAGAGTCACTCATGTTGATCTTGTAGAGCTTGATATGTTAGATTTTGACGTTATTCTTGGGATGGATTGGTTGCATTCTTGTTATGCTTCTATTGATTGTAGGACTCGAGTGGTCAAGTTTCAATTCCCAAATGAGCCTATTCTAGAGTGGAAGGGGGAAATTCTAAGGGGTGCATATACCATCTTGTTAGGGTCCGGGATGTGGATTCTGAAACCCCTACTCTTGAGTCGGTCCCCATTGTAAATGAGTTTCCGGGAGTGTTTCCCAATGATCTGCCCGGTGTTCCTTCCGAAAGGGAAATAGACTTTGGTATTGATCTTCTCCCCGATACGCAATCTATCTCTATTCCTCCTTATAGAATGGCTCCGGCAGAACTTAAGGAATTAAATGAGCAACTGAAGGATTTGTTGGATAAGGGTTTCATCTGACCAAGTATCTCTCCATGGAGTGCTCCAGTTTTATTTGTTAGAAAGAAAGATGGTTCACTTCGTATGGGCATTGACTACCGACAATTGAATAAGGTTACTATCAAGAATAAGTATCCTCTTCCAAGAATAGATGACTTGTTTGATCAACTCCAAGGGGCAAGTTACTTTTCTAAGATCGATCTTCGATCGGGTTATCACCAATTGTGAGTGAAAGAAGATGATATTCCAAAAATGGCTTTTCGGACTAGATATGGCCATTATGAATTCCTAGTGATGTAGTTTGGGCTGACGAATGCTCTGGCCGAGTTTATGGATTTAATGAATAGGGTGTTTAGACAATACCTTGATATGTTTGTGATTGTGTTCATCGATGATATTTTGATTTACTCAAGGAGAGAGGGTGAGCATGCCGATCATTTGAGGATTGTATTGCAAGTCCTCAAGGACTAACAACTCTTTGCGAAGTTTAGTAAATGTGAGTTTTGGCTAAGGTTCGTGGCTTTTCTTAGTCACATTGTCTCGAGTAAGGGATTGAGGTAGATCCTAAGAAGACGGATGCGGTTAAGAATTGGCCTAGACCTCTATCACATTTGGATATTCGGAGTTTCTTGGGTTTGGCTGGTTACTATAGGAGGTTTGTTGAAGGGTTTTCTTCGATTGCTTTCCCATTGATGGCTTTGACTTAAATGAAGGTTAAGTTCATATGGTCCAAAGCGTGTGAGAAGAGTTTTTAAGAGTTGAAAGATACACTTACCTCGGCTCCGATATTGACTTTATCAGAAGGGTCCGATGGTTTTGCGGCTTATTGTGATGCTTCAAGGATTGGGTTAGGGTGTGTTCTTATGCAAAATGGAAAAGTCATTGCTTATGCTTTGAGACAACTCAAGATTCATGAAAATAACTATCCTACTCATGATTTAGAATTAGCGGCGGTTGTGTTTGCTTTAAAATTTTGGAGGCATTATTTGTGTGGTGTGCATGTTGACATTTTTACCGACCATAAGAGTTTGCAATATGTGTTCAAACAAAAAGATCTAAATCTTCACCAAAGGAGGTGGCTTGAGTTGTTAAAGGACTATGACATGAGTGTCCTCTATCACCCCGGCAAGGCGAATGTGGTGGCGGATGCTCTTAGTCAGTTTTCTATGGGTAGCGTTGCTCATGTTGAGGATGGTAAGAAGGAATTGGTTTGTGATGTTCATAGTTTGGCCCGATTGGGTGTTCGGTTGATTGATTCTAGTGAAAGTTTTGTTATGGTTCACAGTGGTTAGGAATCGTCCTTTGTGTCCGATGTGAAGACTAAGCAAGATCTTGATCCTAATTTGGTTGAGTTGAAGGAAGCGGTGCTCAAGAAGTCCGTTGAGGCTTTCTCCCAAGGGGGAGATGGTTTGCTTTGATATCAAGGTTGTTTATGTGTTCCCAATGTAGATGGCCTAAGAGGACAAATTTTATCGGAAGCCCATAATTCTCGATATTCCATTCACCCGGGAGCTACCAAGATGTACCGTAATTTGCGGGAGGTCTATTGGTGGAATGGGATGAAGAAAGATATTGCGGAATTTGTGGCTAAGTGTCCTAATTCTAAACAAGTAAAAGTTGAGCATCAAAAGTCGGGAGGTTTGTCCCAAGATATTAGTATTCCTACTTGGAAGTGGGAAGATTTGAATATGGACTTTATTGTTGGTTTACCACGCACCCGGCGGCAATATGATTTGATTTGGGTTATTGTGGATCGTATGACGAAATCAACCCATTTCATTCCCATCAAGGTTTCTTATTCAGCGGAGGATTATGCTAAGTTGTACTTGAGAGAAATGGTTAGGTTGCATGGAGTGCCTATATCCATTATCTCCGATCGTGGTGCACAATTTACTTCTCAATTTTGGAAGTCTTTCCAAAAGGGTCTTGGTACTCGTGTTAAGCTTAGCACGACATTTCATCCTCAAACCGATGGGCAAGCGGAACGTACTATCCAAACTTTAGAAGATATGTTGAGAGCTTGTGTGATTGATTTCAAGGGTAATTGAGATGATCATTTTCCTTTGATTGAATTTGCTTATAATAATAGCTACCATTCTAGTATTGGTATTGCACCATTTGAGGCTCTTTATGGTAGGAGGTGTAGATCTCATATAGGTAGGTTTGAAGTTGGTGAAGTTGCTTTGATAGGTCCCGAGTTGGTACATGATGCTATGTTAGAAGGAGAGATTTAGAATTTGATGTTGATGATTGGGTTTACTTGAAAATTTCATCCATGAAGGGTGTAATGAGATTCGGGAAGAAAGGGAAGCTTAGTCCCCGTTATGTAGGCCCGCATCAAATTTTGAGACGTGTTGGTAAGGTTGCTTATGAGCTTGACTTGCCTAATGATTTGGCATCGGTGCATCTGGTTTTCCATGTCTCCTTGTTGAAGAAATGTGTTGGTGATCCAGCATCTATAGTGCCATTAGAGAATCTTGGAATAAAGGATAGTCTTTCCTATGAAGAAGTCCCGGTTGAGATTTTAGACTGACAAGTTCGAAAGTTAAGAAATAAAGAAGTTGCTTTGGTGAAGGTTCTTCGGAGGAATCAATTAGTTGAGGGTGCTACTTGGGAGGCCGTGGCCGATATGATGTCCCGATATTCTCATCTTTTTCCCTCCGATCCTACTCTAGCTTGAGGTACCTAGTTCCTCATGGTTCATTCTTTTGGTTTCATGTGTCTTAGTTATTTCCATGATCCCTTGATTATGCATGTTCATGAAGAGTCTAATTTTGAGAAAATGAGTTAACTTGATTGATTTCTTCATGACTATGTGCAATTGAGTATGAGTTGTATATGGACTTGATGATATGATGTTTTGAACATGCTTTCGCTTGGAGTGATATTTTCCTTCTCGGATATGTGTATTTATATGATTGCGTTCATGCTGGGTTGTTAGATTAAGTTCTTACTCTTCTTATGATGTGATGTCTTGATTCCCATTCGAGGATGAATGTTCCCAAGGGGGAGATATTGTAACACCTCGGATTCGTAAAGGAAATAATTTTAGATTTTTTGGAATTTCTGGTGCCAATACCAAATGAGCCACCTACTGCCTGTAGACTGACCTACGGATCGTAGGTCAGGCCCGTGGTTGGCTAGTCCAGGTTCCATAAAATGTTAAGCCTCAATACTTTTATACGGCTCACCAGGACGAACCGTCGATCTATGTACGAGCTGTAGGTAGGTCTCGTAGGTGAGACCCATACTTAGTGAAATTTTCAGGGCTAAGAGTTGGAACTACGGTGGCCATGAACGGGCCGTAGGTTGACCCACGAACCGTACGTGGGGTCCGTCATTGCAAGGTCCAAGGTTGAAAGTCTCTGAATCTATCTACGATAGAATAGAACGGTCCGTAGGTTGACTTACGGACCGTAGGTCCAATCGTAGATAGGGGTCCGACAGTTTTTTTAAGGGCTTTTTGGTCATTTTCCTAGGTGTTTAATTCCTAATCTAAGTAAGTCTGGCCCTTAACCTAGACCCTATATAATCCTTTTAAGCCAAATTCTACCCATTCCTAAACATTCCCAAAACTCACCTCTCCCAAATATTTTTCTCTAGAAGCTTGAAGAAGAAGAAGAATCTAGGGTTTCAAGATCAAGCCTCCTAATCCTCCATTGATTTCAAGGTTTTGGCATTAAGATATGATAGTCTTCATCCATGGAGCCCTTTCCACCATAGAGTTCGAAAATTCTCTATTTTACAAGTTAGAAATCCTCCATTGAAGTTAGGATTTTTCTTCTATGTCATGGGTTCTTTACAATGTTGATTTAATTTTATGAACTATGAAGCATGAATTGAGTTGAATTTCATGAATTAAGATGAATCGCCATGAACCCATGTGATTTCCCCAATTTCAAAATTTATGAATTGTTGATGGGTTGAATTGTGAAGAATATGAATTTTATGAAGTTTATATGAACCCATGCATGACTTATGATTTCTAAAAGCTATGATTTCATGATGAATTATGAATGATCAAAAGATGGGTTTTATGAAAGTATGCATGTTCAACTATGAAATTTATGATGATTTATGAATTGCTTTGAGATTGAAGCATGAATTATGTTGTTGTTGAGTTGTGAAAGGTTTTCTCACCTATTACTCAAACTATGAAATGTGAAAGGATTTTTCTCACATAAAAGGATTCATAACTTGTTGAAAGGTTTTCTCAACTAAAGTTGAATCAAAGGTTTAAGGAGCTATTCTAAATTAAGTAAGCTTGGATTGGTAGCTCTAGTTGTACCTTTCCATGGATAATACGATGAATAAGAATTATGACCATTCCGTGGATATTGCTTAGCACTGAGAGGATATTGAGATGGAAGTTCTCCCGTAAGTAGAGGTCGAGTTTCTAGTAGAAATCTCCTTATCCCTTACCTATGCGCCCCCATAGAATGATGGTCTATGATAGTCACTAGCTAGTGAATCCACGTAAGCTATATGTTAAGGAAAGGGTCCTACCTTGGCAAGTAGGATGGCCTTATCGGTGTGGGGTTAGACACCGGATTCTATGTTGATAGCTCACATGGTCTTACATGTCGGTTAAGGCTACTTCCCACAAACAAAGAACTAAAGTGCTTTTAAGATATTTCTCAAGTAAAATAAAGATGTTTAGCTTGCTTTGACCATGGTTTATGACTTATGTTTCTAACCTTTTTCATGTTTTAGCTTGGTCATTGCAATGACCCGTTTTTGCATTTTTAAGTGATTTTGTGCATTGCTATCATGCTTGGTACTTGATTGTACTAATGCATACTCTTGCCTACATTGATTTATTAATGTAGGGCGTGACGACTCTTCTCCATCTATTCGTGGCTAGAGCCTAGTTGAAGGATTCTTGAAGGTGATTCCTCATGCTTCGAGGACCAAGATTCTTTCATTTCTTTTATGACTTTCTATTTTAAACTTTTGTATGTGATGTGTGGGTTACGTCCCCGTCATTCTATGATGTAATAGATGGCTTGAGACTACGTAGATTTCCGTTGAGTTTCATAAAACTCTTATGACTTGAACTTGTTTTATGTACTCTTGATTTCCATTATCGTGTCTATGCATGCTAAGTGGCTTGTATGAGGCCTTTCAGGGTCTTGTACGCCATGTCACGTCTAGGAGGAACCTTGGGTCGTGACATATTATATAGATGAGAATATTATAACAAACCAAGTTATTTTACAGTTCTGAAATATTATCAAATCCTATGCAAACCTAGAGTCTTAACATGTTTTTCAAACAAGTCTCTAGAGATCGCCTTGGTAAAGGGATCAACTATCATTTCACGTGTAGGAATATATTGCAAAGTTATTTCTCCACTTACTACTATGTCTCTCACAAAGTTATACTTGATGTCAATGTATTTGGTCTTGTTGTGATACTTAGGATCCTTTGTGTATGAGATATCCACTTGACTGTCACAATATAGAATCATGGGACCCTTAAAATTCTTTGCAATATTCAAATGCTCAAAGAATCTCTTTAACCAAACAACTTCTTATACTACAGACGCACAAGCCACGAATTCAGATTCCATGGTTGAAAGAGCTGTACAAGTTTGCTTCTTACTTTTCCATGAAATAGCACCACCATTAAGTAAGAAAGCATAATTAGATATTGATTTTCTATCATTCCGGTCACCAGCCCAATTAGCATCTGTATAACCTCTTATGAAGTAGGGAGTTTGATGTATGCTATGATGTGTACTCACCTACACATTTGTTGTGCCGTAAGTATGATAAGCAGGTTTCAATCCAATTAGCATCTGTATAACCTCTTATGAATAAATCAGATCCACTATAACATAGTGAATGATCTGTAGTTTCCTTCATGTATCCGAATATTCTCTTTACTGCTTTCCAATGATCTCTTCCAGAATTGGATTGAAACCTGCTTATCAAACTTACGACATAACAAATGTCTAGGTGAGTACACATCATAACATACATCAAACTCTCGACAACACTATAATATGGAACTCGGGACATGTCTTCCTTTTCTTTTTCAGTCTTTGGACACATTTCAATGCTTAAAGTTTCACCCCTTGCTACAGAAGTATCCATGGATTTGCACTTATTCATTCGAAATCACTCCAATATTTTCTTTATATATGTTTCTTGAGATAAACTCAAAAATTTCTTGGAATGGTCTCTTTGGATCTTAACACCCAATATATAGTCTGCTTCACCCGTATCTTTCATATCAAATGATTTTGAAAGCCATGACTTGATAGTTTTCACATACTCCAAATTATCTCCAACCAATAAAATATCATCTACATAAATAGAAAAAATTACACATTTTTCATTAGACTTTTTCACATAGATGCAATGGTCTTCATCGATCATAGTGAAATCAAATGACATCACCTCCTCATGAAATCTTAGGTACCACTGCCTTGAAGATTACTTTAGGCCATAAATTGATCTTTTCAATTAATAATCTTTCTTTTCTTGGCCTTAAACAACGAAATCTACTGGTTGTTCCATATAGATTTCCGCATTTAATTCCCCATTGAGAAAACCGGTTTTCACATCCATTTGGTGTAATTCTAGATCTAAACATGCAACAATAGCTAAAAGTAATCATATGGAGGTAAACTTTACAACTGATGAAAAAGTTTTCTAATAGTCTATTCCAACTTATTGAGTAAAACATTTTTCTACCAATCATGCTTTGTGTCTTTCTATTGACCCATCCGATTTGCGTTTAACTTTGAGAATTAATTTATTCCTAATAGTATTACGTTCCTTAGAAAGTTCAACTAGATTCCAGACTTTGTTGATTTTTATGGACTCTAATTCTTCTTTCATCGCTTTTAACCATTCATCCTTTTTAGGCCTCGATAAAGCCTCAATTATAGAATTAGGTTCATCTAATTATGTAGGAGATACCAAGAAAACATAATTCTCAATCTCACAAGATTGTTTAGGTACACTTTTTCTTGTACTCTTACATAATTGAAGTTCAGTTTCCTCTATATGATTTTGGGATTCATAACTCTCACTTGGACCAGGAATCATTTCTTGATCAATTGAGTTATCAAGTATGCCTGACGACATTACCTGATCTTCTGAATTCAACATTTTGTAAAGATGCTCACCTTTATCTATTTCACCCTTTTGGAAAAATCAATTTCCAAAAATTTAACATCTAGTGATACAACTTTAGTAATACTTCCATCCTCCAATTCATCAATGAATACATACCCTTTGGAGTGTTTTGAGTGTCTTATAAAGATACATTTATTTCCTTTTGGACTTAGTTTACCTAAACTCACCAAAACGATCTTTAATATATGTAGCACAACCCCAAGGTCGTAAATTGTTCAGGTTTATTTTATGACCAGTCCAAAGTTCATAAGGAGACAAAGATACTGATTTAGAAGGCACTCTATTCAATATGTAGGCCGCAGACAATAATGCACTTCTCCAGAAAGAGATAGACAAATTTGCTTGCATCATCATTTACCTAGTCATGTCCAATAATGTTCTATTCCTTCTTTCAGCTATACCATTTTGTTGAGGTGTATAAGGAGTAGTGAAACGACCCCAAAAATGCCCGAAAATGTGCTTCGGAAACATCTCAAAATCCGTGCATGATTTCGGAAATTCGACTTCATATTCTTATTTGTGGGGTCAAATTGAGTGGGAAATGGGTCTAACCCGAATTTTAGAGCAACCGTATCAAAATTCGAAAATCGCAAAAATTGCGATTTGGAGGGTCAACTTTAAAGGGGCATATCTCTTAGCACACAAGGAACTGGAAGGGCTGCAACCTATTAAATTAAAGCTCTTTGAGTTAGCTTTCCAACGCACTTGGTTTCACCTTATTCCGAGTTAGGATGAGGGAGTTATGACCATTTTCGTAAAACCTGTCTGTGCAGATTTGCAATTTCCAGTGAGCTATTTTTTTTGGCGGGTTGGAGACGTTTTTTATAAAAAGGGGATATGTCCCATACTTAGTCATTTTTCTTAACTCCAAAAACACTCTCTAAGCCCTCTCCAAAAATTCCACCAAGATCTTCAACCAAATTCAAACATCTCAAGCTCTAATTCCGGATTCAAGACTCAATCTCAAGCTTCGATTCTCCATTCCAATCTTCATCAAGGATTCTCCAAAGTTGAGGTATGTGGGTTTGATTGTGGAAACCTTCCTTTCCACAAGTCCAACCATTTATCCTCTATTTCTACTTCAAGTTTATGGGTCCTTATGATTATTTATGAACTCTTGAATTATGGAATTACTACTACACACCCTATTATGGTCCATTTTGCATATTATCATGAAATGGAATTATTATGTGATGTTTATGGTTTACATGCTTCCATGATCAAATTATGAAGGTTGATATATATATGTATGTTGTTGGTGGGCTGATTTATATGGATTTTGGAATTGGTTGGACTTAGTATTCTTGAAATACATGATTTCATTTACATGAACAATTGCCCACCTTGTGTTTGATAAAATGCCCATTTATAGAATTCTTAGGAAAGGGAAGGTCCAAGGTACGTCCTATGAGTCGGATGGTTATGTAATTACTGAAATGATGATGAAATGGACACATGTATATGATTTTCTCTAATAAGTGTTGTGAGTCGACCAAGCCTAGTACGGGGGGTAGTAGGCTCGTATAACCGTATCGAGGGGTTGGTACCTTGGTTGCCTAGTACGGGGGGTAGTAGGCCCGTATAACCATATCGAGGGGTTTGTACCTTGGTCCCTAGCTCGGGGGGTGGTAGGCCCGTGTAACCATATTGAGGGGTTTGTACCTCTTTCGCCTCTCCAAGGGGGTGGTAGGCCTTGGAAATACTATATTGATGGTCACTCGCCACACATGTACTACGTCCCACTAAATATGATTTTTATGTAAGCATCATTATACATATCATTTCATTAATATGCTATTTATCGGGTATGATTACGCATTTTCCTATGATGTCCATCTAATGTAGCATTGCATTGCATCCCATATACTTAGTACATTCAAATGTACTAACGCATACTCTATGCCTACATGATGTCACCATGTAGGGACCGGAGCACCGCTTGACCATCCTCCTCCGCGTGGCTAGTACGATTTTCTATAGTGGTTATTGGTGAGTCCTCCATTTCGGGGACGTTGCTCATGATCTTTTGCTATGTATAAAACTTTTCCTTTCTAGTTATGTTTTGACTATGAGGGTGAGCCCGGTAGTTTGTCTTGGCCCCCGCTAAGTACTCATGTTTAGAGGTGGTGTTGGACAAGTCGTGTATTATGCTTGAGCTTGACTCATCTATGGTATTTATGTATCATTTCTTTTTTTTTCTTTCTTGCTCCCTTAGTCCCGATTTCCCCCTTGATTATGCTTATCGCTTATGGTCATTTAATTGCTTCCGCGACCAAGGATGTGTAATGATACGCTATGAGGCTTGTTTGGGGTTCCTTCGGGTTCCCCATTCGCCGGTCACATCTAGGCCCTAGGCTTGGGTCGTGACACTAGTACCTTGGTCTGAAATTGATTCGGAGGGAAAGAGATGTGGGTATCTCCTCTTCATATCCTCCTCAGCCTCCCAAGTGGCTTCCTCAATAATTGATTCCTCCATAAGACCTTGACTGATGCAACCTCCTCGGTTCTCAGCTTGCGAACCTGATGATCAAGAATCTGAACGGGCATTTCCTCATAAGATAGGTTGTCCTTAATACCAATATTCTTGGTGGGCACAATAAGTGAAGGATCACCCAAACACTTCTTAAGCATAGAGACGTGAAATACCGGATGGACTGCCGCTAACTCTATCGGTAGCTCCAACTCATAAGCTACATTTCCAACTCTCTTGGATATCATGTAAGGAACAATGTATCAGGGACTGAGCTTCCCATTTTTACCAAATCTCATCACAACCTTCATGGGTGAAACCTTCAAGTAGACCCAATCATCAACCTCAAATTCTAAGTCTCTTCTCCTAACATCTATATAGGATTTCTATCGACTTTGCACTATTTTTAGCCTTTCTTGGATAATCTTCACCTTCTCCATGGCTTTATGAACCAAGTCTGGCCCTATCAACTCAGCTTCACCAACCTCAAACCAGCCAATGGGAGATCTACACCTTCGCCCATATAGAGCCTCATACAGAGCCATCTGAATGCTGGAATGGTAACTATTATTGTATGCGAATTCGATGAGAGGCAAGTGGTCATCCCAATTACCTTTGAAATCCAGAACACAAGCTCTCAACATGTCCTCTATGGTCTGAATTGTGCGCTCTGCTTGACCATCAGTCTGAGGAAGAAAAGCAGTACAAAGGTTCACCTTCGAACCCAAACCTTTCTGAAACGACTTCCAAAATTGAGCGGTAAATTGAGCACCCCTATCTGAGATGATGGACAAGGGAACTCCATGCAGTCAAACTATCTCACGAATGTACAAGTTTGCATACTCTTCTGTTGTATTGGTAGTCTTTACTGGTAAGAAGTGGGTTGATTTGGTCATCCGATGCACAATCACCCAAATGGAATCATGCTGCCAGCGAGATCGCGGTAAACCTGTAATGAAGTCCATATTAATCATCTCCCACTTCCATTCTAGAAGAGCTATGTTCTGAGCCACACCACCCGGTCTTTGGTGCTCTGCCTTGACCTGCTGGCAATTTGGGCACTTAGCAATGAACTCTGCAATGCACCTTTTCATACTACTCCACCAATAGACTTCTCTCAAGTCATGATACATTTTTGTGGAACCCGGATGGATCGAATATCTGGAACTGTGAGCTTCTTCCATGATCCTCTCTTGGAGTTACTAAAAGAAGGGGAAAGGTGGATGAAACACACCGCGTAGTCTTGTATGATTGTTGCAACTTTGATTGCCATGATGGTGTTTGTTGCTGGCTTCACTGTGCCAGATGGTTATTGTCACGACCCAAGCCTAGGGCCTAGGTGTGACCGGCGAATGGGGAACCCGAAGGAACCCCAAACAAGCCTCATAGAGTATCATTACACATTCTTGGTCGCGGAAGCAATTAAATGACCATAAGCGATAAGCATAATCAAGGGGAAAACGGGACTAAGGGAGCAAGAAAAAAAAAGATACATAAATACCATAGATGAGTCAAGCTCAAGCATAATACACAACTTGTCCAACACCACCTCTAAACATGAGTACTTAGCGGGGGCCAAGACAAACTACCGGGCTCACCCTCATAGTCAAAACATAACTAAAAAGGAAAAGTTTTATACATAACAAAAGATCATGAGCAACGTCCCCGAAATGGAGGACTCACCAATAACCACTATAGAAACTCGTACTAGCCACGCGGAGGAGGATGGTCAAGCGGTGCTCCGGTCCCTACATGGTGACATCATGTAGGCATAGAGTATGCGTTAGTACATTTGAATGTACTAAGTATATGGGATGCAATGCAATGCTACATTAGATGGACATCATAGGAAAAATGCGTAATCATACCCAATAGAGAGCATATTAATAAAATAATATGTATAATGATGCTTACATAAAAATCATATTTAATGGGACGTAGTACATGTGTGGCGAGTGACCATCAATATAGTATTTCCAAGGCCTACCACCCCCTTGGAGAGGCGAAAGAGGTACAAACCCCTCAATATGGTTACACGGGCCTACCACCCCCCGAGCTAGGGACCAAGGTACAAACCCCTCGATATGGTTATACGGGCCTACTACCCCCCGTACTAGGCAACCAAGGTACCAACCCCTCGATACGGTTATACGGGCCTACTACCCCCGTACTACCAAGGTACCAACCCCTCGATACGGTTATACGGGCTACCTCCCGTACCAGGGTCGACTCACAACACTTATTAGAGAAAATCATATACATGTGTCCATTTCATCATCATTTCAGTAATTACATAACCATCCGACTCATAGGACGTACCTTGGACCTTCCCTTTCCTAAGAATTCTATAAATGGGCATTTTATCAACCACAAGGTGGGCAATTGTTCATGTAAATGAAATCATGTATTTCAAGAATACTAAGTCCAACCAATTCCAAAATCCATATAAATCAGCCCACCAACAACATACATATATATATCAACCTTCATAATTTGATCATGGAAGCATGTAAACCATAAACATCACATAAAAATTCCATTTCATGATAATATGCAAAAGGACCATAATAGGGTGTGTAGTAGTAATTCCATAATTCAAGAGTTCATAATTGATCATGAGGACCCATAAACTTGAAGTAGAAATAGAGGATAAATGGTTGGACTTGTGGAAAGGAAGGTTTCCACAATCAAACCCACATACCTCAACTTTGGAGAATCCTTGATGAAGATTGGAATGGAGAATCGAAGCTTGAGATTGAGTCTTGAATCCGGAATTAGAGCTTGAGATGTTTGAATTTGGTTGAAGATCTTGGTGGAATTTTTGGAGAGGGCTTAGAGAGTGTTTTTGGAGTTAAGAAAATGACTAAGTATGGGACATATCCCCTTTTTATAAAAAAACACCTCCAACCCGCCTAGAAAATAGCTCACTGGAATTGGAAATTCTGCACAGACAGGTTTTACGAAAATGGTCATAACTCCCTCATCCTAACGCGGAATAAGGTGAAACCAAGTGCGTTGGAAAGCTAACTCAAAGAGCTTTAATTTGATAGGTTGCAGCCCTTCCAGTTCCTTGTGTGCTAAGAGATATGCCCCTTTAAAGTTGACCCTCAAAATCGCAATTTTTGCGATTTTCGAATTTTGATACGGTTGCTCTAAAATTCGGGTTAGACCCATTTCCCACTCAATTTGACCCCACGAATAAGAATATGAAGTCGAATTTCCGAAATCATGCACGGATTTTGAGATATATGGAAATTACAATTATAGGTGTTTCCGAAGCACATTTTCGGGCATTTTTGGGGTCGTTTCAATATCTCCCCCTTGGGAACATTCGTCCCCGAATGTTAAAGAAACGTACATGAGAGACACAAACATGGCAATTTCAGCCCACATAAGGATGCAACAATGCACTTACACCTTATTTCAAAACCTCAACATAGTTGTAAAACCACAATGAACTTGTCAACTTAAGCATGAATGTATGCAATGACATGGGGGCTGAACTTAAGACCTGAGATTTTATAAAGGGCTTAGATCAATACCTTAGGCTCGAGTGGAGTGGAAAAGATAAGGATATCGCCTTTGCATGTCCGCTTCGGCCTCCCAAGTAGCACTTTCAACTTGTTGATTTCTCCAAAGGACTTTAATGGAAGCCACATCTTTGTTTCTCAACCTCTTCACTTGTCTATCTAAAATCTGACCGGAACCTCTTCATAGGTCAAATTATCTTCAACAACACCCACAACATCAAGAGACACAATGGCATTCGGATCACCCACACACTTCCTCAACATAGACACATGAAATACCGGATGAACCAAATCCATCTCGCTAGGCAATTCCAACTCATAAGCTACCTTGCCAATTCTCCTCATCACCTTTATAAGGACCCACGTATCTTGGGCTCAACTTGCCCTTCTTACCAAAACGAACCACACCCTTCATGGGTGTCACCTTTCAAATAAACCCAATCACCAACTCGGAATTCAAGAGCCCTTCTCCTCGCATCGGCATAGGACTTTTGGCGACTTTGGGCCATCTTCAACCTTTCTCTAATCAGCCTAACCTTCTCAAGAGCCTCCATAACTAGGTCTGGTCCTAACAAGGCCACCTCACCAACCTCAAACCACCCAACCCACCGCCCATAGAGAGCCTCAAAAGGAGCCATACGATGCTAGAATGATAGCTATTGTTATAGGCAAACTCAAGCAATGGAAGATGATCATCCCAACTACCCTAAAGCTCCAATACACAAGCCATAAGCATATCCTCAAGTGTTTGGATAGTCCTTTCGGCTTGTCCATCCGTTTGCGGGTGAAAGGCCGTAGTAAGCTTAACTCTCGTACCTAGACCCTTTTGAAAAGACTTCCAAAAGTGTGAAGTAAATTGAGTACCACGGTCCGATATGATGGATAGAGGAATCTCATGCAACCTTACCAAGTCATGAATATATAACCTTGCATAATCTTCCGCCCCATATGTTGTCTTTACCGGTAGAAAATGAGCCGATTTTGTCATCCTATCAACCACCACCCAAATAGAATCAAAACCTTTTCTAGTCTTGGGTAAACCAACAAAAAAATCCATATTAATTTCTTCCCACTTCCAAGTAGGAATCTCTATGTCTTGGGTTAGACCACCCGGCCTTTGATGTTCGGCCTTGACTTGTTGACAACTATGACAACCGGAGACGAATTTGGCAATGTCCTTCTTCATGCCCCCCCACCCACACACACCCCTTCAATCCTCATGATACATTTTGGATGGAACCGGTGATGGAATGGGTAAGAGAGAATTATTGAGCCTCCTTCAAGAATTTATCTCCCTCAAACCATCAACACAAGGCACACAGCAACCTACCTTGGTCAAGGCACCATCTCCCCTTGGGAGAAAACTTCCACCTTGCCCTCTCCACCAAGGCCTTCATCAAACAAGGAATGAATCAAGGTCTTGTTTTGACTTCACATCATCAACCAAGGAAGACCTAGCACCATCAACAACGCCCACCCCACCATTACCAACCTCTTCCAACCTAACCCCCAACCTAGCCAACCGATGTACCTCCCTAGCCATTTCCCTATTACCAATATCAACATGAGCTAGGCTACCCATAGACACCCTACTCAAAGCATCCGCCACCACGTTAGCTTTACCGGGATGATAATGCACACTCATATTATAATCTTTAAGAAATTCTAGCCACCTTCTTTGTCTCAAGTTGAGATCTTTTTGGGTGAAGACATATTGGAGGCTCTTATGATCGGTGAACACATCGACATGTACCCCATACAAATAATGACGCCAAATCTTTAAAGCAAACACCACCGCGGCTACTTCAAGATCATGCGTAGGATAGTTCTTTTCATACACTTTGAGTTGTCTAGAAGCATAGGCTATCACCTTACCATTTTGCTTAGGGAACAAAATCCCACTGCCAACTCTAGAAGCATCACAATACACAACAAATCCTTCAAGCCCATCCGGTAGTGACAATATAGGAGCGGACACAAGTTTATCTTTCAAGGTTTGAAAAATCCTTTCGCACTCGTCGGTCCACTCAAACTTAGCCTTCTTTTGTGTAAACTTAGTCATGGGAGAAGAAATAGAAGAAAACCCATTCACAAATCTCCGGTAGTAACCCGCTAAGCCCAAGAAGCTCCTAATATCCGACGGGGTCAATGGCCTAGGCCAATTTCTAATCACATCGGTCTCCTTAGGGTCTACCTTAATACCATCCCCCGACACCACATGACCTAGGAAGGCAACCTCCCTCAACCAAAATTCACACTTTTCATACTTGGCATACAACTTCTCCTCTCTTAATCTTTTGCCAACACAACCTCAATGTGACCCCATATGTTCTTCCTCGCTATGCGATAGATAAAAATATCATCAATGAAGACCACAAACAAAGGAATTCAAGGTACGGTTTAAAAGACCCTATTCATTAGGTCCATGAAGGTAGCCGGATGCATTGGTCACCCAAAGGACAATGACCACAAATTTCATAATGTCCATACCAGTCCGGAAGCTGTCTTGGGGTAATGTCACCCTCCCTCACCTTCACTTGTGAATACCCGGACCGGGGGGAAGACTCATTTAGAAGAAGTGGCTAGCCCCATTGCCAATTGCGTTCGAAAGTCATCAATCCTAGGAGGGATATTTATCTTGACGGTGACTCCTATTTGAGTTGCCGATTAATCAATACACATGCCTAAGGACCATCTTTCTTTCTTCAAAACAAACACCGGTCACCCCTGGTGATTGGCTAGGCCTATAAAACCCTTCTCCACAAGTCCCATCAATTGTTCTTTCAACTCCTTTAACTCCGCCGGGGCCATACGGTAAGGGGGAATAGAAATGGGTTGAGTATCGGGGAGGAGGTCTATGCCAAAATCTATTTCCCTTTCGGGAGGAACACCGGAAAGGTCATTAGGAAAGACATCAAGGAATTCATTTACGACCGGAACCGACTCTATAAGAAGGGTTTTGGACTCCACATTCCTAACCCTCACAAGGTGATAGAGACACCCCTTAGAGATCAACTTACGGGCTTTAATGCAAGAGATGAATCTACCCTTGACTACCACATTTTGGCTTTCCCACTCAAGAATGGGTTCACTTGGGAATTGGAACTTGACCCTACGGGTTCTACAATCAATAGAAGCATAGTATGCATGCAACCAATCCATCCCAAGAACAAAATCAAAATCGACCATGTTCAACTCAACAAGATCACAAGGCAATATTTTATGCAAGATGCAAATAGGACAATTTCTATAGACCTTCCTAGCAACAATATATACACCAATAGGAGTAGACACCTTATATGACTCACGCAACAAGTCGGGCTCAACATGAAAATTTTTGGCAACAAAGGGGGTGACAAAAGAAAGAGAGGCACCCGGATCAATTAGTGCATATACATCAAAGTCAAAGATTTTCAACATACCGGTAACGACATCGAGGATTTCATCGACCCCTTGCATCCCATGCAAAGCATAAAATCGATTGTGCCTTGGGGCACCATCTTGTCGGCCCCCTCTCCCCAAAGGAACTGCATTGGCACCTTGTGGACGGACCTCCTTACCCTTGTTGCGATTTCGGGGACAATCCATTGCCTTGTGCCCCATTTCCCCACAACTGTAGCAAGCACCGGTATTTCTCAAACACGGGCCACCATGGCCCTTACCACACTTCGGACATACATCACTAGGACCCATACCACCAACACCTTGGGCCCTTGGAACGTCATTGGCAAACCCCATATGGGGCGCATGATAAGACCCTTGGCCTTGATGAAATCGGCCTCCCCTTCGACTTTGGAACTTGCCCTCAAAACGGGCCCTCTTGGCCTCATGACCCCTCCTCTTCCTCAACTTCTCCTCCTCCATTTGTTCGGCATAGACCATCAAGCGGGACAAGTCCATGTCACTAATCAACATTGCGGACCGGCATTCTTCACTCACTAGGTCGGACACACCCATCACGAATTTATTCATTCTAGACCGTGAGTCGGCAACCAAGTGTGGAGCATATCTTGAAAGTTGGTTAAACTTGAGGGCATACTCCCTCACACTCATAGATCCTTGTTTTAAATTCATGAACTCCACCAATTTGGCTTCCCTAAGCTCTAGAGGAAAGAATCGATTAAGGAAAGCCGTTTTGAACTCTTCCCAAGGCACCACATAGTTTGCCCCCTTCTCTCTCTTCCATTGGTTGTACCATATTTGGGCCACTCCTTTTAGTTGGTAGGCCGCCAACTCCGCCTTATTTTCTGACCTCACGCCCATGATAGCTAATATCTTGTGGACTTCATCAATGAACTCTTGAGGGTCTTCATCTAACTTAGACCCATAGAATTCTGGGGGATTCATCCGCACGAAGTCTCTCACCCGAGATGCCGGGGTAGGAGCCTGAGGGGCTTGGGTCCCGTGGTTGGCTTGATTAGCCATAGCTTGTGCAAATAAAGTAAGGGCATCCCGAAGATCCCCATTGGTCGGTTGTTCCTCGGGTGCGCGGGCTCGTCTTCCTCTTGTATTAGACATGATCTAGCATAGCAAAGAACAACCGTTAGGGAAGAACTTAATTCAACTCTACAGCACGACTTAGAACATGGAGAAGGGAAACATTTCCTAAAACGTCTCATAGCCTCCTACTCATAGTTGTGGTGCACAACACAACCATGAATCGGACTCTAATCAACGCGGTGTGTTGGACTCCGAGGATCATTCAACCTAGGGCTCTGATACCAAGTTTGTCACGACCAAAGCCTAGGGCCTAGATGTGACCGGCGAATGGGGAACCCGAAGGAACCCCAAACAAGCCTCATAGCGTATCATTACACATCCTTGGTCGCGGAAGCAATTAAATGACCATAAACGATAAGCATAATCAAGGGGGAAATCAGGACTAAGGGAGCAAAAAAAATAATTGATACATAAATACCATAGATGAGTCAAGCTCAAGCATAATACACAACTTGTCCAACACCACCTCTAAACATGAGTACTTAGCGGGGGCCAAGACAAACTACCGGGCTCACCCTCATAGTCAAAACATAACTAGAAAGGAAAAGTTTGATACATAGCAAAAGATCATGAGCAACGTCCCCGAAATGGAGGACTCACCAATAACCACTATAGAAAATCGTACTAGCCACGCGGAGGAGGATGGTCAAGCGGTGCTCCGGTCCCTACATGCTGACATCATGTAGGCATAGAGTATGCGTTAGTACATTTGAATGTACTAAGTATATGGGATGCAATGCAATGCTACATTAGATGGACATCATAGGAAAAATGCGTAATCATACCCAATAGATAGCATATTAATGAATGATATGTATAATGATGCTTACATAAGAATCATATTTAGTGGGACGTAGTACATGTGTGGCGAGTGACCATCAATATAGTATTTCCAAGGCCTACCACCCCCTTGGAGAGGCGAAAGAGGTACAAACCCCTCAATATGGTTACACGGGCCTACCACCCCCCGAGCTAGGGACCAAGGTACAAACCCCTCGATACGGTTATACGGGCCTACTACCCCCCGTACTAGGCAACCAAGGTACCAACCCCTCGATACGGTTATACGGGCCTACTACCCCCCGTACTAGGCTTGGTCGACTCACAACACTTATTTAGGGAAAATCATATACATGTGTCCATTTCATCATCATTTCAGTAATTACATAACCATCCGACTCATAGGACGTACCTTGGACCTTCCCTTTCCTAAGAATTCTATAAATGGGCATTTTATCAAACACAAGGTGGGCAATTGTTCATGTAAATGAAATCATGTATTTCAAGAATACTAAGTCCAACCAATTCCAAAATCCATATAAATCAGCCCACCAACAACATACATATATATATCAACCTTCATAATTTGATCATGGAAGCATGTAAACCATAAACATCACATAATAATTCCATTTCATGATAATATGCAAAATGGACCATAATAGGGTGTGTAGTAGTAATTCCATAATTCAAGAGTTCATAAATAATCATAAGGACCCATAAACTTGAAGTAGAAATAGAGGATAAATGGTTGGACTTGTGGAAAGGAAGGTTTCCACAATCAAACCCACATACCTCAACTTTGGAGAATCCTTGATGAAGATTGGAATGGAGAATCGAAGCTTGAGATTGAGTCTTGAATCGGGAATTAGAGCTTGAGATGTTTGAATTTGGTTGAAGATCTTGGTGGAATTTTTGGAGAGGGCTTAGAGAGTGTTTTTGGAGTTAAGAAAAATGACTAAGTATGGGACATATCCCCTTTTTATAAAAAACGTCTCCAACCCGCCTAAAAAAAAAGCTCACTGGAAATTGCAAATCTGCACAGACAGGTTTTACGAAAATTGTCATAACTCCCTCATCCTAACTCGGACTAAGGTTAAACCAAGTGCGTTGGAAAGCTAACTCAAAGAGCTTTAATTTGATAGGTTGCAGCCCTTCCAGTTCCTTGTGTGCTAAGAGATATGCCCCTTTAAAGTTGACCCTCCAAATCGCAATTTTTGCGATTTTCGAATTTTGATACGGTTGCTCTAAAATTCGGGTTAGACCCATTCCCCACTCAATTTGACCCCACAAATAAGAATATGAAGTCGAATTTCCGAAATCATGCACGGATTTTGAGATATATGGAAATTACAATTATAGGTGTTTCCGAAGCACATTTTCGGGCATTTTTGGGGTCGTTTCAACCCCTATCTCTTTTCCTCCTCTTCAGCTTGAGGTATTAGTTC
This sequence comes from Solanum appendiculatum, assembly GCA_018342035.1. NCBI lineage: Eukaryota > Viridiplantae > Streptophyta > Magnoliopsida > Solanales > Solanaceae > Solanum > Solanum appendiculatum. The sequence goes on along the minus strand of JAGDQO010000681.1, from coordinate 160,693 downwards.
CTCTTATTTACTCTTTCAGATTCATGTGTGTCAGATATTCTCATGTTTCCCTATGCATGCATGTTCATGAAATGAATTTTGAAGTTCATATTTTAGCTTGGAGTCAATTACTCCTCTTGTTTTATGAATTTTTATGTGTTTTGCATTCATGATGGGCTGTTAGATGTATTCCCTACTTTATTCATTCTTGGTTGAGTCCAATTCGAGGACAAATGTTACCAAGGGGGATATTGTAACACCTCGGAAGTGGAAAAGTTAAATTGGAAAGGAAAAGTTGCAGAAAGTTGCTGGTGTAACTAGTTCACGAGTGTGAAGTACAGACCATACTTAGCTCCACAGTCCATATCTGATAGTCGTGGTTGGCCTCAAAATTTTGGGTTTTAGTAAGTGGGATGTATGGTCGACCAGTACGGACCATAGAGTGGAAGACGGGTTGTGGATTCGAGTTTCAGAAGACTTGGAATGTTAGCATCTTAGTTCCACGGTTTGTCCCTATAGACCTTATAAGAGAGTACAACTCATGGATGTTTGCCTGTGGTTGGAGATGAGAAAGTTGGTGTTTTCAGTACTTGGTCTACGATCGACCAGTACGGTTCGTGGTCCCTTGTACGGACCGTACATGGCGTCTGTAGATGCAATTCAATAGTTTTACTTTAGGGTTAATTGAGTCTTTTCCTATTTTTTTAACTCCTAAAATATGTCGTTTTGGGGTTATTTAGAAGACCTATAATTGATCCAAAGACTTAAACCCTCCCCATTCCCTCTCAAACTCCCAAAGCTCTCAAGTTCTCCAAGGTTCCCTTAAGGTGATTCTAGGGTTCTTCAAACTCCAAGTCTCCTCTTCCAAGTTCAAGCTAGGATTACATCAAGGTATGTGGAAAATCCATCAATGAGTCCTCTTCACCTATTGAGTCCCAAAAGAAACTTAAATTTCTCCTTATTATTTCAACCCAATTTCTAGGGTTTTCATGATTCTCCCATGGGTTCATTTGAAATAATTTTTTTTATCCATGAATGATCTTATTATGCATGATCCGATCATATTTAAATGATTTCAATGTTGTTTTCATGAACCCATTGTTGACACAAAATTTTGGCCTGTTATTTTCAAAGTTAATGTTTTAAGTATTTTATTTGTTAAATAGTTCAAAATACATGTTTTACAATTTTAATGCAATTTATTGGTAATTATCCTTATTTCTTAGAATATTAGGATTTTTATCGGTTAATTTTGATTACATTATTTTTTTCACAGTCGGTTGAATATGTTCAAATATTTGTTCAGTTTGATTAAATCATTATTTTTTGTTAAATTACATTTTTTACATGTCATTGGTTATATTTGTTACATTTGTTAATATTCATTTTATTGATTACTTTTATTAATATTCATTTTTGTGTTTTTAAGCACAGTCTAGAAATACATTTAAATACGGATAAGATTTGCTTACATAAATAGTTTACTAACCAGTGGTTTTGTCCCACGGTTTTAAGGTCATGGTATTGTACTAAGGTGGTTTTCACTTTTCTATTTAAGCGATTTCTTGGTGAAAAAGTTAGAGGATGGTGAATAAATTTTAGAATTGGGGTTCAATTTTTAGATATTTTTACTTTATTTTTTTCTACTTATCATTATCTTTCTCGTCGGAGCTCCGACCAGTCACCACCCAAACAAACCCCACTAGTCAACCCTTTCCCCACTCCTTTCCAGCAACCACGCGAGATCCAACTTCAATTAGAAACCACCCTCGCCGGAGCTTCGACTAACAACCTTCTCCTTCCCCACTGGTCCGGTGAGACCCAAACCCCACCCCTTTCATTTTTCTCTTTTTTCCAGCGAACAAAACCACCTGAAATTGCTCAACACAACAACAACCTCCGACCACTCCCACAAATAACCGCTCCGGCGAAACACCCAACATCCCAGCGAGCTTGAAGCTCCACAGCCAACCAAAACCCCGACGATTTTTCTCCCATTCTCACTGACCAGCGAAATATCAAACCCAAACAACCCACATTTTTTCGTTCTTGTCCAACCAACGAGCCACCACGTCAGAATCACTCTGGCGAAACAAAACCCAAATGACCCCCATTTTTCCCTTCTTCTCCGACCCAACACAATCAAGGCTCCAACAACAACCCAAACCCCTTCGTTTTCTCTGTTAGAACCAGTCCCAAAACCAACAACAAATTACCAAAACCCTTTTCTAGAGAGCTCTCAAGCTTCGACCACCAACCAGACCCACGTCACGGCGCTCTAAGTGCCGACGAACCCCAACACCCTCTGCCTCCAAGCTCCGATGAACACCACCAGCAACTATGAAGCCACTTTGAGGAAGTTTCGATGAAATACAACATAAACAACAGTAGCCGTTCATCTTCCAGTTTCCGATTTGGCTAGAACACGACGTTGCCGGCAGAGGTTTGCAATCTCGATAATACTCTTGTCATTCTCTATTTGGGATTTTATATTTGATACTCATTTTTCTGATTTTGTTTTATGCTCTTCGCCATTGTGGTATGTGTTTTACTATTGTTATGCCTCACTTTGTATTTTTCAATTTATTGATTGTTATATTTACTTTATAATATTCCTCTATTATTATTGATTTGGGGTATTTATTTGGTGTATTTATTGATATGTTGTTGCCTTGTGATTCCAGTGGCTAGGCTTCGTATTTTTCTTATCTACTTTTGTTCTAAGTATTGATTAATGCTTATGTTTATTAATGTTTTGTTATTCTTATTTTTGATTTCTTTACCTATTAGATTTTAGTTAAGTGGATTTAGATATTTTTTTACTAAATTATAATATTTTGGTGTTGAAATTCATCGTGGTTTATTTTTTCACATTTTGGCTCAACTTGATTCATAAGGAAACTATCAGCAAGCTTTATCGGAGTTTCATTATTTCATTTAGCTAGTGTGTTGATATTTGTTATTATTGTTTAAGTTGTTGTTCGCAGGTTATTGCTTTTATTATTATTATGATTATTATTATTGGTTTCATAGGACTTCGTGTTTATGTTTAAGTTGAAATTGGCCAATGAAAACATCTCTTTGTCGGTTTTCGAGGCTTCCCTATTTTAAAAGACGGAAATTTAGTTTAAGTTTATATATGTTGTATGTTAGAATTGGCCGATGAAGAAATTACCGTCGATTTTCAAAGCCTCCCATGTTCATAAGACTGGTTTTAATTATTTGATTTATTTATTTTTATTCATATTTATTTATTACTAACACTTTTATTAAGTGTCTTTATATGTACCTGGAGTTTCTTTATAAGGAAGCTACACCAATGGAGTTCAAATTATATTTTTGATTCATTATTGTGGATATTATTGACATTAGGCAAACCTTTGGTCGTTTCTTATATTATTGTTTTATTTTATTACTTGTATATATCGCATGTTTATTATACTTGTGTATTGTTTTTATCTCCTCCTCAATTTGAAAAAATGAATTTAGTCGGGACCCATAATTATAGATTTTGAAGGATGCCTAATACCTTCCGTTCGGAATCACTTGAACCCTTACCTAGAATCTATTGGTTTCGTAGACATTTTTATTTAATTAATTAATTGGTTTCCTAGTTTTTACTAAAATTAGGTGGTGACTCCCTTTAAAATTGTTTTATTCTTTAATTTTTTTTTAAATTAATTATCTTTTTATTCACCACGACTTTGCGCCTATAAGGATGTCAACACCCATGTCATATGAGTATTTTATGATTTGATTCAAAGCTATATTAATATGCATGCATAATGTTATGAAAGGATTTATGAATGAATGATGCTTCCGATTGAAGTATCAATGATGTTTTATGAAAATTGAGGCTTCTGGTTGAAGTACCTCATATGATGAATTAGTGATATGATTTGACCACTTCCAATTGAAGTGCCCCTTTTACTATGAAAATACTATCATGATTTAAATGCTTTCGATTAAGTGTCTCTTATGAATATGTTATGAAATCATAATTTTAAAGAGTTATTCTTATGATGTTTTATGAATGACTTGGTATTTCTAGATTCTTACCATTTGAAAAACTATGAATATGTTGTGCTTATGCATGTTTCCCGTTAGGAGTTTACTTAGCACCAAGTTGGACTTGCGACAATTACCCAGGTCCCAAAACTACCTGCCCCCATAGGTATATCCCGATTGGACATTTGCTAGCGGATCCACTTTAGCTCATGATTATGGTACTTACCTTGGGAAGTAGGACGCTCTCTTTTTGGTGTTGGAACAGTATATTGAACTCCATGTTATAACTAACATGGTTTATGTCAGTTAACGGTATCTCCCACAAAGCTTTATCTTTCTCAAGGACTTATGTGATGATTATGATTTAAAGAAGAATGCATGACCTTGTACTATGTTTTATGAAATCATATAATCAGATTATGTTATGCTTACTTGGTCATTGCATTATCATATTTTTAGACTTATCATGTTATACTCATGCATCTTTCCCCATATTCAGTATCTTCCGAGTACTGACTGCATACATCTCTCATGCCTATATTGTCTTATAATATAGGTTCTGATGCACATCACTCAAACCGTGGTTAGTATTGGATCTTATCAACTTTGCTCAGGATTGGTGAGTCCTCATGGTTCGAGGGCACCCCACATGTGTTTTCTTTTATGTTATTCACACTTACTTTCATTTTCAGATTGTTTGAGTAAGCTAGGGCTTGTCCTAGTCGCTCATTGTGTAGTAGAGACTTGTTATCAGATATAGTATGTTCTTTAATTATGGTCATTGTACTCTGATTTTGGTATCATTTTTGGTTGAGCGTTTGAGACTATGATTCCTCTTATCTCTCTCTTTCTGTTATGTTGATTATATTAGTATCATGCTATATCAAGTGGTTCGCTTAGAGTCTCTCGAGATTCTATTTTTCATGTCACGTAGAGGGGGTAGTCTTGAGTCGTGACATTAAAGATGATCCTAAAAAGACTGAGGCAATTAAGAACTGCCCCAAACCTCTTTCTCCCTCAAATATGAGAAGTTTCTTGGATTTAACCAGCTATTATAGATGAATTGCTGAAAGATTCTCTTCTATTATTTCTCCTTTGTCTAGATTGACTCAGAAAAGTAAAGTTTCAGTTGTCCGAAACTTGTGAGAAGAGTTTTCAGAAGTTGAAAACTTGACTTACTTCAGCCCCAATTTTGACTCTACTAGAAGGTTCAGATGGTTTTTGGTGTATTGTGATGCCTCCAGGATTGGCCTTGGTTGTGTGTTGATGCAACATGGTAAGGTCATAGCTTATGCTTTCAGGAAACTCAAGGTTCATGAGAAAATTACCCAACTCATAATTTAGAGTTGGCAACAGCGGTCTTTGCCTTGAAGATTTAGAGACACTATCTTTATGATGTTCATATGGATATGTTCACATATCATAAGAGTCTTCAATACGTGTTCAAACAGAAGGACTTAAATCTTAGCTAGAGGAGATGGCTCGAGTTGTTGAAAGTTATGATATGAGTGTCCTTTACAATCTGGGTAGAGCAAATGTAGTTGCAGATGCTCTTAGTAGATTATCCATGAAAAGTGTTGCTCACATTGAGGATGAGAAAAAATGGGTTGTTTCATGATGTTCCCAGACTTGCTCGCTTTGGAGTTTGTTTGGTTGATTCAAAAGATGGTGGATTCATCGTTCAGAATGGATCAGAATTATCTCTTGTGATGGATGTTAAGGAATAGTAGGATAATGATCTGACTTTGGTTGAATTGAAGAAATCGGTTCCCAAAAAAACAATTGAGGCTTTATCCTAAGGGGGAGATAGTGTGCTTCATTATCAGGGTTAGTTATGTGTTCCATATGTTGATGGGTTGAGGCAATATATACTATCAGAAGCTCATAGTTCTCAATATTCTATTCACCTAGGAGCCACTATGATGTACCATGATCTATGAGAAGTCTATTGGTAGAATGAGATAAAGAAAGATATTGCGAAATTTGTGGCCAAATTTCCAAATTGCCAATAAGTTAAGGTTGAGCATCAAAAACCTAGTGGTATGACTCAGGATATTAGCATTTCTATTAGAAAGTGGGAAGATTTGATTATGGACTTCATCGCAGGTTTGCCTAGAACGCATCATCAACATGACTCTATTTGGGTGGTTGTAGACATAATGACTAAATTAATACATTTCCTTCCAGTTAAGACATCCTATTCAGCCAAGGATTATGCTAGGGTTTACATTCGGGAGTTGGTAAAATTGCATAGAGTTCCATTGTCCATTATTTCATATAGGGGTACTGAGTTCACCTCTCAGTTTGGAGATCATTTTAGAAAGGTCTTAGTACTCAGGTTAGCATAACTTTTCATTCACAGACAAATGGTAAGGCCGAACAAACTATTCAAACTTTAAAGGATATGTTGAGAGCTTGTGTAATTGACTTTAAGGTAATTGGGATGATTATTTACCTTTGATTGAGTTTACCTATAATAATAGTTACCACTCTAGTATTCAGATGGCTACATTTGAGACGCTTTATGGTAGGAGGTGTAGGTCTCCTATGGGTTGGTTTAAAATTGGTGAGATGGGCTTGATAGGGCCCGAGTCAGTTCATGAGGCCATGGAGAAAGGTTGAGAACAACCCACAGTAGACAGACTTCTTATGCATATGTGAGGAGAAAGAGCTTGGATTTGTTGTAGATGATTGAGTTTATTTGAAAAATTCACTCATGAATGGGGTGATGAGGTTTGGTAAGAAAGGAAAGCTTAGTACCCATTATGTAGGACCTTACCGTATTGTGAGGCGTTGTTAATGTGGCTTATGAGTTGGATTTGCCTTCAGAATTAGCATCAATGCATCTAGTATTTCATGTTTCCTTGTTGAAGAAGCGCATTGGTGATTCGACTTCAGTTGTGCCTATTGTGAAGGAAAGTCTCTCTTACAAGGAGGTACTAGTTGAGATTATTTACCGTCAGGTTCGTAAGTTGAGGAATAATAAAGTTCCTTAAGTGAAAGTCCTTTGGAGAAATTATTTAGTTGAGGAATCTACTTGATAAAGCATATATGATATCCAAGTACCCCCATCTTTTTCCTTCCAACTCAATTCTAGCGTGAGGTAATAGTTCCTCCACAATACTCTTTTAGATTCATGTCTTTTAGTAATCTCATGTCTCAATATGCATGCATGTTCATGAATTCAGATCAGTTTTATCTCCATATTTTAGTACGGAGTCAATCACTCCTTCAGTTATCAGTGTTTAGCTTTGAATATTGGGTAGCAGATCCTTCCCTACTCTTTTAAGCCTAGCTATACTCCATTTGTAGACGAATATTACCAAGGGGAAGATATTTTAATACCCCAAATATTCCTAAGCCCAGATCAGACCTTGGAAAGATCAGAAGACTAAAATCAGCAAAGTTGGGTTTTTACGAACTGTGAAAGGAATCACGGGCCATGGTGGTATCCGTAGAGCAAAGCTTAGAATTTGTAAAATTGTAAGAGAGTTTCACGGACTATTTCACAGTGGGTCGATCTGTAAACCAAGACTCTAGAACACATGCAACTCTGTCTTTCATGGACAATTGTACGGTTAGTGAATAGGTCTACAGACCGTAGAAGCATTTGTAGATTGACCTTCAGAAACCCAAAAAATCTTTGTCTTTTACAGAACTTTCACGGTCTGTTTACCATTATACGGACCGTTAAGGGGCCTCCGACAGTTTTAAGTTAGGGTTGTTTTGGTCTTTTTCTACTCTTTTAATTCTTATACTATATCTTTTGAACTATTCTAAGTGGAATTAAGTGATTCCTAGTGACAATAACCTCACATTCACTCCTAACCCTCCGAAATTAAAGCCTCATCTCTCTCAAGTTTCCTCTCAAGCAAGAGCTAGATATCCAAGCTTCAAGTGTCCATTGAAGGAATCAAGCTAGGGTTTCTACTCCAGGTATGTGGAATTTCATCAATGGGTATCCCTTCACCTATTGAGTTCTAAAGAAACCTCAGATTTCCATGTTTTATGAATTCTCCAAACCTAGGGTTTCTATGATCTTCATGCATTTTCATTGTAAATCAGTTCTCTTCATGATTAGTCCCTTATTATATGATTTCAGTTATAATTCCATGATTTCAATGATAATTTCATGAACCAATAGCTTGCAAGTAGTTTCATGACTCAAAAGTATGCTATTTTTCATATGCATATCTCAGATTATTAGATTTTCATGATTTAGATGCTTTCAAATAAGATTATTAGATTTTCATGATTTAGATGCTTTCAAATAAAGTATATCCTAGATTATTTTCAGTTATCATGATATAAGATGCTTTCAGAGAAAGTATCTCTCAGTATGATTTCAATTATCATAATTTAGGAGCTACTTAGTATGTATCAGTTATCGGTATGATTTAGTATTATCATACTATTATTGTTCCTAGATTATGTATGTTTCTATTAGGAGTATACTTAGCACCGATCGACCTTAGGGATGAAGGTTTCCAGTCAGCGTTCATGGACCTTTAGTAGCAATCTCTAAGTTTCAGAACTATGTGCTATCGTAGGATTTGTCTCACATAGACATTAGCTTAATGGATCCACATTAGCTCAGTTATCAAGTCTCTTATGATGACAAGTAATAGGCACCCTCCTTTTTGTGTGGGGGAAGTACATTGAACTCCATGTAGTAACTTACATGATTTATGTCAATTTTAGTATCTTCCACAATCAAACTTTTGGTTATTTCATGACCTTGTACTTATGTATTTCATATCAATATATCTTAGCTTCATGTTATTTTACTTGGTCATTGCATCAACATGTTTTAGAGATTCAGTATCATCAGATATCATGTTGATCATGCATATTCCTCATACTTGGTACATTCAAAGTACTGGCCGCATACTTTCTGCCTATATTGTTTGATAATATAGATTCTGACATTCAGTATCCATCCCGTAGTTAGTACTATCGCTAATAAGATAGTAAAGCATTTGGTGAGTCCTCATCTCTCCGAGGACAACCCCTCATGTTCCTTTTAGTCATTTACTTTCAGTTCTAGATAGTTGGAGTTAGCTAGGGGTTTGTCCTAGCAACTCATATTAGTAGAGGCTTCCAGACAATCATATGTAGATTCAGCTTATGTCATTTCTTTGAGATATTAGTCTATCTCAATATTATGGGCTTTATTAAGATATTTTAGATTTAGCTTCCGCGTTTACATTTCAGTTTCTATTGATTTATGTTAATCTTAATGTCATGCCATGCCATGAGGTAAGCTTGGGGTCACTTGTGACTCTAAACAGTGTGTCACGTCTAAGTGGCAATCTTGGGGTGTGACAATTTTTGTGCAAGGGTCATGCTAATGTTTGATGTATCATTCCAATTTTATGTATAATTGTTGTGATGAGATAATATATATGATTTGACTAATTGTAAGTTAAGAATAAGAAGACCTGACCCAAAAGATGAATTAGAACTCAAAGCTATCACGACCCAAGTCTCCAGCCTAGCTGATACATGATGCTTGGAACCAAAAGTGATCCCATGCTAACCCTTGGCTTAACACATTTAGAATATCATATGAAAACTGAAGCGGAAGTTGTAAACAAAAATCATAACTAAAATATATTTCAAGAATTAATCTATTACAACTAAATACTAATGTCCGAAAGTCTCTAAACTGAATGAGATAATTTGTCGGGACAAGACCACGGGCTGCTTGAAAGCTAACACAACTGATGTGAATAACATAGACTGGAGTGAATAACATATACTGAATTACTGACTCATAACTGAAATCCTCTGAATGCGAGGAGGACTCACCCCAATGCTGAAAGTAGAGGAACTTAGCAGAATGTCTGCCTGCGAATTTGAATCAAGGTGTTGAAATCTAAATCTTAAAAATGGTGTAGCGAAAAGTAGCGTCAATACATAGAGTATATTGGTATGTAAGTTAAGTATGGGTCGCTAGGGGTTTTGACGAGCCGTGTACCCTGCTCGTGAACTGTGTCACCTGTATGTCTCCTACTTCGTGTAGGACTCTTTTCAAAAGACTATTTTAATTACCTAGGGTTTATTTTTGAATATTATCTTTTATCAGCGACTAGGTTTTGAATATTGGGAGTGTGGGGAAACACTATCTTCTATGTTCGAACACATATCGTAATCATTTTTACTTGGGATCAAGACTTGGCGTTATGGTTTTTAGTGTTGATAATCAAGAAGCTTTTGAGTTGCTAATCTATTAAGTTTATCTCATTATAGTTTCAATAATGTTTACTGTTATGTTTCTTGAAATAATGAGTGGCTAAATACCATAACTAGGGTTGTGGGAACCATGACGAAAACTTAGCTACAAATTCAAATACGAGTAATGTTAGTTTGTTAATTGCATATGTTGCTTTTACCTTCATAATAATTGTTTTCTAATGAGTGCACACATTAGAACTTGCCTATATTTATTACTTGTTCAAGAGAAAAGTAATAATAAGGAAGAGGTAAAATCAAACTCCATTAATTTGGTGTGAAAGGTTAGAGTTCGAGAGAAAACAAATGTCACAACAAATAAGCAAGGTAATCTCTAAAGCACTCTAAGACCGAGAGGAAAAGAGTGAAAATCATCTAATAGGGCTGAAATGCGTTTAGATGTATCTAACGTGCTGGAACATATAATATTAACAACAAACGGTCATTCGTATAGAAATCGAGAGTGAAGTGACCGTCATGAGGAACACAATCCTAGTCTCGTTTAATCAATCACTAAAATTTTGGAACTATAGTTTGGTCCAGGTAACTGTCATCTTAACTCCAAATTAGTTACTTGAACTCAAATAAGCCAATATTTACTTTTCACAATTTATTCTTTTCGGAAATATTAACCACAACTGGACACAAGCGTCATTAAGGTTTTTTCTACTGTAAATTCCCTATGGGATCGACCTCAACTCAATTTGAGTTTGATAATTGACTTTCACCATTTATACTTCTTAATTGAGTTGTAAGTTTGGACGTATCAGCCACTACAGCTAAAAACGGTATGAACACCGCTTAAGCAGTCAGACCCAAGATGGCCTACCACCACTAAAGTGGTACAGAGGCTACTAAAGCAGTCACACCAGCATCTTTGGCTTTAGCCAAAGGCTAAGGTGAAAACTTCTTTGAATTGGTCTTCAAGATTCATTCGGAACTTCGTAAATCAAAAGAACTATGATAACCTACCAAAATTGATATTTTGAACTCAATGGAATCGACGAAACAACCAACAGAGGTCATCTTGATAAAATGTTGACCCAAGTCAACATTTGCACAAAAATATACAAAATCAACAAAATACAATTTACCACAACTGATCACTCGAGATTTGAACCAAATGTCATTCTAGACAAAACTCAACATTCGGAGTTAACTGTACTGATGGAATTCTTATCTGAGCATGTTTACAAAGAATGTTTGCTGAAGTCAAGCCACACTTTCAGAAACTTCTCACCTAACTGCTCAAACTCACGTCAAAAGCCTCAAGACCTGAACCCATAGTGCCACTAGCACAAAATGGAACTTTCAAAGCTGATGGAACTGAGGGAAAACTCATATGACATTTGATTCTCTAGATGTTGACCAAAGTCAACTCTTTCACTTAAAAGTTTTCAAAAAGGGGAAGACTGTCATGACACAAAAATCGGGTAAGGTGGCATCTGCCTAATCCCATCAAGATAGGTCAGCCTAAACAACCCTCTTCAAGGGTAAATACAAAAGTAAAAAAGATATTAAGAACTAAAACACAACATAAGCATTGCAGAACTCATAATATAATAGACCTTTCTAAAAACCTGGTGTCAATAGTACAAGTCCCTAAGTATTACAATAGATTCAATAAAACTATAAGTCTGAATGTCTACAATACTAAAATAGTAGAAACACATAATCAAGAGTATGTGACATCTGTGGGGATGACAAGCAGCTACCTTACAAACTCTAAGATTAGGCCTTGAACGAAGATACTAGAGGAATGATAAAGACAGTCTGAGCTCGTAACCTACACAAGTATAGAAAGCAAGGGAGTTAGTACCAAACAACAATAGTACTCAATAAGCTTCCCTAACTGATCTTAAATAAGCAATACTAAACACAATTACCCAGACACACCATCTGAACCTCCACATTCTACAACCTACATTCATAACTAGCTCATCATAATACTTCACCAGTAACATAGACAGTACAGATTCAAACAACCCACACATCAGAATTTCTATAGCATCATCAAAACCTTCAGATTCAAATAGCTATGAAACATAACAACTCACTCATAAAGATCAAACAATGATGATGAGGTGAAATGCAATGTAATGCAGATGTCATATAGAGTCCGCATAGCATCATGGGACCCATGGGAAACTCACAAGGTCCATGCATCCTTCAGAACCTTTTCCATTTGCATAAACATCATTTACCGGAATCATTTTCCATCAGCATAAACATCACTTGCCGAAACTATTTTCCATCGGCATAACTCATTCGCCAAAACCATTTCCCATTGGCATATTAGGAATCTAAATCTCATAATAGTGTCTCAGAATCAATGCAAATAGGCATGTTCATATGCATAATAGGAGGATAATAAATTCCATAACAATACCCAATCATATTTCCCATTAGCATATCAAGAATCCAAATCTTATAATAGTGTCTCGGAACCAATTTAAATAGGCATGTTCATATGCATAATAAGAGGATGATAAAATCCACAACAATACCCAATCATACATAATCATGAAACATCATAAAAGAGAATCAATACGACCATTCAAGTCACTTGTGGCACAACACACATTATCATATCAACGAATTCATTTTATCCACAAAAAATCATTGCTAATATTCGGGCAATATTTGATAGCAAGTAAAATATATGAAGACCTTCACCATTTCTCATTACTCCCAAACACACAACAAGGCATACAAGGTTCAATACACTTAACAAAAAGGTCAAAGAAGTCCACTTTCCTTAAAAGAGAATAAAATCAACTTGGGATTTGAGTCTTCCCTTTACGATGAGCTTCTGAATCAAAAAAATCTAAACAAATATGGAAACCCCATAAGAAATCAAGAACATCGGTACCCATAAAGTTGATTTTGGAAATTGGGTCCAAATCGACCCAGAAAGTCAATCTTCAGGGCTAAGGTTAATTCTGTAATTTAATAAAAAATCATAATACCCAAAGTTTTTGAATCCCACAAGTGAAATCGATTGAAAAATGAGTTGAAATCATCCTTAAAACTACAATTTATCAAAACTCAATTTCTAGAGAATACCCTCCGACTTTGAATTCGAAAACAATTACTTTGGTGTTAAAATCGTGAAATCATAAGTGGGTAATTAACAAAGGGAGTTAAAATCAATTACCCAATCGATAAATCTTGAAACCCCTTTAAAATTGCCTCTCTAGAGCATTCAAGGTTCAACAATGGGGAAATGGGGAAGAAATCACTATTTGAGAAATTTCATTAAATTGCTAGGAAATTGCACTTTGTGATCGCGACCCCCACCTCATGAAAGCAAAGACTTCTTATGCGATCCCTCCACGAATTTGGCTACCTCTCTGTGATCCTAGATACCAAATGGCCTGACGCTTTGCGAATGTAGACAGCCCCCCACGAATGCGAAGGTCAATAGTTCGGCCTTCCGTGAACGCGGCCAGGGCCTCGCAATTGTGGAGGCTAGACTACCTGACCCTTCATGAACGTGGACAGGTCTCCATGAATGCAAAAGAGGACACCAAATACAGCAGCAACAGTAAAATATCAAGACACCAAAAATTCTCTGAAAGGACCCTCAAGATTCCTTCAGAATTTTGAGCACACACACTAAATATGATACCCAATAAAATTCGACGTTCCAAACTCAATGGCACCATCGAAATATGGATTTGAGGTCTCTTTGACACAGTACCCACCAAAGCAAAAATTGACCAATTTTCACCAAAAAAAAGACCAAAATGCCCTCAGAACCTATGAAAATTAACCAAGACCTTACCTAGGCCTAAATTCACCTTCTGAATCCAATAGAATCGTCAGAAATCTAATCTGGGCATCCAAACTCCAAATATTGACTAAAGTCATCTCTAGTCCTAAATTCACTTAAACTTCCAGCTCAAGGGCTCAAATTCGTATAACGACCCTGAAACTAAGAATGACAAAACTCTTAGACCAAATTCTACATTGCGAAAATGATGGAACTGATAGAATTCCATTTTGACACTCGTACCTCCGGATGTTGACTAAGTCACTTATATAAACTTAAGAGTCTCTAAAACTCTAAAACTTCCAAAAATTATAACTTTTCGATCCCGCTACAAAACTGACCTGATAAACTCATCCAGCATGACTCGAGGCAACGATTGAGAGGGGAAAATGATAATTTCTAAAAAAATTCTAAAAATGACCTTCATTATCATTACATTATCCACTACTAATAATTATTTTTGTCCTCAAACATATAGAAGAAGAAAGAAGAATACTCAACATTAACAAGAGCCCAATACATATTTTCCAAAGTTGGTACACAACTCTCCAAGTGAACTCATTCTTAGGGCCATACCATCAAGATAAACTACCAAGAACTGAACTTCCGAACAAAAATTGAATAATTTGAAAACCAAGAGTTATTACCAAGCAATAGACTAATGTATAAACCAAACCTGAACCGAAACTCTCTAAACCATAGCACAATTATCGATTACCACGAGAAATTCTAAATTAATAGCCGCTAAATTTAGGAGTTGAGCCAAACCCAACCACCAAACTCTCATAATGCACAAAACCATCATTGACCTTAGTAAAATGTAATGCTCATAGCATAATCCTCCCACGAGCTTCAAGCTGCAAAAACCTGATCTTTAGACAACATGTACTTCATCTGACCAAAAGAAGGAGATGATCAAGTAATGTAACACCTGGAACATGGTAAGATAAGTTGGAAAGGAAATATTACAAATTGGTTGCAGGTGCAGTTCTTACGAGCCCACCTACAGACCGTACAAGA
Organism: Solanum appendiculatum; assembly: GCA_018342035.1. Lineage (NCBI taxonomy): Eukaryota > Viridiplantae > Streptophyta > Magnoliopsida > Solanales > Solanaceae > Solanum > Solanum appendiculatum. The sequence goes on along the minus strand of JAGDQO010000681.1, from coordinate 145,677 downwards.
CCTATGGGCCGTAGGTAAGCAGTTGTGGAAGTGGGTGAGAAATTTGGAAAATGACAACTCCTAAAAGATTTCCTATGGTCCACAATGACAGACTGTAGATGTATGTATGACTAGTAGGAAGTGGTCATTGGTAGGGTTCAAAACTTGGTGAAATATTTTTGAAACCAAGGATTCTATGGTTGGGACCTACAGCCCATAGAAAGGCCTATGAACTGTAGGAAGTGCTCATTGTTTTCTCTCAGAAAATATGGTCTCCATTATTTGATCTATAGATGCCCAGGATGGTCTGTAGAGGTTTGTACAGACCTATTTAGTTCAAGGTTAATTGGGCCTTTTTCTATCATTTTAATTCCTAAAATATGTAATTTCTAGCCTATATCTAAGTCCTATAACTGAATTTACCCTTAAAATTATCCTATTTCCTCTCACTCACTCAAAACCCAAAAGTTCTCTTAAAGTCTTCTTCTCCAAATTCTCTCCAAGGATATCGAAGGAAAGCTAGGGTTCTTCAAGCTCTAAGTTCTTTTCCCCAATTCCAAAGCTTAGATTATCATGATCTAGATGCTTTTGATTAGTTGAATTTTAAAGATTGATTATGTTATGAAATCATGGTATATTAACAGAGCAATTCTTATGATTTATGAGTCTTTTTAATTTAATTAGTATTACTAGATCCTTACTTTTTCAAATACTAAAGAGGTATGAATATGATATTATTCTTTATGATTTCTATTGGGAGTTTACCTAGCATTGAGTGGATTTAGGCGATTCCCAAAGTCCTTGAACTAGTGCGCCCGTAGGATGTCCCAATTGGACAATTAACTAGTGGATCCACCTAAGCTTAAGTATATGGTCTTTACCTTGGCAGGTAGAATAATCTCTTTTTGGTGTGGGCATAAGACACCAGATTTCATGTTATAGCTCACAAGATCTATGTCAATTAACAGTAAACATCTCACAAAAGTTATGTTTTTCTTATTTAACTTATGTTTTATACATATGTCATGACTTTCCTATTACGTTAACCTCATTCTATGATTTATGACTTTATCTTATCATGATTTGATATAGTTCACTTGGTGATGTATTTCCATGTTTCGAACTTATCATGCTATCACATTTATGTTTTCTGTATTTTCTCCATATTCAGTATATTACGAGTACTGATGCATATCCGATATTCCTCCATCCAGCCATGGCTAGATTGAGTTGATTCAATATTCCTAGCAGATTGGTGAGTCCTCATGGTTCGAGGGCACAGCCTTATCAGTCTTTTATGTTTTTTTCAATCATTTCAGTTTTCAGACTATTTCGTGAGCTAGGGTTTGTCCTAGAAACACCTAATATTAGTAGAGGCTCTTGTCAGACTTAGTATATGTTTTTGCATTTCCATTCTTGTATTTAGAATCTCATATATTGAGATATTACTTTTGAGACTTCATCTTGTTTTATGATTCATTTTATTTCGTATGTTGCTATCTTAATGTCATGTTTACGTCAAGTGGCTTGTTTAGACTCTCTCGAGATCCTACTCATTATGTCATATCTAGGGAGTAGTTTGGATCATGACAAACTTGGTATCAGAGCCAGGTTTATAAAATATCTAGGAGTCTGACAAGTCACATTGAGTAGAGTCATATTCATAAGTGTAAAGTGCACCACATTTATGAATAGGAGACTACAAGATGTTTAGGAAACTTCACTTCTTTCACTACTCTAAAAAGATGCGATATAATTGAACTCTATAAAGGTCTTCCTCCTAACTCTTTCTCTATGAATTTCCAGAATATGCTACATAAAGAGCTCTCATGAGCAGGAATGTTGGTGACAATGTGGAACCAGAAGTTCTTTGAGCTTCGATCGATCCTTTGGCCGAGAAAGTATCTCATGCAAAGTTTAGAGCTACTTTATAAGTGTTAGCCCAAGCCATAACAACTAAATAAAATAGGGAAGTTTTAGCTTCCATGAACCCAATTGTGGGTACGGCGACAACAAGGGTAAGAGACTTCACAAGAATGAATCTTTCAAAATTTCATGGGTCAACAGTGGATGAGGATCCACAAGAGTTCATTGAGGGAATACATAAGATTGTGGATATCATGCGAGTGACTCTGCTTAAAAAGGAGGATTTGGCCACTTACTAATTGAAAGTGTTTTCTCAATTGTGGTTTGATCAATAGAAGGAAGAAAGTGCATTGGATGTGGGTCCCTTGGATTGGAACAAGTTCATAGGGGCATTTCTCAATTGTTTCTTTCCCAATGAGATGAGGAGGCTAAACTGCAAAAGTTCAAAAATATAAGGCAAGTAAACATAAGTGTGAAGGAGTACTCTTTGAAGTTCACCCAATTGTCAAAGTATGCTCCAACAATGGTTGTCAACTCTAGGGAACGAATAAGTAAGTTTGTTTTGGGTGTGTCTGAAATGGTGGTCAAAGAATGTCAAACTGCTATGTTGATCAAAGAGATAGACGTCTCAAGGCTAATGATTCATGCCCAACAAATTGAGGAGAAAAAGCTAAAGGAAAAGGCTAGAGAATCTAAGAGGGCAAGGACGGGTGGTGGTGATTTCTCACTCTAGGTCCGGTGGACATGGACGTTCTTAGTTTTGGCAAAGGTTCTCCAGTAAAAATCCATCAAGTTCTCCAGTTCAAAAGTTCAACAAGGATAGGGTGTTTAACCTTAAGCCCCAAGGTAGTGCTCCTAGTGTTCAAAATTTTCCCTCATGTAAGAGGTATGGAAAAAACCATCAGGGAAAGTACTTAGCCAGTTTGGGTGCATGGTTTGGTTGTGGTAAGTTAGGTCATAGATTGAGAGATTTCCCTTCGCAAGCTAGCAAGGGTAAGAATGGTCGTCAGGCTCAGCCTAGTGCTTTTTCTGATTTTGGTGGTGCTCCTCGTCAGAACAAGATCTATTCTCTTCAAACTCAACATGATCATATAGGTTCTCCAAATATGGTAACTGGTATGTAACGGGTCTTTCAATTTGACGTATATGCACTGCTTGATCCAGGCGCTACATTGTATTTTATGACTCCTTATGTGGCTATGAAGTTTGATGTCTGTCCCAAAGTTCTTGAAGAATCTTTTTTAGTCTCTACACCTGTTGATGACTCCATTATTGCTGGACGGGTCTATAAAAATTGCCCTGTTTAAGTTTCTCTAGTCACACCATTCGATCTTGTAGAGTTAGACTAATAGATTTTGATGTCATTCTTGGGATGGATTGGCTTCATTCTTGCTATGCTTGTATGGATTGTCGAACCCAATTGGTCACATTCCAAGTTCCGAATGAACCTATCTTAGAATAGAAAGGTTGAAGTTCAGCACCTATAGGTTGGTTTATCTCTTACCTCAAATGATTTCTAAAGGTTGCATCTATCATCTTGTTTGGGTTAGGGATACAAATTCTAAAATCCCTACTCTTGAGTTGCTTCTAATTTGTTAATGAGTTTCTAGAAGTATTTCTCAATGATCTTCCTGGTGTTCCTCCCAAATGAAAATAGAATTTGAAATTGACCTTCTTCAATATATGTAACCTATCTCTATTCCTCCTTAGTGTATGGCTCCGACAGAACTTAAAGAGTTAAAGGATCGGCTGAAAGATTTGTTGGATAAGGGTTTCATTAGACCGAGTATCTCACCATGTGGTGCTTCGATGTTGTTTGATCGAAAGAAGGATGGTTCACTTTGCATGTGCATTAACTACCGATAATTAAGTAAGGTCATGATAAAGAATGAGTATCCTATTCTGAGGATAAATTACTTGTTTGATCAACTCCAAGGTGTGAGTTTCTTCTCAAAGATTGATTTTTGATTGGGGTATCATCAATTGAGGGTAAGGAAAAGTGACATTCTGAAGATGGCTTTTCAAACTCAGTATGATCGCTATGAGTTCCTAATGATTTCATTTGGTTTGAGTAATGCCTCGACGACTTTCATGGCCTTATGAATAGAGTGTTCAAGAAACACCTCGACATGTTCATGATTGTGTTTGTTGATGATATTTTGATATACTCATGGAGTGAAGATGAACATGTTGATCACCTAAGGATCATTTTGATAATCCTCAAAAACTTTCAATTGTTTGCAAAGTTTAGCAATGTGAGTTTTTGTTGAGGTCCGTTGATTTCCTTGGCCATATTGTTTCTGGTGAAGGTATTCGAGTTGATCCTAAGAAGACTGAGGCAGTTAAGAACTAGTCTAGACCTCCTTCCCCTTCAGATATTTGGGTTTTCTTGGGTTTGGCCGGTTATTATAGGAGGTTTATGGAAGGATTTTCCTCTATTGCATCACCTTTGACTATGTTGACTCAGAAAGAGGCAAAATTTCAATGGTTGGAAGCTTGTGAGAAGAGTTTCCGAGAGTTGAAAGATAGACTCACTTCAGCCCCAGTTTTGACATTACCGAAAGGGTCCGATAGGTTTCTGGTTTAATCTGATGTTTCATGGATTGATCTTGGTTTTTTCTTGATGCAACGCGGGAAAGTTATTGCTTCTACTTTAAGAAAATTGAAAGTTCATGAAAAGAACTATCTGACTCATGATTTAGAGTTAATGGTGGTGGTCTTTGCTTTGAAGATTTGGAGACATTATCTTTACGGTGTTTATGTGGATGTGTTCACCGATCATAAGAGTTTGCAATATGTGTTCAAGAAAAAAGATTTGAATCTTCACCAAAGGAGGTGTCTTTAGTTATTGAAGAATATTATGATATGAGTGTTCTTTATCATCCGGGTAAGGTAAATGTGGTTGTCGATGCTCTTAGCCTATTGTCGATAGGTAGTGTTGCTCACATTGAGGATGGTAAAAAGGAGTTAGTTCATGATATTCATAGACTAGCTCGATTGGGTGTTTGCTTGGTTGATTCAGATGAAGGTGGTGTCATTGTTTGGTATGGCTCAGAATCATCTCTCGTTTTGAATGTAAAAACTAAGCAAGATCTTGATCTGATTATGGTTGAGTTGAAGAAAGAAGTTTTTGAAATATCCATTGAGTATTTCTCCCAAGGGGGAGATGGTGTCTTACATTACCAAGGTCGGTTATATGTTCTGAGTATTGATGAGTTGAGGAAATAAATTTTGGTGGAAGCGCACAGTTCTCGGTATTCTATTCACTCGGGAGCCACCAAGATGTACCGTTATTTATGGGAGGTCAATTGAGGGAATGGTATGAAGAAATATATTATGGAATTTATGTCTATGTGTCCTAATTGTCAACAAGTGAAGTTGAGCATTAGAGACCGAGAGGATTGTCTCAAGACATTAGCATTCCTACTTGGAAGTGGGAAGATTTGAATATGGATTTCATTATGGGTTTACCTCGCACTCATCAATAGTATGATTCTATTTGGGTTGTTGTTGACCGAATGACTAAGTCGACTCATTTTCTTCATGTGAAGACCTCAGTTTTGGCTGAAGACTATGCTAGGCTCCATATTCGAGAAATAGTGAAGTTGCATGGAGTGCCTTTATCCATTATTTGTGATCGAGGTACTCAATTTACTTCTTTATTTTGGAGGTCATTTCAGAAAGGTCTTGGTACTCAAGCGAAGCTTAGTATGGATTTTCATCCCAAGACCGATGGTCAAGCCGAATATACTATTCAGACTTTGGAAGACATGTTGAGAGCTTGTTTGATTGCCTTTAAGGGTAATTGGGATGATCATTTGCCTTTGATCAAGTTTGTTTATAATAATAGTTATCACTCAAGTATCCAAATGGTTCCATTTGAGACTCTCTATGGTAGGAAGTATAGGTCTCATATTATTTGGTTTGAAGTGGGTGAGGTTGCTTTGATAGGGCCGAGTTAGTGCATAATTAAGGCTATGGAGAAGGTTCTACTTACTAGAAAAAGGTTCAAAATGGCTCAAAGTGGACAAAAGTCTTATGTGGATGTTAGAAGAAGAAATATTGACTTTGATGTTGATGATTGGGTTTACATGAAAGGTATGATGAGATTTGAAAAGAAAGAGAAGCTTAGTCCCCGTTATGTAGGCTCATATCAAATTTTGAGGTGTTTCAATAAGGTAGCCTATGAGTTGGATTTGCCTTTCGAATTGGCATCGGTGCATCCGGTGTTTCTTGTTTCGTTGTTGAAGAAGTGTATTGGTAATCCTACTTCGTTAGTGCCTTTGAGAGTGTTGGTGTTAAGGAAAGTCTCTCTTATAAAGAGGTTTCGGTTGAAATCTTGGATCGTCAAGTCTGGAAGTTGAGAAACAAAGAAGTTGCTTCTGTGAAAGTCCTTTGGAGGAATCAATTAGTTGAGGGTGCTACTTAGGAGGCAGAAGCCGATAAGATATCCAAGTATCCTCATCTCTTTCCCTTCGTTTCAATTTTAGCATGAGGTATTAGTTCCTCATGTTTACTCTTTTGGATTCATGAGTTTTAGTTATTCTCTTATTTCCATATGCATGCATGTTCATGAAAAAACTTGATTTTTGTGATATGTTCTAGCTTGGGGTCGATTACTCCTTGGTTTTGTACATTTTGATGTGATTTTCATTCATGTTGGGTTGATTAGATCTCTTTCCCTACTCTATTCATGCTAGTTGAATCTAATTTGAGGACGAATGTTTCCAAGGGGGAGATATTGTAACACCTCGAAACTTGGTAAGTTGTCGGAAAGGAAATATTGCAAATTGGTTGTAGATGCAATTCGTACGAGCCCACCTACAGACCGTACAATGACCTACGGGTCGTAGGTAGGAAATCATGGAAGTGGGTGAGAAATTTGGAAAACGAAAACTCCCAAAAGAGTTTCTATGGACCACCAAGACAGCCCGCATATGTACGACTCGTAGGAAGTGGTCTTTCTAGACATAGTGAAATATTTCGAAAACCTAGGGTTCTATGGGTTGGGACCTACGGCCCATAGAGGTTTGTACTGACCGTAGGTCTGTTTGTAGGTACTTTTCGATAGTTTTAGTTCAGGATTAATTGGGTTTATTCGTATCTTTTTAACTCCTAAACTATGTCGTTTCTAGCCTATATCTAATTCCTATAACTGAATTTACCTTCAAATTATCTCATTCCCTCTCATTCACTCAAAACCCCAAAGTTCTCTCAAATTCTTCTTCTCCAAATTCTCTCCAAGGATATCAAAGAAAAGCTAGGGTTCTTCAAGCTCCCAGTTCTCTTCCCCAATTCCAAAGCTTAGATTACTCAAGGTATTTGGAAAATTCATCAATATATCCCTTTCAATCCATTGAGTCCCAAGAAATCCCAAAATTCTATGTTTTATATGATTCTTAATGGTTTCACTTATTTATGATTAAATTGACTATATTTGATCTTATAATGCATGATTTGACTCAAATATCATGTTTTCAAAGTATTTTATATGAACCCATGTTATATGTCTATTTTATTATCATGAATTGAAGCTTTGAAATTATGCATGCATAAGGAACTGTAGTGACTATGATTCTAGGGTGCTTTCGAATAAAGTATCTCATGTTTTATGAAATTAGGTTGCTTCCGATTGAAGTATTCTTATTTTGAAAGATTTCCATGATTTAGCCACTTCCTATTGAAATGCGGTATTACTAAGAAGAGATTATCATGATCTAGATGCTTTCGATTAAGCGTCTTTTAAATATTGATTATGTTATGAAATCATGGTATTTTGAATGAGCTATTCTTATGATTTATAAGTCTTGTTGATTGAATTGGTATTACTAGATCCTTACATTTTCAATGACAAAAGAGGTACAAATATGATATTATTTTTTATTATTTCCATTGGGAGTTTACTTAGCACCAAGTGGATTATGGCGATTCCCAAAGTTCTTGAACTATATGCCCATGTAGGATGTCCCGATTGGAAAATTAGCTAGTTGATCCACCTAAGCTTAAGTATATGGTCCTTACCTTGGAAAGTAGGACAATCTTTTTTCGGTGTGGAAGCAAGACACTGGATTCCTTGTTATAACTCACATGGTATATGTCGGTTAACGGTAAACATCCCACAAAAGTTATGTTTTCTTACTTAGCTTATGTTTTATACATATTTCATGACTTTCCTATTGCATTGACTTCATTCTATGATTTATGAATTTAGGTTATCATGATTTGATATGTTTCACTTGGTCATGCATTTCCATGTATCGAACTTATTATGCTACCATGTTTATGTTTAATGCATTCTTCCCTTATTCAGTACATTCTGAGTACTATGCATATATCTCTTGTACCTATATTGTTTCATAATATAGGATCCGACGTTCCTCCATCTGGCCGTGGCTAGATTGGGATGCTTCAGCATTGCTATGACAAAATAAATACCAAGACTGTCGAGAAAATACAATTCTCCATGATAGATCTCATACAAGCACTCTCAACAAAGTTCGCACACGTAGTACTGCTAGTATACAATAACTACCTAAAATTATCCTTTGTCTTACTCAAAATACTCCCTCACTTACATCCACAGTTAAAGCTTCTCCAGTTACCTCATTCCCACCTATTTGACTTCTCTCTACACACGATATTTCATTTGATCACCAACACAGCTTGAAACATATTCGGCTCATCAAAATCCAACATATTCACCATAATCCGACAATTGGAACCAAAAAACCGGTGCCAACAAAATATCATGACCTTACTGATCCTCTACTTATGTTTCCAAAACTGTCATTAGTGCCAAAATTCCCTGGTAAACACATTGTCACTCTCTGTAACTATGAATTATGAATTCTCTTTTTCCCAAAAGAAAGATTTATATACGCCCCAAGCCTACTTGGCATTCCATGTCAGAAACTGGTTCTACCCAAGGCTGATAGCACTAATTTCAAATCTGATAGTACTTTTCATCGAGCTAAAGCTATTGAATCATAAATTAATATCAGCTACATCCAACCTTTTGTATGATATGCCTCAACCACAATTCAAACAATTATATACTCATGCCAAATCTTAGGGATGCACTTGATTTGTTGATTTGATCACCCCAAGAATTATGTATACCAACATAACCTATATTCACCACCAAGTGTCTATGTAACTCATCATAATGGTCTTTGTAGTTTCCATCAACAAAGTAGTACCAATCCCGTTCAAAATCCTCAATAACCATATAGAACAATAAGTCCTTCCTGTAGTGCACCCATAAGTCACCTACCATAATTTGAACAATTCAACCCAACGTAAAAACGCATAATCTCCCACACATCATTGTTTTTCACCTAAACCAAAACCAAATCTCCAGAAAAGTCGTTCATAACCCCTTCATAAGTTTGTGCCGAATCAGCCCACATTGCATTGTCATACCTAAACTCAAAGGTGAAATTCTCTACAATCTTTAATTTTGAACCAAGGATCTATACTTGATATCTTATCTCTTCACATTTGTTACATTGAACTTATGACACATTTCTAAATACTTGAACTCTTCACTGTATAGACTCTTGTTCCTTTCGCTAACTTATTTACCAATCCTATCCTTTGACCAAAAACCTCTGACATCTTACCTCATACTCTAAACCAAAAACTTCCAATGAAACACTTCATTAGACCCATTGAAAATCATAAGTAGTAACTCCACAACCCAAACCATGCATAAGTCCTTTCAAATGCTCAATAATCGACATGATCAATCATTTCTTACCTTACCAATCCATATCCTAACAAACTCTACTGCCCTGAATGTAGACTTACAATGAAAAACATGAATCTCGACTCGATTCGCATATACCACTACCCTTAGCAATCAACATTAGCTCATAACTTGGGGATGTTAGGAAATCCCATACCTTAACTTATCATCAATTACTTTCCCATTGATCTCACCATATCTTTCATTAGAAACCCAAACTATGCTAGTTAACACACTCAAAACTACTATAGAACTCCTCACAACACTTGAGTCGAACGCTCGTAGACTTCTTTCTCAAAGCATACTTAACAATTTATAACCCTGCTGATGAACACACGACACTATTACAATAACCAGAGCAAGACGGATGAAGCAACATGTTTCTGAACTCAATTATCAACTCCCTAAAGGTAAACCCTTGGCCTTTGCAATAAGAATAAATATCCTTGCTCTCACCTTCTCCCGAAGGCCAACTACATCCCACTAAATTTTTCCACTATAAGTTGATATCCTTTCAATTCTACTCAAGCGGTGTTCCAAAACATCATACAAGTTTCCATATGACTACGCTACTCACCAGGTAGTAGCAAACCGCAACCTTAGATACCCACAAGACATCATTACTACACTGGATCCCTTTAACCGAAGACTCTTACCATATAGCTACATCCTAATCATACTCCGTCACGTGATCTAATTACCATGCTCATTAGCCCTTTCCATTATCATGAAGTCAACCTTATCGTTGACATGATACCTCAACCCACTTATACCAGTCAAATCCTGTGAATTAACCAATTCCCACACGTACCTTCTCATTAACATTCTCAATTTCCTTCATCCAAGTATACTTGCTGGAACTTCCTCTAACCATAATCTTGTCATTCCAATATCAATCTACTCTTTTTGGCTTATAATGAAATCACCGGTCCCCAAGTACAATCCTCGAAATACACTTCACAACTTAAACACATAAATACCTTACAATAGACCCACCACTATAATTTTCCTTATATACAATGCCTAACTCAAGCGTCCATAGTAAAAGCCAGTTAGTTCCCAAATGTGAGTGCAACATCAAACCTCACTACCCGAGTAGGTGAAACAACTGATAATTCCTTAAGTACTTAGTAGTCGCACCTAATAACCGATGTCTCCATTTCCATATACCACTAGTACCATTTAGTGAAAGTCGATTAGATCCACCACTAGATCACATCATTCCCACCAGGAAGATTGTACCCAGATAGCCCACACATTTATACCCATTAACTAACTACAATATATTACCAAATTCATTCCGTCTCTAGCCCAAAGCAATATGCACCTTTTTGTATGCCAGGTTGATAGCAGAAGTAACACATTACATTTAGGGGTTAACACAAATACCACTATAGTAGTCGTATCATGACCCTTTTTGATATACACTTATTCTATGAAACTACAGTAGAGATTCTGACCTCAGTTGGTGCAAAATCCTTCTCATCATACACTAAGCAACCCATCCTCGTTATGACAAACTTTACTAATTGTAGCCTCCAAAGTTACAGTGCTTATTACCTAGCCATTAACTATATCATGCTCAATTGTCAAACCACTTCAGATATCGTATATGCCACACAAGTATTGTTCCCCCTGCTGAATAACTAACCAAAAAAGATAGGAAAATCATGAATTCCCTAAAACCATTTTTCACCCTTGCCATTCAAATATCCTCAAAATGCATTGTTGAACTATAACCTTACTCAAACTCTTCAATCACAGAATGTTCCAAGTCATACCACACATCCTTTCCATAAGTTTCCCACTTCCACGTTAGTACCAGATCTAACACCAAAATCAAAAGATAACATCCCAACTGTATGCATGAAGAACAAAGCATGAGTCATCACTATAAGTGAGAGAATGGAACGAAGTGATAGGAATCCGACTGCACCAAAGACGCCCTGTAGAGAATCAAAAAGTGAATACTTTCCTAAAAGTCACCATAGCCTCTCTAAGATAAGTAACGGGCGTCTCTGCACCGATCCTCGAGACTCTATTAGACATGGCTTGTACACTATGAGACCTATGAAACCTGGGCTCTAATACCATATGTCACGACTCAAAAATTGAGTGTGATGGCACATGTCTTATCCCACAAAGACAAGTCATCCTAACAGCCCTCGACAAGGGTAAATGCAGAAGTAAAAAAGAGATTAAGAACTAAACATAACATAAGCATTGTGAAACTCATAATATAACAGAACATTTCTAAAAACCTGGTGTCACGTGTACAAGCCACTAATATTACAACAGAATCAATGAAACCATAAGTCTGAATGTAATCAAGAGTATGTGACATTTGTTGGGATTCCATGCAACAACCTCACAAACTCCAAGACTGAACCTGGAACGAAGATGTCAAGGAATGATCAAGATGGTTTGGGCTCATAAACTACACAAGCGTAGAAAGCAATGGAGCAAGTACAAAAAAACAATGGCACTCAGCAAGCATGCCTAACTGACCTTAAGTAAAGCAATACCGAACATAAGTAACCACACACCATACAAACCTCCACATACTACAACCTACACAAGAATAAGAACCAGTCCATCCTAATAGTTTACCAGTAACATAGACGGTATAGTATAGGTAGTACATAACAACCTATGTATCAGAGTTTCTATAGCATCATCAAAACCTTTCAGATTCAAATAGCCACGAAACATAACAACTCACTCATAAAGATCAAACAATAATGATAAGTTGCAATGTAATGTAATGCAGATGTCATATAGAGTGATGCATGTCTGTCCTAACAATACACACCAGCTACATGGCATCACGGGATCCATGGGGGACTCACAAGGTCCATGTGCCTGCCGAGACCATTTTTCATCGGTATAAACATCACTTGTTGGAACCATTTCCCATCGGCATAAAAATCACTTGCCGAAACTATTTCCCATCAGCATAACTCATTCGCCGGAACCATTTCTCATCAGCATATCAATAATCCAAATCTTATAATAGTGTCTCAAAACCAATGCAAATAGGCGTATTCATATGCATAATAAGAGGATAATAAATTCCACATCAATAACCGATCACACATAATCATGGCACATCATAAAAGAGAATCAATGCGACCATCCAAGTCACTCATGGCACATGACACATTATCATATCAACGAATTTATTTTATCCCCACAAAATTATCACTAACATTAGGGCAACATTTGATAGCAAGTAAAATAAATTAGGGCCTTCACCATTTCCCATTGCTCTCAAACACACAAAAAGGAATACAAGGTTCAATACACTTAACAAATGGTCAAAGAGTTCCACTTATCTTAAAAGAGAATAATCACCTTCCCTTTATGATGAGCCTCCGAATCCACAAAATTTAAACAATTATCGAAATCACAGAAGAAATTAAGAACATTTGTACCCATAAAGTGGATTTTGGAAATTGGGTCCAAACCAATCCGAAAAGTCAATCTCAAGGGCTAAGGATATTTCTAGAATTTTATAAAAAATTATAATACCCAATGGTTTTGAAACCCTCAAAGGAAATCGAATTGAACAAGAGTTGAAATCATCCTTAAAACTCTAATTTATCAAAAACTCAATTTCCAAAGAAAACCCCAAAACTTTGAATTTGAAAAAAAAAAAGATTTTGGAATTAAAATCATGAAATCATAAGTGGATAAAGAAGAAAGGGAATTAAACTCACTTACCTAATCGATAAATCTTGAAAATCCCTCTTTAAAATCGCCTCCCTAGAGCTCTCAAGGTCCAAAAATAGAAAGAATGGGGAAGAAATCACGTTTTGGGAAATTTCATTAAACTACCAGGAAATTACTCTTCGTGATCGGGGGCCCCACCCATGAACGCGAAGACTGCCTACACGGATTCTTTTTGAATACAGCCACCTCTCTGTAACCACGGAAACCAAACAACCTAACCCTTCACGAACTCAAATAGTCCCCCCATGAAAGCGAAGGTCAACAGCTGGCCTTCCACGAACACGGCCATGGCCTTATGATCACGGAGGCTAGACTACCCGACCCTTCGCAAATGCAGAAAGGGCTCCGTGAACACGAAGGAGGACATCAGATATAGCAGAAACATCATAACAACATGACACCAAAAATTCTTTAAAAGGACCCTCAAGATTCGTTAGGTATCCCGAGCACACAAACCAAATTCGACATTCCGAACTCAATGAAACCATCAAAACATGAATTTGAGGTCTCCTTGAATCGGCACCCACCAAAGCGATATTTAACCATCTTTTACCCAAAAAGATAAAAATGTCGTCGGAACCTCTGAAAATTGAATCAAGACCGCACCTAGGCCTAAAATTACCTCTTGAATCCAATGAAATTATCGAAAACCCAATTTGAGCGTCCAAACTCTGAACATTGACAAAGTCAACTCGAGGACTAAATTTACTTAAACTTCTAATTCAAGGGCTCAAATCCATAGAACGACTTTGAAACTAAAAATGATAACACACCTAGACCAAATTCTGCATTCTAGAGCGGATCAACTGACAAAATTCCATTTCGAGACTCGTAGCTCCAAATGTTGAGTAAAGCTACTTATATCAACTTAAGAGTCTCTAAAACTCTAAAACTTCCAAAAATCGTAATTTTGTGATCCCACTACAAAACTGACCTCATAAACTGATCCAACATGACTCGAGACAACTATCGGGAGGGGTAAAATTGTAATTTATAGAAAATTTCTAAAAAAGACCTTCAAAGTCATTACAAAGACTCACACAACACACTCCTGAACACCTTGGAAAATGTGTCACCTATTCCAGCACACCACAAATACTACATAGATGCTACAGAAAGGGTCAAAATAGTAAAAATCACAAGGAAGCATGTAAATGACCACGACAGTCATGCTACTAATTTGTAATAATGTATTATACCCTATAGACATACTATCTAAATGACGTTGATAACACAGACATGAAATTGGATTTCTTATGAGCATGTTGTTTAAATGACGGCATGGGCATGCAAATTTAACACTTAGGCATAACGTATATAAGACATGCTGAAGATTAATTTATTATAGGCAAGATTTCTAAAAGATTTTTAAGACGCTACACTTTAATGCTTATGCATGTGATTACATGGGTATGTTAATAAATAAATTTCTATTTTTAATGATTTCTAAATACATTTAGTTACATGGATTAAATTACTATAGGCAAGATTTCTACAAAATAAGATGCTGACATGAGACCCATTTTAAGTTGTATGAATAATCCTATGAGAATGATATCTAGATAGGTTTAATAGGAAAAGAATTACCTATAGACATGATTTCTAAGCACAAATTATATCTGGAAAAATATTTAATGACTTTACAATATGCTGCGAATTCAAAATGAAAAATCCTATATCATGATGTCTAATGTAGAAGTTGCATGCTTTTTTATTAACATTAAATGCCATAATTATTGACAAAATAAACATACATTATAGGAACTTTAAAATAACACTTATATAGGCCTACTTTCTAGTAATGCTTTATATATGATTAGTACTAATGTTAACAAATTTTAATATGCTTTCTATGATCAAATAATTCCTATAGCATGCTTCTAAACGTGCACAAGTATGTTATGATAAAAGTAAAGTAAATATCAAGCAGCACGTTAGTTCCCCTCCCCCCCTCCACCTTAGACAATCCATTAAATTCCTTCATTTATATAGAGAGAGTTGGTACAAATTATCACAAACCATAAAAATAAAAGGTTTAATACACAAGATTATAAAAACTCTTAAATAAGACTATCACGTCAAGAATAATAACAATTTTTATTTTTACTTACATGAGCAGATACTTGATGAGTCAGAGATTTTGACTTATTTGAGGCCTTTTAGTTCAACAAATAGCGTCCTTAATGCTTTTTTATGCCCATATCTGATGATTAACCATTTTTGATAGCTATAAAGGCTTAAGAACAAGGCAAGGACAAACTCATGTAAAAAGAGGGCAAAAACATAGAAAAATAAAGAAAATGTGAAGTTGATGCTCGCTAAAGGCACTTGACGACTCACCAAAAGTGTCAGACCTCACCAAAAATGACAGAGTCTTCTCCTGAAAATCTCAAGGCAGGTCGGTGAGAAGAAGGAACAAATGGCAACTCGCCGAACTCTATCGGTGAGATGAAAAATACTCGCTGAAATTGACAAAACATCTTAGCTAAAATAAATATCAAAAGGCGAGCTTAGGTGATAGTCAACGACTCGCCGAATTTAAACGACAATGTCCATCGGGCTCGCCAACTGAGGTTCAAACACCTGAAGCCTGAAGTCAAAAAAGAAAAGGAGAGAAGAAGCACCAGTAGATGACTCACCGAGTGAGTCGGTGAGCTCAACTAATATCGCCGAGTGGGTCACTATATGAAATTTTGGGTAAGTTTTGGGAAAAGTATAAATAGCTGAGAGGAAAGAGAAAATTCATCTTACACTTTTTGAAATTAGAGTAAAGAAGAACATTCCAAGATTTTGTGTGTTAAGAAAGCTTGTATTCCATTTTTAGTGGAATTTGAAGTGGGGTTTCTTAGATTTAAAGTTGTAATTCAACAATTCTGATGGCTAAGAATGTTTTTAGTATAATTTCTGTTAATTTCACTATGATTAGCTAAAACCCCAAATCTAGGGGTGTGCAATTGAAGTCAGGTATTGATTAATTTAGTGAAATTTTGTGTATTGCTCTGTTTTGTCGGGTATTGACTAATTTAGTGGAATTGTGTATTGCTCTGGTTTAAATTAGGTTTCATGGATTTAAACTGATTTTCATGTGTTAATTTATGATTCGAGGTTGCAAATTTGGTTTTACTTTAGATCTTCATGTATTGCTTGAAAAGGGTTACATGAAGTGGGTAATTAGTTAGATGCTTGCATATTAAATTTAAATTCTTTATTTGCTTGAGAAAAGGAATTTGGGGTTTCATTTCTAAATGCTAGATTTACTTGAAAGAGAAAATCTATGTTAAGGCAATGGATTGTTTAGTAGATTAGACTTTGAAAAGAGCTCCTATGATAAGCATGTTGTAATTGAGAAATGCAATGTGTGTTTGAGATTAATCTAGCCTATCCATGGGTAACTAATGTTATAGAGCAATCACATTGATCCATTTTTTGAAATCAATATCCACTTCCGCACACTCCTTGATTGTTACTCCACTTGCAAAACACTCTGTTTAATTTACTCTTGTCAAAATTGGTTACTAAATCATCTTAATTTGATATTTGTATTCATCCACACTTGTTACTATCTCATTACAATAGATTAGATCACAATTTAACTTTGTAATTGAATCTATATACCACTCCCGGTGAGATTTAACCCCAACCTCATACGTTGGGTAATTATATTGCTAAACCTACTCATTGAATTTGAGTGTTATCAAAAATAGTGCCACTGCCGGGGAGTGGTACTTAGAATTCTTTTAGTGAAGTAATTTTGTAAATTGATTCAGCTATAGTAGAACACTCTTACCATTTGTTTCTTTGTTGTGCTCTTGATAGGTGATGATATGAGTGTCATTGGGAGCAATGCCACTAGACACAATGGGCAAAATGATGATGTTGGGAATTTGGACGACATGAATTTTAATGTACTAGGGAGTATGGGAACCATCCTGTTACCCATAACTTTGGGTAATGTTATATTTCACGTGATCGGAACCATGCTCCAAGTACTCCAAATGAAGGGAACATTCAGGGGTCTAGCTCATGAAGATCCCCATGACCACATTCACAACTTTGTGGATGTATGTGGTTTATTCACGTTCAAGAATATCACTCAAGAGTCCATTCAGTTGAGGTTGTTTCCTTTTTCTCTTATGGGGAAAGCAACGAAATGGTTGGCTGAATTACCAAAGGACTCGATTACTTCGTGGGAAGAGCTAACCGAGGCATTCTTTGAGAGATTCTTTCCTCCTTAGAGGATAGTGAAGCTTAGGGACATCATTCAAAATTTCAAGTGAGTTGATGGTGAACCAATCTATGAGATATGGTTGAGGTTCCAAAAGTTGGTGTTACAATGTCCTAATCACGAGTTTCCAAATAAACTGTTGTTGTAATAATTTTATTGAAGTCTTGTTATCGTGAACAAGGGGATAGCTAATCAACTCATCCGAGGTGGAATCATGAGACAACCGTTTGAAGTGGCTTCGGGTTTGCTTGATGAGATGGCCAAGATCAACCGTGCATGGCATACAAGGGAAGATCAAGTGTCCCCTCTCATTTTGGGTTTGACTAAAGAGTAACTAGAGAAGAACCAAGAGCGTGATGAGAATATGGCAAAGATGATGATCCAACTTGATTTGTTGTCAAAGCATGTCATGGGGGTGGATTCAAGTCGGTTAATGCGGTTGGTTCTAGTAGTGGGTTGAGCCTAAAAATGAAAAATTTGAAGCTATGTATAATGAAGAGGTCCAATTTTTAAGCAACCAAGTGGGAGTCCTCATCCGGGCTATCCAAGGTTGGGCGAGAATCAAGGTTGGAAAAAAAATTGTGATAATAGTTGGACAGACTGTGAAAGGAATTGGCGTGATAGAGGCACAAACTAGAGGGAGCATGAAGGTGACAAAGATGATATATGCCACCTCATGACCGTCCCAAGCCAAAGAAACAACAAGTGGATCCAGAGAGTTTTCAGACTAAAGATATGTTGGTAAGAATCCTTAACAAGGTAGAGGGGTCCGACAAGGTGTGGAAAGAACTGAAGACTGATTTCTTCACTTTGACCCAAACCATCACTTCTCACTCAGTGTCAATCAAGTAATTTGAGGTCCAATTGGGCAAGATTTTAGCTCATTTAAACCAAGACCAAGAGGGAGTTTACCAAGTGATACGATTACCAACCCAACGAATGATGCTTGAAGGCATGTCCACGTCATGCCATGATGTTAAATAAGGCTCTTCTTGGGAGGCAACCTAAGTTTTTAGTGGTTTTTCAATAAAGTGTGTTGAATGTATAGGTGGGAGTGAAGTTACCAAGTGCAGGAAAGATTGGTGAGATGCACGCCTGGTTAGCGAGTCACCGAATAGACTTGGCGAACATACCTTTGCTCACCTTATTAGTTCCAAAAACTTGCAAATGGTTTTTTCAATTTTGGCATACAAAATCTCATTCGGTGAGTCGCCATTCTACTTCGGTGAGATAAATCAGGTTTTCCGAGTTGAAATTTGAGTTTTGTGATTTGAAGAGGCAAGATTGGCGATCTTGAGCTTCTTTGTCAAGTAACCAAACCGGTTCGGCGACGTTAGTCGCAGCTCGCCGAGTGGTTATCAGTTGGAAGGCCAAGGGTCTTTGACCGTTTAAATGCCAAGTCTTTTAAAATTCCTATTTCTTCTTTCTCACTCTCTAATACATAGTTATAAATAGTTCTTCTGCACTTTTATCTTCAATTTACTCTATTGGATTGCATATTTGCGAGGATTCACTTGTGCCCAAACCTTTGCCCGCATTGTCCTCTCGTTCTAGTCTCTAGAGGTTGGTTTTTTATTCAATTTTTGTTACCTCTTGTTCTTCGTGGTTAATGAACTCGTTATTCTTGGGATTGTTGTTGCTTTGTTTAGTGCTTAATTGTATTAGGTATTTGATTGGATGTGAATGGCTGATTGCCTAATGTTCGTAAATGTCAAATCATGTCTGTGTGCTTAAATTTTATGGGTATTGGGGGTTATTAGTTGAAATTGATCTTAAATTACATGTGGGTCTTGCTTTTGTAACGTGTGGGTAAAATCTGATTAATCCGTACTCAATAAAAAGGCGTGAATTTTGCCCAATGATAGATTGGGTGACGTCATTCTTAAGGAAAAATCATCGTTTTGTTGTGTGTTGTTGAAATTGGGGGAAGTCTGACTACGCGAGATGAATTGATATGTTGGATAGGTATAATATTGTGCAAATTGTGTGCGGGCATTGATCGTTGTTTGAAAATCAAGTCGAATTTTGAAAAATGGGTGAAAGCGCTATAAATTACCTGTTTGGTGCGCTTAGTCGTGCTCGCCATGGTGATTCTGTGAATAACCGTATAAGTCCCAGCTCGCCCTTTGGTTTCAAATTGTGGTGATATTTTGTTCTCTTTCTCTATTGCCCCTGAATGGTTGTGATTGGTTTGGATGATTAAAAATTTTGCACAGTCATGGTGAATATTAGAGTATCGATCATGATCAATATCGATGTCTTGGATAGTGTTTATGATGAGAAGTGTGTTTGTGTTGATGTTTCAAGGAAATTCAAATAGCATGAATCTTGCGTGAGCTTATAGAATCTCTTGGTGACTAATTGTGGATCGATTGTGAGACTTGCAATAACCATTGCATGCAAGCTTTATCTTGTAGAGATATGCCCAATGATATTGTTTGAAGTACATTGTGTGGTGAGGATTACTTGAAAAGCATGTGTGTGGATTCCTGGAATTTTCCTTATTGGTCTAATTGTTTAACTTTGGCGAATGAAAGAAATGATCATAGGAACAAATTCTGAGAGTGAGCCCAATTATCATACCTACACTCTGACTACCTTGTGAGGGTGTGCAACCATTTTGGCATCAATTGAGCCTAATCCGTTTGTTGACAACCTTGTTGAACTATTGACCCAAAAATGTCACTCCCTTCTCACTCATAAATCTTTTTTGAAGTATTTGTTTGTATGAATAGCCAACTTAGGCCAAAAGCCTAAGTTGGGGTGTGGTAAGAAACCAGGAAAGAATCCGAGTGAAAAAGAAGTATGAGACTCATCCTTGGTTCTTGTGGAAAAAAATGGAACCCCTCCATATAAAAAAAAAGAGAGAAGAAAAGAAAATGAAATGAAAAAATGTGTAACCAATTGGTTTTTTGATTATCTTTATTGCATGATGGAATAAAAGGGGTTCCCAGTGAATTAAATAAGAAATGAATGCTTTGAATTGCATGAGGTTGAGTCTCTTTGTCAAAAGGAAGAAGGAAAATGAGAAGAGGTTAAGTTGAGAGCAACAATGCTTCAAAAAGATGAAGTCACTAAGCCAAATTGATCATACCTTTGTCCTCAGCCCCATTACAAGCCTGAAAAAGACCTTTGAGATGTTGCTAAAGCTAGATAATGTGATGATTGGAAAATATGGGAAAACCTATGGGTTGAAACATGCATGCATTTCTCTTTGAGGGTGTGAGAGTTGTGTTCATTCATAACTTAATTGTTGATATGCTTTGTGAGAGCATGGAATCGTCTTTTGTTGTGAGGGCACTTGAATACTGTTGTTAAAGCATAGGTTTGCATCATGAGTAAGCATTCGTGAGCTTGAACTTATATTGATATCGGCTAGTCATCATTTGACGCTTTTTGTGGATAATTGAAAATTGCATAAACTTGAAGTTAGCCTTGTGATAGTACTTGCATGTTGGCTCACAAGAAGAACTATTTGTAGACACCCTTGTTGAACTGATTGAATTCTTGATATACTTGAGGACAAGTAAAAGTTTAAGTTGGGGGTGTTGATGAGTCAGAAATTTTGACTCATTTGAGGCCTATTAGTTCAAAAAAGAGCTTCGGCTTGAACTTATTTTACTTTCATATTGTATTTCTATTAGATCGAGTTGATATATGTAGTTTCATTATCGCTAATTAAATATCATTATCAACCAAAACGATTCCTCAATGTGTGTAACAGACGGAGCAATTTGAATTATTGTTCATCGCATTTTGTGAAAGGATGCAGTCCTTAATGCCTTTTTATGCCAATATCTGATGATTAACTTTTTTTTGTAGCTATGAAGGTTTAATGACAAGGCAAGGACAAATTCATGCAAAAAGTGGCCAAAAACATAGAAAAAAAAATGTGAAGTTGATCCTCGCTAAAGGTACTTGGCGACTCGTCAAAAGTGTCAGAGCTTATCGAAAATGACAGATTCTTCTACTGAAAAGCTCAAGGAAGGTCGGCGAGAAGAAGGGACAAATGGTGACTCGCCAAACTCTATCGGAGAAATGAAAAATACTCACCAAAATTGACAGAACAGTTGAGCTAAAATAAAGATCAAAAAGGCAAACTTAGGTGATAGTCAATGACTCGCCGGACTTGAATGGCAATGTCCATCGGGTTTGTCAATTGAGGTTTAAACACCTGAAGGTTGAAGTCGAGGAAGAAAAGACAAGAAGAAGCGTCGACGACTCGCCGAGTGAGTCGGTGAGCCTAATTAATATCATCGATTAGGTCACGATATGAAATTTTGGCTGAGTTTTGAGAAAAGTATAGCTAAAAGGAAAGAGAAAATTCATCTTACACTTTCTGAAATTAGAGTATAGAAGAACATTCTAAGATTTAGTGTGTTAAGCAAGCTTGTAATCTAGTTTTGGTGGAATTTGGAGCTGAGTTTCTTAGATTTGAAGTTATAATTCAACAATTCAGCTGGATGAGAATGATTTTGGTACAATTTCTGTTAATTTATGTATGATTAGCTAAAATCCCAAATCTAGGGGTGTGCAATTAAAGTATTGATTAATTTAGTGAAATTTTTATATTGCTCTATTTTACATTAGTTTTCATGGATTCAAATTGTTTGTCATGTCTTGATAGTACTTTAGATCTTCATGTATTGTTTGAAAATGGATACATGAAGTGGGTAATTTGATGCTTGCATATTAGATTTGAATTCCTTGCTTGAGAAAAGGAATTTGGGGTGTCATTTTTAAATGTTAGATTTTCTTGAAAAAGAAAATCTATGTTAAGGCAAAGGATTGTTTAGTAGATTCTACATGGGAGGCTTTGAAAAGAGCTCCTATGATAAGCATGTTGTGATTGAGAAATGCAATGTGTGTTTGAGATTAATCTTGCATATTCATGGGTAATAATGTTATTGAGCAATCGCATCAATCCATTATTTGAAATCAATATCCACTTCGCATACTCTTAAATTGTTACTCCACTTGCAAAACACTCGATTTAATTTACTCTTGTCGAAATTGGTTACTAAATCATCTTAATTTGACATTTGGATTCATCCACACTTGTTACTATCTCACTACAATAGATTAGATCACAATTTGATTTTATAATTGAATTCTTCCAAATACCACTGCTTGTGGAATTCGACCACAATCTCATACGTTAGGTAATTATATTGCTAACAATCGCCTACTCATTGAATTGTTATACCACCGTTAGCAATATTGAATGTCAACAGCTAATTATAACTAAAAAAAACTTAAGTGTGAAGCAATTTTTAGGAGTTATATAGCACATTAATTTAGTGTGCTCTATGCCTCCACCGACATTAAGGGTCTATTTGGAAAGTCACCAGGTAATTGAAATTGGTGTAATTACTAGGGTAGTAATTACCAGCATAATAATCACACAACCTAGTAATTACATTGACCTGTTTATCTGTCACAGTGTAATTATAAATGTATTGTTTGGTTGCACAAGTGTAATCATAAGATTACATTGAATTTTAAAAATTAAAATTAATTATCTAAAATTAAAATTTTATATTAGACAAATAAGAGCCCTTATAAATGATATTAAATTGTATATTTAAGATATACATTATTTTTTGAAAATATATAAATTAATAAATATATGTTCTTAACTAATATTATAAAAATAATATATTTATATTTTTCAATTTAGTACATTTTAATTAAATTAATCATAAAAACTAAAAGTACAAAATTTCTATGAACATCATGAAATGCATGTTTGAAAAAAAAGATTAATATTATAAATATAATGTCATAAAATTATAAACACATTTGACAAAAAGATAATCTATCAAGTCTAACTAAAAAAAATAGGTTGCAATGTAAAATATACAATCAATACTTCTAAAACAAATGAAATAGAAAATATAACATAAGTTTTAAATTCAAAACAAAAAATTTAACATAATAATTTTATGTCAAATTTCAACACAACATACATAGATATGATTTAAAAGAAAAGGAAAACGCAAGTCCATAACCTTGATCAACAATGAATTCTACTTTAATTTAAAAATTAGGATACTACCAAAATTATACTAATAATTTTTTTTTTGATAATACGAAAAATTGCATGGAGTCATATGAAGTAGAGGTTGATAATGAGAAGGAAATGAAATATAAATAATATAAAATAAAAATATATATTTTTAGAAAATATTAGAATAATAAAAATAAAAAACAAATTAAAATAATAAAAATAAAAAATAAATTATAATAGAAATTAAATGAAAGAAATTAAAAAATAATCAACCTGTAATTACACCAATTATTAGCAATTCACGACTTTCCTGTAAATTGGAGAGTGTGTTGACCAACTAAAAGCCTTATTTTTTTTCTAATTATCTATTGGGTTTTTTGCTAAAATATTTTGGGAGAAACTACTTGCAATATCAACTGCCGATATTCCCCACCCAATTTTCTATTTGAATCATTGGTTAAAATTCTCAAATGTCATTACATACCAATTCCCTAGTTTCAATCTAAATATTGGATACATAATAATCTGTACAACCATTTTCCTAGTTCCCCTACCATGATATAGGTCACTTCGTAAACGTGAATACTCTACTTTACCTGGTTCAAATGCAGAAAGGGCTAATAAAAAAATTAGAGCTGCAATGCTAAATCTGGCTGTTGTGGGGATCCAACTCGTAAACTAGAACTAGGGGAGCCTGAAGTTTGGACTTTGACATTCAGGTCCGGCGGATTCGGAAGAGATACCCTATACTGCACCGCAGATACAGAGGCAGGTCGAGAATCTCCAGAAAGCCTAGCAGTCTGCTCTGCACCTGGAGCTAAATTCCCAGAATGCAATGTAGTCCAGCTTTCTCGTAAACTGTTTTCCAGAGAGGAGACACGGTTTGAAGGTGACTGATGAGAGGATGAAACATCTCTTCTAGGTACTGTTCCAAGCACTTGACCATCAGGCCTTGAGGTGGCCTCTTGTAGGCCTGGTTCACCTTTAGGCATGGACAACCCTTTTACGTCCATTTGTGCAGACAAATCATACCCAAACATACCACTGAAACCATTTCTTGGGTTTGCGGAAGGTTTCTGCTTAGCCTGGGAGTTATATGCAGGAAATGCACAGGGAAAATCACCACTGGCCTCTGCTAGTTCATTTTGGTTCAATGTCTTACCAGCTTCAACAATTTCTCCCCGAAGAGATGGTGTAACGACTCTAGAAGAATGGTGATCAGCTGCCAAGCAATCTGATGATTTGTTCTGAGATGAAAAAGTAGACAATAGTGTTGATCCTCCACCTTCTCCTACCCATCCAGGACCAAACTTTACTTCAGCAGGTAAAACATTTTCTAACTTCTTAGAAGCTACTTTCCAGACAACAGGCCCAAGATCTGCAGCAAATCTGGCAAGACTTCTAGCGTATGCATGCTGCTCGATGTGAACACCAACCTGCATTATAGTCAGATAGCAAGGTTAGTCTTAGTTGCGTAAGACAACATCAAAGATAATCACACACAATCAAAAGAAAATAAGGCCTCTTATTTTCTTTCAGAAGGGTGGGAGACAAGGTAATCTGGCAAGAGTGACAATACACCAGACTGATTACTGCAATTGATGGGAGGGGATCAGCCCAAAAAAGTGTTTAAAAGGTCCAGCATGAGACTGTTAATACTTCACAAAAGAATCATCAAGTGAAACAAATTAATGTTTGCCTATCCAATATAGTGCACTATAAACATAACCTTATCTAGAGGTGGAAAGGTTTGTTTTTCTCCATTTTCACATTTTTTGATAGGTAGTCTTTAGAAGGTAATGTGTTGGAAATGCAAAATAATAATTTGCAAAACTCGACAGCAGCAGCAGAGTATATCCTGAAAAGGCATTGCAAAGCTATAAAAAAACAGCAAAAAAGTCCACAACACCCTTCAGTCGTTGAGAGCAGGGAGAAAAAAGAAAAATAAAAGGTGAGAAAGAAAGAGAAAGGAAAGCAACATAAGCTACAAGGGCATTTCGTTTAGTGGTAAGAGCAAAACACATGATGTCTAGGTCGCGTGTGTCACAGGTTCGAACCCTACCACAGACAAGCCTGGTATTTAAGTGGAGAAAGGGTAGAAAGCGGGCCCATTATCCACCGATTTTCAAACCCTGTGCCACTGGCTGTCGAATTTCTCAGACATTAAAAAAATAACATAGGGTTAAAGTACATACTGCCATTAACCGCTTTAGGTCATCAGCATTCCACAACAAAGATGGCTCACTACAAGAAGCTGACTGACGGAGTAGTTGGTATGTGTCACGCCTGTTTTCATCAACTGAAAAATGTTTCTTTCCATACTTCAGATCAGCCCTCAAAATGGAAGCTGCACGTAACAAAACCATCAACTTTTTTCAACAAAATAGAAAAAGAAAAAGAGATTGCAGAAAAACAAAAAAAGAGTGCAAGGTACAAACCTGGAAATTCATTCCAATCAACCAACCATTCAGAATAAGTTTCACCATTGCGAGAGCGATATGTGGAGGACATATCAACAGGACGGAACTTATAAAGCATGGGTCCCTTTCTTAGATTGTAAGAATTAGATCCACTGACTTTTTCCTCCCCACTAGCAAGAGTGGCCCCTGAAGAAAGCTCAGGAGCAATACAATCAATAGGTGAACCCTCAACAGACATTTTTAGGTTTTTGCTTGGGGGTGGAGAACTCTCTTCAGACTTCTTAAGATTTTTGCTTGGGGGCCGACCTCTTCGAACAACCTTAGGTTGCAGCTCACCATCCTCCCCTTCATGCCTCAAATTATCAAAATCTCTTTTTGCCAGATCTTGAATAGACCGTGCCTAAAAAGCAATGAGTTCAGGAAATAATGGAAGCAAAAAAAAAAAAAAATGAACGCAGACATAGGCTAATGCGCACCTGCCGAAAGTAAACAGTATCCGAGGCATTATATTGCATTGCATTTGAACATATTAAGAAGACATCAGCCTGCATGAGCCAACATTGTGCCAGAGATCAGCATCAAATTTTAACTGTTTACCACTCCAGCAGCATTTCTGGGGACAAACACAATTGCACCCCACCAAAAATAAAACATATGATGAAAACAAAACTAATTGTGCCAATAAAAGTATCAAGAAGCGAGAGATAAGCAGAAACCTAACACAAATTTTGTTAAACAAAATGGGAAATAAGACACCATGACTAAACAAACACTAGAAGAACATCTGAAGGCCAAAGATGATAGTACATTTGGGTACGTTATACATCTCCTTAAGCATACCATCCCCAAATGCATCATAAATTCTGGAATTTGAGACCTATATACTTATCGCATTCTTTTAACTTTCTTTATACTGATGCTCTTTTGCTGCTTCTTTTTTTCCTCTTTAGAATTAATTTCTAGTTCTAGACTAAAAGCAGAAAAATGGCCACCTCAAAGAACCATTAAAGACAATAATGGTAATTTTACTTCACAGCATAGTATGTGACCCCAATCACCAGCAACCAGTGACATAAGAAGTTTAAATACACATGCCTATATAGTCCTGAGCTTTCTTCAATCAAGTTACGTTTACCAGGTTCAACCCTAGCATAGACAAATGAAAATCTAACAGGATGGATTACTCAACCATGCAAGTTTATCGATAAGCACAAAAATCAATAAACTACCAAGAAAGAAATAAGATCATGAGGATAAGTCTTGAACTCTAAACCAACTAAAGATAATAAGTATATGAAACCAATTGTGCACAAAAGGCTGATAAGGCCAAGAGGAAGACAATGAACATGTTCAACAGCGTCAGCTTTACTGAAAGCACATCAAACACAAAAGTCTTACTGTCGTAGCTAGTTTTATTTAGATAAACACTGTTGAAAACAATTGTAGCAGTGTAGCCTTGAGAATTAGTTGAGACACAAGGATCCAAAAAACAAGGGACTCGGATGTCTATGAAGGTCAGACATCTTTTCAACCCACAACTTTTAATCCAATTGCCAATACTCCTCAGCTTTAATAATTAACCAACAGAGCAAATATCAAACGGATGAATCCAAGAATATTGATCCTCCCTTAACCAATGTAAATTTGCATGGTCAAGAAATTTCTAAAATGATAAAAGAAAAACAAATATCACCAGATCGGATCTTAAAACAGGAAACTGTAACCTAAAAAGAATTTTGTGCTCAATTCAACGTGCAGTCACCATTATGCTACAAATAGGTAACAGAAAACATCAGCAAATAGGTGAATCTACATGTTCGCATATTAAAATATCAATAGCCATAATTGTCTCCAAAATAAGCCATGGAGTGTCAATGGAAAGTTGAATCCACAACTACTACAGTAGAATACACTCGAACTTTGAGTAAGCCCTTTATCAACCTCTAACTCCTCAAGGTTTGAGTAGAGTCGTCCATCAAGTTTCTTTCTCACGGTTCCAAAATCCATAGGATGCTGTATAATCTCATGATAATCAGGTATCTGCAAAGAAACTATATCAGTATCTACTAAAAATTCAATTAACATCCAATTAAATGTCTCTCTTGCAAAAGAGTACCTCGTCATGATCAACAGGCTCGGAGAATACACCATAAGTGTCCTTCCTGCATTTATCATAGAAAGAAAGTAGTACCGATTTAAGATAGGAAAAAAATAAAAAGAAGAAAGAAAGGGAAAAAATCTAAAATGTTACTTTTGAAGTCTGTCAAGAATGAACACCAACAACTTTTTGTCTGGCAAAGGTGTTGTGGGGCCGGACACCAATGGCGACCCTAACCAAGAATAAATAGATTTTAAAAACAATAACTGGGAATTCAAAACAAAAATTCGTGAAAAGAGTTCGATTTTGCACCATTTGATGTGTCCGTCGCTTTCAAAAGCTTTTCCTCCTGCAAAATTCAATTTACTAAATATACATCAACACTCAAAATGCATAGGCCACTTTTGAAAATGAAAGAAGAAAAATAAGGAAAGTTGAATTAATTACTTTCTCAAATTTCGAAAATAAATTTAAATCTCAATGAGCAGTGACTCAGTCAAAACACATCACCAGAAAAAAGGAACGTTGAAGTTAGGCGCCAAATCCAAAAAGTTATGGATCACATAAATTTCCCACGAAAAACAAAAATAAAATTAAAAAAATTAGATATACTTCCAATTTTTTCAAAAATACAAGTACATTGATTCACTCAATAAATTTAGATTATGAAAAACTTCACCACCTGAACAGAAACAGCGTCGTCAGATCTGGGATTCACGGAATCGATTTTCCTTCTCTTAACAGATGCGTCGTGATTATCACCGTCTGAATCAGAAAGTGAATTGGCAGAAGACGAATCTTGTTCGAAATGTTGCAGATTTGATTCAGGTAAACGCACAACTAATTTGACTTTCTTCTCTTTTCTTTCGTCATCATCGTCGATGAAGTCCGGTGGCGGAGAATTCGAGTTGGGATTAGGGTTCCGGCGACTGGATCGGCGGGGAGAGGTAGAAATGGAAAGTTTATTGTCACGTTGATGGAGATCTGAAAGAGAGGGACGGCCCTTCTTCTTCTTTCTCTTCATTTCAGTCGGCGCTGCTATGGTAGTTGCTGCCTTACCCATTTCTCTCTCGGTCTCTCTCTACAAACAACATTGATTATTCTTTTTCCTAATTTTGTTTTATTTACTTTTTATTAGTCATGGAGCTACCGTCCTTTCGTATTTGATTAGAATTATGCACATATTAATAAGATAGTGATTCTTTAGAAAAGAATTTAGGAGAAAAGATTAACAATTTCGTCCAACTTTGAGAAAAAAAAATTATTAATTTCATCCGTTAAAATTTGGCTCAGTTATGTCTTTTTCGTTCGAGAAAAGAGTCTATCTATGTCATCACTTGTTAACGAAAAACTATCTGATTTTACAAAATCATTTTGTGCACGTGATGAATGATGTTTCGGCCATGTCATTAATTATATGGCAAATTTCTAAAATCCATTTGAATTTTTTCAAAAAAATAAAACAAAATTATAAACTAATTTGAAAATTTTCTAAAAATACACCTGACTTTTTAAATTTTCTTTGCCTTGTATTTAAAATATTTTCTACTGATTTTAAGAATTCCTTTAATTTTCTCTATCTTTCCTATGACTTGATTTCAAATTTAATTTCAAATGTATTGTATTTAAAATAAGTTAATTTCGAATGAATACTAAAAAAAGTGAATGAAATCAAATAAGACATAAGAAAATTCTAAATGTTAAAAATAATGGACACTTTTAAAAATATTTATATTAAAATAATACACATAATTTTTACGAATGAATTTATAATTTGGGTGTTTTTTAAATTCAAATAGGTTTCAGAAGTTTGGTTGATTTAAAAAGAAAATAATGACGTAGCTGAATCATCGTTCGACATATGGACAAAATGGTTTTGCAAAATCGGATGACAGTTAAGTGTTAACCCATAATGACATGAATGAGTGTTTTTTTATTTCAAACAAAAATGACATAGATGAACTTTTTCTCAAAGTTCGATGGCATATTTGAACTTTTTCCCAATAATTCATGTATTATTTTATACATATATTAGTTATATAAGGTTTAATTATTCATGTATTAGTTATTCCATTTTTTCCGCATAAAATAATATACAAATACTCTTGTAATTTGTGCATGTATTAGTTATATGGATTTTTAAATTCTAAATCAAACACCCTATTAATTTGATACATGAATAATTTACCTCTTAATCAACTATCAAACATGATATTAAAAATGCATAATTTCATATTTGCATAAATCACTTTTAAATCAGTTATCAAATGACACTTAATAGTAGTTTGATCAAAATTGATAATAATTTTGTTTGGGCTTAACTAGTGGGTTCTACTCATATAACAAGTTTATATGAATAAAATTTTAATCTAAGATATTATGATTACTAGAAATTATCATTTATCGGTGATTCTATTGTTTCTAAATGGGTCTATACTGATCTCAAGTTTTCAAAAAATCACCTCAATTGATCCGGTAGAGTTAGATATGCTTGACTTCGATGTTATTCTTGGTATGGATTGACTTCAGGCTTGTTATGTCTCTATTGACTGTAGAACCCCATTGGTTAAGTTTTAGTTTCCGAATGAACCAGTCATAAAGTGGAAAGGTAGTAATTCAGCTCCTAAAGGTCAGTTTATCTTGTGCCTTAAATCCAGAAAGATGATTGCAAAAGGGTACATCATCTAGTTCAGGTAAGGGATATGAATTCAGAAACCCTACTCTTGAGTCAGTTCTTGTTGTGAACGAGCTTCCAGAAGTGTTTTTCGATGATCTTCCTGGAATTCCTCCCAAAAGGGAAATGGACTTTGGAATTGATCTTCTTCCCGATACCCAGCCTATATCTATTCCGCCTTACAAAATGGTTATGACATAACTTAAGGAGTTGAAGGATCAGCTAAAGGATCTCTTTGATAAGGGTTTCATTAGACCGAGTATTTCACCATGGAGTGCTCCAGTCTTGTTTGTTTGAAAAAAAGATTGTTCTCTCCAAATATGTATTGATTATCGACAATTCAACAAGGTCACAATTAAGAATAAGTATCAATCCTAAGGATTAATGACTTGTTTGATCAGCTTCAGGGTGTTAGCTTCTTTTCCAAGATTGACCTTTGATTGAAAGTGAGAGAATGTGACATTCCGAAGACAGCCTTCAGGACTCGATATGGTCACTATGCATCTGTACTTATGTCTTTTGGAGTAACGAATGCTCCTACAACTTTTATGAATTTGATAAACAAGGTGTTCAAGCAATATTTGGATATATTCGTGATTGTGTTCATCGATGACATCTTAATATTCTTGGAGGATGATCATGCCGATCATTTGAGGATTCTCTTGCAAATTCTCAAGGATCGTCAGTTGTTTGCTAAGTTTAGCAAATGTGAGTTCTAGTTGAGGTCGGTTGCGTTCCTTGGCAACATTGTTTCGGGAGAGGGTATTCAAGTTGATCCTAAGAAGGCTGAGGCAGTTAAGAACTAGCCTACACCTCTCTCTCCCTCAAATATTAGGAGTTTCTTTGGATTAGCTAGTTATTACAGATGGTTTATGGAAGGTATTTCCTCTATTGCTTCGCCTTTGACTACTTTGACTCAGAAGAAGAAGGTGAAATTTCAATAGTATGAGGCTTGTGAAAAGAGTTTTCAAGAGTTGAAGACTCGACTCACTTCAGCCCCGATTTTGACTTTACCAGAAGGTTTCGATGGATTTGTGGTATATTGTGATGCTTCTAGAATTGGGCTTGATTGTGTTATGATGCAACACGGTAAGGTAATTTCCTATACATCGATGCAACTTAAGATTCATTAAAAGAACTACCCGACTCATAATTTGGAGTTAGTGATGGTTGTGTTTGCCTTGAAGATTTGGAGACATTATTTGTACGGTGTTCATATAGTTGTGTTCACCAATCATATGAGTTTGCAATACGTGTTCAAGCAAAAGAATTTGAATCTTCACCAAAAGAGGTGGTTTGAGTTGTTGAAGGACTACGAAATGAGTGTTCTTTACCATCTGGGTAAAGCAAATGTGGTTATCTATGCTCTTAGCCGATTGTCTTTGAATAGTGTTGCTCACATTAAGGATGACAAGAAGGAGTTGATTCGTGATGTTCATAGACTAGCTCGTTTGAGTGTTCATTTGGGTGATTTAGAGGATGGTGGTATTATTTTTCAGAAATGTTTAGAATCGTCTCTTGTGTCGGAAGTTAAGGCAAAATAGGATAGTGATCCGACTTTGGTTGAATTGAAGAAAACGGTTTCAGAAAAAGCTATTGAGGCTTTCTCCTAATGGGGAGATGGTGTACTTCATTCCAAGCTCGTTTATGTATTTTGAATGTTGATAAATTGAGGCAATAGATTCTATCAGAAGCTCACAATTCTAGGTATTCTATTCACCTGGGAGCCACTACGATGTACCGTGATCTATCGAAAGTCTATTATGGAATGAAATGAAGAAGGATATTGTGAAATTTGTGGCTAAGTGTACGAATTTCCAACAAGTGAAAGTTAAGCATCAGAAACCAGGAGGTATGACTCAGGATATTAGTATTACTACTTGGAAGTGGAAAAATTAAAATATGGACTTCATTACGGGTTTACCTCGTACTCGCCGACAACGTGATTCTATTTGGATTGTTGTAGACCGAATGACTAAGTCAGCGCATTTTCTTCCTGTGAAGACCTCCTATATAGCCGAGGACTATGCTAGGCTTTATATTCGTGAGATGGTTCAGTTGCACAGTGTGCCTTTATCCATTATTTCACACAAAGGTACTCAGTTCACATCTTAGTTTTGGAGATCATTTGAGAAAGGACTTAGTACTTAAGTTAAGCTTAGCACAACTTTTCACCTGCGGATCGATGGTCAGGCTGAACAGGCTATTCAGACTTTGGAGGATATTTTGAAAGCTTGTTTGAGTGACTTTAAAGGTAATTGGGACGATCATTTGCCTTTGATTGAGTTTGCTTATTATAACAGTTATCACTTAAGTATTCAGATAGCTCAAGTTGAGGCTCTCTATGGTAAGAGGTGTAGGTTTCCTATTGATCGGTTTGAAGTTAGTAAGGTCGCTTTGATAGGGCTTGAGTTAGTTCATGACGTTATAGAAAAAGTTCAACTCATAAGGGAAAGATTGAATATGGCTTAGAGTCGACACAAATTCTATGCAGTTGTTAGAAGAAGAGAACTTGAATTTGTTATTGATGATTGGGTTTACTTGAAAATTTCACCCATGAAGGGTGTGATGAGATTTGAAAAGAAAGGGAAGCTTAGTCCCCGTTATGTAGGCCCATGAAACACCTCGAACTTGGAAAAGAAGGAAAATGTAGTTTTTGGGTTGCAAGCATGACCTACGGCTCCCACTATGGTTGGTAGAAGCACCTACTGACTGTAGATGGCACCCATAGGTAGTAGGAAATAATTTTAAAAAAAATCAAGTCTCAGAAACCTTTTTATTGGTTCACCAGGATGGCCTATCACCCCATGTACGAGTCGTAGGTAGGTCTCGTAGGTCACTTAAGGTTGACCTACGGTGGCCATGTACGGTCCATCGGTAGACCTAGAACCGTACATGGGTCCCATCATTTGATGGTCTAAAAATCATGTTTCTGATACCTACAGTTGACCAGGATGGTCCGTAGTAGGACCTACGGACCGTAGGTCTGAACCATAGGTGAGGCTCGACAGTTATTTTAAAGGGGCTTTTGGATCTTTTTCTAATTGTTTTAGCCCAATACTCTGTTGTTTTGTCTTCTATCCTAAGCCCTATATAAAGGTATTCAACCCCCAAATTACCCATTCTCAACTCATTCTCCTAATTTCCCAAAACTTGACCAAATTCTCTCAATTATAAGGAAGAAGAAGAGGAGCTAGGGTTCCATTCCAGTCTCCAAATTTTCCATTTTCTTGGGCTTAAGGGATAAAGGTATGTGTGTATTCACCCATGGAGTCCTTTCCTCCATGGGGTCCCCAAAGATTTCAAGTCCCCAATTAAATTTCTAATTGATCAAATTGGGGTTTCAATCCAATGGATGTGGGTTTCTTCCAATTATGATTGATTTTGATTAATTAAGCTTTCTAATGCATGAATTGATGTTAATATATGATATTTAGTTGAAATTTCATTGACCCATGCCTAAGTTATGATTTTCAACTATGATCCTATGATGAACCCATGAATTGTGAATTTACAAAGATATGCATGTTTTCATGAAGCTATTGTAAATGAGTAAATGATGCTTTGAAAGGAAAATATTGATGCTATGGTGAATGGATTTCCCACTTAATATGATGATCATGATTTTAAAAGGTGATTCTCACATTGATGAAAGATTTTCTCATCTATGTTGAATGATTTTTAAGGAGAGCTATTCTATGTTTTGATTTCAAAAGTGTATATTGATATTGATCATTGCCTTTCCTATGTTAAATTGATAACTGACTTTTATCTATTCTGTTGGGATTTAGACTTAGCACCAAGAGGGCTTCGAGGTCGAGGCTCAAATAGGGTAGTCTCTAGTAGCAACCTCTAGTCCCAAACCACGTGCCCCCGTAGGATTGTCTTAAATGACCTAGCTAGTGGATCCACTTTAGCAAATGATGATATGTACGGATTCTAAAACACTAGACCCACTAAATTAAATCAATACCCAACTCAATAATCACACTCCTAGAATTGAGGTTGTAGCTAAGCTTCATAAAAGGGAAATAAATTATACCAATTATGTTTTCTGCCATTAAGGAGTTGATAATCATCAATAATCTTCAACACCCACTTTAAATTGAACCCTCAATTGTCAATTACAAGATTATTCAAAATCCCAAAACTAAGAGAAATTTAGAAAGAGTCAATCTCTCCATATGCAAAAGTTAAAACATGAAGAATTCTGAAAATAAAAAGATACATTTTCTCTCTTCTTTGATCTACCTATAGTTTCTCCAAATATTAGTTCAAAATTTCATGCGTGACCTGACCAACGATATTAGTCGGGCTTGCCTTTTTTATTCAGCGGATCATTGTTCTGTTCTCAACTCGCCCTTTCTTGGCTTAAGGCTTCTGGTGTTTGAACCTCAGTTGGTGAATTCTATTGAATCAACGTTTCATGTTTGGTGAATAAGTGTTTACCAACTTGTTCGCTCATTTAGCCTTCATTTTAACTCAGACGTTTTTCACCTTTGGTGCTGGAGTTTTTAGCTCGCCCAATTGTTTCGGTGAATCTCCGTTTACTCTTTGCTTCACCGACCTTCCTTGAAATTGTAGTAGTGAACACTAGAACTTTGAGAGAGGTCTAACCCATTGGGCGATCCGGCAATGGTGTTAGGCGATCCTCAGGTGGGAGCTTACACTCTTTTCAATGTTTTGGCCTCTTTTTCATATATTCATCCTTGCCTTGTTCGTTAGCCTTCATAACTACAAATCATTAAAAAAACATTAGATAAGGACATTGTAACGACCCAAATTGCACCCTTGATGTGACATGTCATATAAGACCCAGATAGGCCATACATAAGCCATTTTACATGCATAAAACACAATATAATATACGAAAGTAAAGAATCTCATATTAATAGAAAAATTTGACATAAAAGCGGAAATCTATCATACTCTTGACAAGCCATTCTAGTACTGTAACACCTCACACTTCGAGAGGAGGCTAAAAAGGTCTAACGGGCAAGTCCACGAACCCAAAATAGACCATGGACCCTTCATGAGACCCTAAACGGTCCGTTTAGGGGTCCATAACCCATTTATGTGAGGTAGCCCAACTGTCCAAGGCTGCAAAGATTTGGGTTAAATTCAAACGACCATATCTATCAGAACATAATTAATTAGGTGGCCCATGACCTATCAAATTAAAGTTCTTTAAGTCCTCGTTCTAACGCCACCAAGTTTGCCTCATTTTGAGATCGGATTAAAGAGTTATGCCCACTTTAGTCAAGCCCTGTCATACAGATGAAGCTTCACGGACGGGTAAACGGCCACGGCTAAACGGCCGGTGAAGTTCTTCACTGACCGTGTAGCTCTATAATGGTCCGTGAAGCCTCTCTTTTAAGGCACTTCGTCAGTTTTTAAGTTAGGGTCATTTTAATCTTTCCCCAAAGTATTTGGTACCCAAACTACGTCATTTTAAATCCTAATTCAAGACCTATATAAGTGAATTAAGTTTTAAAGCTACCCATTCAAATTCATTCACCAAAATTCCCAAATTCCATCCAAGTTCTTCCCCAAATATTCTCTCTCTTTAACCAAGGAAGAAGAAGTTACGGTCTTGAAGAACAAGTCTCCAATTTACCGTAGCGTTTGGGCATTGATCTCTAAGGTATGATAGTAATCACTTATGGAGTCCTTTCCTCCATAGGGTTCTCAGAATCTTCCAATTTTACAAGATGAATTCTTAGATTGAAATTAGGGTTTTATTTCATCTTCATGGGTTATTTTCAATTATGATCCAATTGATTGTTTTCTATCTTTTTATGCATGAATTGAAGTAATTACATGTTTTTGAGTTAAATTCATATGAACCCATGCATGATCCATGATTTTTGACTATGAACACATGATGAATCTTATGAACCATTATTTATTGAAACTATGCATGTTTTATGAATGATATGTTTATTACTTAAGTATGCTTATAGATGAAGGTATCTATATGTTCTATGAAGCATGGTCATATGACATGAATGACATCGAGATTTTCCATCAATGATTTTGGGCTATTTTTTGAAATTAGGTCTTGATTAGTATAGTATCTGGATATGCCATCAATTATTATAGATCACACTTCTAAAACTATTTCCATTAGTAGTATGACACTTCTAGTATGAAGTTAATGACTATGGGCCTTATAAAACTATTATGAAAAGATCATGGACGGTGAAAGGTTTTGTCCCGAAAGATCTAAGGAGCTATTCTAAATGACGTAAGCTTTGACTAGTCCATGGAAGATGAAACGTCTATAAACATGACTTTAGCTTTGATTGGTAACTCTAATTGTACCTTTCCATGGATAATAAGATGAATATGATTAATGATTAATTCCGTGGGATTTTTGCTTTGCATCAAGGATCTTGAGGTGGAGGCTCAAGAGTCTCTAGAAGCAACCTCTTGTCCCTAAACAACGTGCCCCCGTAGGATGGTCTTAATGACCTAGCTAGTGGATCCACCTTAGTTTAGACTCATGGTCCTACCTTTGAAAGTAAGGCACCATCTTTTTAGTGTGGGAGCAGTACACTGGACTCCATGTTATAGCTCACATGATTTATGTCGGTTAATGGTAAACTTCCCACAATAATGAACTAAGTTACTTTCAAAGTATCTCACAAGTGTTTTAAATATGTTAAGCTTGCATTGCATTGACCATGATTATGATTTATGTTTTCTAACCCTTTTTATCTGATGATTTAGCTTGGTCATTGCATGTCATGCAAATGTCCTTTTTAGTATGATTTTAGAACTCTTATGCATTGCTATCATACTTAGTATATTCCATGTACTAATGCATACTTGTGCCTACATTGTCTCATAATGTAGGGTCTAACGTTCTTACCTCTCATACTCGTGTCTAGTTGATCTGTCTCTCGAATTCAAATATTGGTGGTCCTCTTGTTCCAAGGACCAAGACACCTTTGTAGTTTTCCTTTATTTTCAATTTTCATACTTTGTATGTGATGTATGGGTTATGTCCCAATCAGTTCTATTGATATAGTAAATGGCTTATTGAGACTTATGTCAGACTTCTGCTTTTGTCAAAACCTTTTTGATAAAAGACTGTTTCTTTTGAAATCTTTATTTCTATTATCTTGTATGATGTATGCTAAGTGGCTTGTGTAGTGCCTTTTGGGGTCTTATAAGCCATGCCACATCTACGGTGTACTTTGGATTGTGACAAACTTGTATTCAGAGCACAAGGTTTAGAAAGGTCCTAGGATGTCTCATAAGTCACGTCGAGTAGAGTCTTATTTATAAGTGTGAAGCGCCACATTTATGAATAAGAGGCTATAAGATGTTTAGGAAACTCACTTCTTTCATTACTCTAAAATCGTGCCATAGAGTCTATCTCTAGAAAGATCCTTCTCCATAATCATGTTCAATCCTTTTTAGGATATGGCCCCTAGAAGAGCTTATATTAGAAGGAATACGGTTGAGAATGTGGAATGACAAGCTCCTCAAGAAACTCCACAAGTTCCGATCGACCCTTTGGCTAAACAAGTGACTAATGTGGAGTTTAGGGCTGCATTTTCAGTGTTGGCCCATGTCATGATGGTTTAAGCCAATAAGGAGGTTGTGGTACCCGTGAACCCAAATGTGGGTAAGGCAGCAACTAGAGTGAGGGACATCGCTAGGATGAATCCCTCAGAGTTTCATGGTTCCAAGGTTGAGGAAGATCCTCAAGAGTTCATTGATGAGGTATACAAAGTGTTGATGATCATGGAGAGACGCCGATGGAAAAGACGGAATTGACTTTCTATCAACTTAAGGGTGTTGCTCAAGTTTGGTTCAACCAATGAAAGGAAAAGAGGGCAGTTGATGTAGTTCCTCTTGATTGGGAAAAGTTTAAGGTTGCTTTCCTTCGTAGGTTCATTTCCTTTGAGATGAGGGAGGCCAAGGTACTTGAATTCATCAACCTTCGTTAAGGAAATATGAGTGTGAATGAGTATGCGTTGAAGTTCACACAATTGTCTAGGTATGCTCCTACTATGGTTGCCGATCCTACGGCAAGGATGAGCAAGTTCGTTTTGAGTGTGTCTGAATTTGTGGTTATGTAATGTCGTTGCACCATTCTCATTAAGGAAATGGACATTTCTCATCTAATCATTCATGCTCGACAAATTGAAGAAGAGAAACTTAAGGAGAAGACTAGGGATTCAAAGGGGACAAGAAAAGATAATATTGATTTCTCAGATTCAAGGTCTAGAGGAGGTAATCATTCTCAAGGTAATGGTTCTAGTAAGAAAATGGTGTCCGAGTGTTGGAGGTGTTGAAAAAGCCATAGGGGTGATTGTCTAGCCGGTTCTAATGCATGTTTTGGTTGTGACAAAATAGATCTTAAGATATGGAATTGTCCTTTAGTTGCTAGGAATGAGGGAGATAATCATCGACGGGCTCAACCTTACCCTTCCTCAGGTTCTAGTGGTGGTCAGAAACATAATAGGTTTTATGCTCTTCAGACTCGACACGATCAAGAGGATTCCCAGATGTGGTAATGGGTAAGTTATGGTCTTTAAGCTTGTTGTTATGCATTGTTTGATGTTGGGTGTTTCGTTGGCTATGATATTACTCCATGTATGGTTAGTGTGTTTAAGGTCTACCTTGAAATCCTTGTGGAAACTTCTTAAGTGTTTACTTGTATCAATGGTTCCGAGGTTGTTAAGACTTATGTTCTATGCTTGGGTTGAGGGAGATGGATTCAAAAAGACTAGAGAGGTTTGCTCCCAAGGGGAAGATAGTGTGCTTCATGGTTTGTGTGTGTTTGGGACTATTTAAATTGTTGGAAAGGTTCATTTATTTGGTTTTGTATGTGAATGGCCGGAGGCTATGTGATCTCTTAGTGTCCCTATCTCTTTCTGTTATCTTCGGGCCTAGCTTGAGGAACTAACCCCTCATGGTTCACTCATTAGGATTCTTGTGATTTAGTCATTCCCATGTTCCCTCAAGCATGCATGCTCATGAAAAAATTGATTTTCGAAGATATGATTTAGCTTGATTGATTGCTTCATGATTATTTGCATTTGAATATGATTTGGATGATGTCTTATAAAGTGATGTTTTGAATATCTTTTAGCTTGAAGTCGAGGTTCCTCCTTGGTTATGTGCATTTTGATGAAGTTGCATTCATGTTGGTTTGTTAGTTTCTCTTCTACTCTTTTCATACTAGTTTGAGTTCCATTTGAGGAAGAATGTTCCTCGGGGGAGATATTGCAACACCTCAGACTTCAAGAGAGGGCTAAAAAGGCTAACGGGCAAGTCCATGAACCCAAAATAAACCATGGACCTTTCATGAGACCCTGAACGGTCCGTTTAGGGGAGGTAGCCCAACTGTCCAAGGATGTCAAGAGTTGGGTCAACTTCAAAGGACTATATCTCTCAGCACATAATGAACTAGGTGGCCCATGATCTATCAAATTAAAGATCTTTGAGTTCTCTTTCCAACGCCACCGAGTTTGCCTCATTTTAAATTCAGAGTAAAGAGTTATATCAGTTTTATTGAAGCCCTATCAAACAGCTGAAGCTTCATGAACGGCTACATGGCCAGTGAAGTTCTTCACGGACCGTGTCGCCCTATAACGGTCCGTGAAGCCTCTATTTTAAGGCACTTGGTCAGTTTTTAAGTTAGGGTCATTTTAGTCTTTCCCCAAAGTGATTGGTAACAAAACTACGTCGTTTTAAACCATATTTCAAGACCTATATAAGTGAATTAAGTCCTAAAAGTACCCATTCAAATTAATTTACAAATTCCCTCCATGTTCTTCAACAAAATTTCTCTCTCTAAAGCTAAGGAACAAGAAGTTAGGGTTTTGAAGATCAAGTCGCCAATTAACCGTATCATTTGGGCATTGATCTCTAGGGTATGATAGTATTCACCTATGGAGTCCTTTCCTCCATGGGGTTCCCAAATCTTCAAATTTTACAAGATGAATTCTTAGATTGAAATTAGGGTTTTATTTCTTCTTCATGAGTTCTTTTCAATTATGATCCAATTGATTGTTTTCTATCTTTTTATGCATGAATTGAAGTAATTACATGTTTTTGAGTTAAATTCATATGAACCCATGCATAATCCATGACTTTTAACTATGAACACATGATGAGATTTTTGAACCATTATTTATTGAAATTATACATGTTTTATGAAAGCAATGTTTATGACTTAAGTAAGCTTATAGATGAAGGTATCTATATGTTCTATGAAGCTTGGCCACATGACATGAATGACATCTAGATATGCCATTAGTGCTATTAGGCTATTTTTCAAAATTAGGTCTTGATTAGTATGGTATTTGATAATGCTCAAATACACCTCTTATAATTCAAAGTGTAGGCGGTCGCTAACAACTATGAACCCAACGGTGAGTTGGAGTCGATCCCACAAGGAGTGGTACGGAAAAGAATTCATGTATGAAGTATGTAGGTGTTCTAATATCTTGTAGAATGGAAATAAACAAAACACGATATTATGTTAATCGATAAGTTTCAATATTAAATATTAAGAGATTTTAGAAACAAATTGTTAACGAAGATGATTAACACGGGGTTTGAATCAAATAGAGAGGGAACCTTAGAAGTGTGTGAGCAATCGAATACTAATTTCGCTTAATGGGTAATTAATAATTTCTTTAAGTCGTTGAATCTCAATGGGTAGGATGGATTGTAACTATAACAACCATTTTTCAATCCACTATTATGTTTCAAGCGAGTTCTTGTGAACCTCAACAAGCTTAACAATGCAAAGAAACAAAAATCCTTAATTCGACCCACTTTATCAAGCTGGGTTGCAAAGAAAAAAGTCAATACAACTATCAATCACATATTCTACTCTTAGCATTTTTCACAAGCAAGCAAAGAGATCTAAAGCTAGA
This sequence comes from Solanum appendiculatum, assembly GCA_018342035.1. Taxonomy (NCBI): domain Eukaryota; kingdom Viridiplantae; phylum Streptophyta; class Magnoliopsida; order Solanales; family Solanaceae; genus Solanum; species Solanum appendiculatum. The sequence goes on along the minus strand of JAGDQO010000681.1, from coordinate 104,022 downwards.
ACTGAAATTTGCAACTTCAATTCATAAATCAAAACATGAATAAAATAACTGAACCTATTTCAAAACAACATTAAATCTAGCAATTAATAATGCCCACAAGCTTATTTATGTATTCGATTGCATAGTCACACCCCTAAGAAAAGGGGATTTTAGCCAAACGTAACAAAAAGAAATAAATAGTTAACAAAAAGATTCTCCATCAGAATGTCAACAATTTCGATGCTCAATGCCAAAAATAATGACTCAAACCTTAAAACCCCAATATCTCAGCTCGAAAACCTCTCAAAGAAAGTTCAATATTCCCCAATGTCAAAAGTCTGTATGTCCAACTTAGTCTGATTCATTTCTCTCGCTTCAAAAAAATCAATTTTATGTTCCCAAAAACATACCAACATTTTAGTACCCTGGACCACTCGGCGAGATTAGTCGAAATCACTGAATGACTCGGCGATCCACCGATGTATTCCTTCTCGCCATTTGGACTTGATTCCTACCTTCAATTGTTCTGTTCATTTAGGAGAGTTGGATCGAGCTCTCTGTTTCGATCGGCGTGTTGCCAAATTGCCCTTCGGTTCGCTCAATTGGCTTAGTTTATAAGCCAACCCGCTGGACCTCTTTGTAAGCTACAGGCTCACTCGTCAAGTGGCTTTTGCGAGATACAACCTCCCTTTTCTTCAGCTTTTCCAACTTTTTCGCTTCTTTTCGCAATGTACTGTCTTTGCCTTATTTTTAAGCCTCCATGGCTGCACATAAACAAATTAACATTAGTTATGAACACAAAATAGGCATTGAGGACACTAATCCATTAAATAACAAGCCTTAAATGAGTAAAAATTCCCGACTCATCAACACCCCCAACATTAACTTTTGCTTGTTCTCAAGTAAAACATGAGATTAATCAGGTCAACAGGGATGTCTACAAGTAGTGCTCCCTGAGAATAAACATGAGAATGCACACAAGGTTCAATTTAAACATGCAATGTTGAAATGTGCACTCAAAGTTTCAAACTCTGACTAGCCATCATCAATTAGAGTTCATGCTCACAAATGCTCACTTCAAAGGCAAATTCATGCCCAAAAAAAGTATTCGAATGCCCTCACATCAAGAATGATTCCATGCTCTCACAAAGCCATCAAAGATTATAATTAAGGAATTGAAATCAACGCTCACACTCCCAAATGAGAAAAACATGCGACTTTACGCATATGCTTCCCGTATTTTCCAACCAACACATCACTAGGTTTATCAAGGATCAAAAAGGACTTTCAAGGCTTGTAATAGGGTTGAGGGTCAGGGTATGATCATTTTGGGCTTAGTGACTCTACCTTCATAAAGCATGGCTCAAATTTCACTTCTTTTCCTTTTCTTTCTTTCTTTTCATATTCACAACTCTTCCTTGGCCTATTCATAGCACAAATTTTTTTTTGGGATACCCTTTTTTATTTCCAGAACAATGCATAATGGATACAATTTATTTATTTCTTTTTCTTTATTCTCTTTTCTTTCACTTCTTTTTTTTATATGTAGGGGTTCCATCTTTTTCACAAGTTTCCAAGGACAAAGTTCATGAACTTCTTGCTCGATTTCTTTCTTCACTCTTACCACACCCCCAACTTAGGCTCTTGGCTTAAGTTGGCCATTCAAACAAACCAATTCTTCACAAAGGTTATAGCTGGGAAAGACATGGCAACTTCAACAACCGGTTTAAACATTTGTATTCATGTTTCATCCAAAGAACAGAGTAGGCTCAAATGGTGCCAAGATAGGTTCACACACTCACAAGGTGGTCATACAAAGGTATAGCAATTAGGTTTACTCTAAAAAATTCATGCCTAAGATCATTTCCTTCATTCACCAATGATAGTCAATTGGACCAACGGGGCAAGTTCTAGGTATCATCATGCACACTTTTCAAGTAAACCTCACCACACATGGAATCCTAATAGAATTGTGGATCACAACTCTATGAGTTAAGCTTGCGTGCAACGGTCATTGCAAGACTCACCTCGACATTCAACTAGTCACAATTAGATGCTAAGGGTTCACACAAGACATATGCAACTCAAATTTCCTCGTTGGACTCACACAACCATATCGTTCATCAAGAGCACTATTCAAGTCATTGATATTGATCACAACAGACACTCGAATGTACAAGAGAACAGTAACCAATCATTCACAATCAAGAGAGAATTCAATGAATCAAAAACCACAACATTCAATATTAAAGCGACATGAACCAACACAATATCAAAATGAAAACACACAATATCTCAAAAGCTAATTACAACCAAAAGGGTAGGTAGCTAGATACCTTCACCCCACCAAAAAGAGATAAGCAGTGTCCTCAATGCAAAAATAAAACTAAGAGTATCAACAGGAAATAAAATGGAGGGAGAGTAAAGATCCCCCTGTCAGGCTAGCCTAAGGTTAACTTCAGCTCAGTGGTTGATGAGTCGGTAGTTTTGACTCATTTAAAGCTTCATTTATACTAAATTAGTTTCCTTAATGCCTAGTTTGCACTAATAACTAATGTTAAATTGTTTATGTGCAGCAAGGAGACATGAGAATGAGGAAAGGGCAAGATAATGCGAAAAGAAGCTAAAAAGTTCCAAAATTTAAGGAAAAAGAAGGATGGAGCTCACAAAAGACAACTCGGCAACGCACCGAGTGGATCTGGGTTCTTATAAAGTTCCAGTAGTCGAGGAAAAGATTCAAGTCAATTCGGTGAACCTGGGAGCTAATCGGAGACTCACCGATCAGAATGGCGAGCCCGACTTTGATCGCCTAAAGTTCCAGAAGGAGTTAGTACTGACGTCAAGAATTAAAAGGAGAGAACGAGCAACTCGGCGTATCACCGAGTAGATGGGCAAGCCCGACTTATGTCGCCAAGTGGTCCCGCGTTTCATATTGTGGGAAATTTTCATGAGAGTATAAATAGAGTTTTTGAAAAGAGAGTTGGGTATTAGTTAGGAACCAGTTATTTGAGACTAAGAAGTACTCTTGCACTTTGAATATTTTTTATTGCTTTTGAACTATTCTTGTGTTTTTTTTGGATATAAGACTTTCGGTGTAATTCTAATTGATAGCATTTTTCTTTTTGAAGACCTTGTGAATCAATGACTAACATCTTTGGTAACAGATTCTTCACTTTTGCTATGATTGGCTAAAGCCCCAATGCCGTAGGGGTGTGATTATGTGCTCAATTGCTTAATTAGCTTATGGGTATTATGAATTGCTTAATTTAATGCTAGATTGAGATGGGTTTAGTTGTTAATTCATGTTTTCATTTATGAATTGAAGTTGCAAATTCAGTTATAGTCTATATCTCTTTGTATGCTTGTTAAAGGTGCATTTGAGTGGAATTATCAATTGATGATTGTATGGGCTGTTGCTTTTACTACCCAGCTTGTTAAAGTGGGTTGAATCAAGGTATATGATTGTTTTCTAGTGTAATGCCTTTTGGGGTTTGACGGAACCCAATTGAATGCATGATAGCTGATTGTAGAATAGCTATTGTACTCATGATCTTGCCTACCCATTGAGATTCAGAATATTTAAGCAAATCGTAATTACCAATTTAGCGAAATTAGTAGTTGAACACTCACACACCCCTGAGATCCTTTCTCCCTTTGATTGAATTCGTTGTTAATTGTGTTGTCATATTCGATTACTAAATCCTCACTCTTATTTGGAAATCAAAATTATATGATTTAATTCATGTTTCGTAACAACTTTTTAAACTCTACAAAAGAGTAGAACACCAACTTACTTTATAGTCAAATTCTGTACTAGATCACTCCTCGTAGGATGACCCCAACTCCTTTTTGGGTTTATACTTGATAGCGAACGCCTACACAGTGAATTGTGATAGGTGTAGTTGAGCGTTTTCAAAAATGGTATCGCTGCCGGGGAGTGGTGTCTAGAATTCTTGTATTGAAGTATTTTAGTGAACTAATTTTGTTGTAGTTGAATTTACTTATTAGTCTTTTTGTTGTTTGCTGTCAACAGGTGACCACATGAGTGACCACGGAAGTGTGGCTGCTAGTGTTGCTTCCAATTGCACACACAAGTGTACGTGGTCGCAGAAGTAATAAGTGACTCTTTAAGAACCGAAATATCGAACCCACAGAGACTTATCAATTAACTATTTACTAAATTATACTAGTCTAATTATTTATTTAAGAGTGTCAAAAGAAATAAAAGAATGCAAGAATTAAATACTAAGATTAACTTACAATACTCTGGGCAATTATAGGGCTGTAGCATGCTATGGGTTTTATGTATCACATCTCATGCATGAATTAAATTCGGTTATCAAATTACTGATTTATAGGATTGATTTTATGATCATGATCTCTCGACCTCTAATCGCCTACTCCAACTAGCTGTCTAACTACATCATTGAGCGGGGATAGGCAGTCCTAATTGGCGAGCATTTATATTTCATCCTGTTTCGTAACCAAGCTTGGTGTTCATTCTGGCGTCACTCCTAAACACAATTCTAAACAAGTGATATTCAAGTTAGATCAAGCTCTTTGCATTCTTTGGTCTATCTACCTCTTTATCTCTCGAGTCAAAGAATAGACAATAGATTTATTTCTATGGTGATCAAGCATGAAATACTAAAACAAGAATACCAAAGTAATTTAAGCGATAACCAATAATTAATTAAAAAATAATTGATGTTCAACAATAATCTGTAGCTACAGCCCCAGAACAAGGGTCTTTAGCTACTAATGCCTAAGAAAAGAAGAAGAAAAGAAAAAGACCCTAAAAAGTATTGACAACTTTTTCGTATCAAGTCTCCCCCTCATCTAATAATTATTCTTATGGACTATTTATAGATGTAGAAAATCCTAAATAAAATAATTGAGTTAGGAATCCAAAACCAAATGAAATTAGATAGCGTTTGAACAATAACCACCTTAATAAGTTGGAGACGTTGTAATGACCCTCCAGGTCATTTATGTGTTTATGCCTTCTTTCTGTCGTTTAGAGCATTCCTGTAGCGACCCCAAGTCATTTATGACTTGCTGGCACTGACTTTTCGGTCGCCTGGTCATTCGTTTGTGTTTTATGCCTGTTTTTATGTTTTGGAGCTATTGAACCTTAAAAAGTTGATTTCGGCCATAACTTCAAGTAAACGACCTCAAATGAGAATTTTGACGGTTCCATCAGCTCCGGAGCGACAAAATTAGGCTAGGAGCATGGTTTGCCAGAGCCCCCGGGTTTCTGGTGTGATTTTGTGTCTAGTTAACTCTTTAAGTCTTTGAAATTTGGTTAAAGGTTGACTTCGGTCAACAGTCTTGGAAAACGCATTCGGATGGAAATTCTGACAGCGCGATTAGTTCCAGAATGCCGAGTTTGGTCTAGAACGACCCTTTGAGAATTATCGGGAGCTTCCGATCTGATTTTGAGACCTCCGGTAGAAGTTGGCTAAAATGGCATAATGGGTGTGGGACCCACTTTTTGTCTAAACGAGCTCATATGGAAATTTTAACTGTGCCATTGAGTCTAGAATGTCGAATTCGATTGGGTAGCATATTTCGTTTGCATGCACGGGGTTCTGAATGAATTCCAGGCACCCCGTTGGAGTATTAGAGTTGTCCAAAACTCAGCTGATGCAACAACTTTTACTGCAGACTCATTTACTCTCAGCGTTCACGGGATAGGTTCCGTGTTCGCGGAGGTGGGGGAGAGTCTACTCCGCATTCGCAGAGGTGTGTGAGTCTGGGTGTATCCCTGTTCTCCGCGTTCGCGGAGGCCTTTTTGGTGAGAGGTTTTTGTGCTCCGCGTTCGCGGAGGGTTATCCATGTTTGCGGAGGTCTGTTGGGTGAGGGGAAGAGTTGTTCTCCACGTTCGCGGGCCTGGGGACGTGTTCGCGGCACACTGAGTGGCTCACCTCTGCGTTCCCGGAGAAGAGGGGCCGCCTGACAGTGTCTATTTAATGAGGTCGAAGCTCCCATTTTGGAGAGCTTCAAACCTTCATAAAATTCTCCTCGTTGGTCGGTTTTTGGCGATTCAAAGTCCAAGGCGCTCAGATTCTCGTTGGGTTCGTGGGTTTTATGTTGGGGTTCATTGGGTGTTCCTCTTTTTTCGAGAAATCGAGGGTAAGTCCTTTTTTGGCCTATTTTTGTAAAGTTTTGTTATTGTTGTTGTGGGCTGTTAGGAGCGGATCCGACCCGTAATGGGCAATCTATTTTGGGATTCGTGTTTGGGCGGATTTGGGACCTTTTCACGGAGTCAATTCCAGAAAATTCGGAGCCGGTCCTACTTTGCCCGATTTGACCCAAAAATTGGTCTGTCTCTGAATTTGATGATTTTAGTGTCTAAACGACCGTATTGACGATGTGATTCTATTTTTGATAGCGTGGCAGCAGTCTGAGGCCGTTCGGAAGGGGAAATCTTCGGCTGAATTAATTGGAGCGCTTGTGATCATCTTTTTTGTAGGTTACAGCTTCCCCTCCTTCTAGACTGAGTTTGAATGTTTAAATGCTGGTTGATATTTGTGAATCTGGGATGGCTAGTTAGTATTGGTTCCCTGTTTATCCGATTTCCTGTTTTATAGTTGTTGTTGGACTGTTATGGACTAGTATCATGTTACAGGTTGGGTTGTTGATTTGGATTGATGATATTTGTGTTTTGGGGTATCTGTTGGTGATATATGATGTTGCATAAGTTAGCCCGGGTGATATCACTTTGTGATTGGGTGATTATTGTGATTATGCCTTAGAATAGGCTGTTGTGATGATGACTTAGTCCCATGTACCTGGTTGACTTTAGTATGTATCCGACGTCGATTCGGATGGACTAGATCCTTGTAGACTTGTATAGCAGACTTGGGTCTGATAGTATAAGCTTTAGTATAGGCGTTTTCGTGGCTTTTGGACCTTCTGACCCTTTCTCCCGTATCATTGCGATTCTTGGGATGCTATCGGAAGATGTTGCCTTCGCGCCGATGATCGGTTAGATTGTGCTAGGCTTGGAGCCTTCGGTTGATATGCTTGTGAGGGCGGCGGCCTGCGATGTTTAGTTTGACGTGGTAATGTTGGGTTTGCTGTAATCGGACTGGTATTTGAGTATATGCGGAGTGTGGACGATAATCCATGGTATATGAGTTATTGAAGGCCCTCTGCTGAGTGATGTGTGGCACACTAGTTTGGCTAGGCCAATGCCCCCAGAGTGATGTACTGTACATTCGTCTGGCTGGGCCAATGCCCTCGGAGTGGTATATGGCGCACTTGACTGTTAGGGCCAATGTCTCCGGAGTGTTAGATGGCTCACTTGGCTGGCCTGGTCAGGGCCTAGGGCAATGGCCCCGGATTGATAGCCTAATCCGATAGTCGGATACCTGTTGACGTGAAGGAGTTGGAGTACCCCCGCCTTTTTCACAGCACTTGACTGGCTGGGCCCATGCCCCCGGAGTAGCTTGTAGGATTGGTATAACGGTTAGGAGAGTCAGAATAGCGATCGGTTCAGAGTTCGGTTCCTTGGATCTTGTAGTTCTAGTTTCTCAGTGTACCCGTCGGGCTTATGAGAGTCCGTTCGGGTTTTATTTAAACTTACAAACGAGTGTGCCCAGCGGGTCCTATGGGGGGCCAGTTGAGTTTAGTTAGTTATCCTCATTTTACTCCCCGCTTGTTCTGTTTCCATTCTATTGACCTCTGTTATTGTTGTTGCTGATTCTGTCTTGTCTGCCTGTCCTTACCTTTCTTGCTGAGTCGGCCTACGATGCATACTGGGTACCTGTGGTCGTTACTCATGCTACACTCTGCATCTGTTTTCGTAATGCAGGTCTGAGCACCAGCTATCAGCGTTGAGATCGAGCCGGGAGCTGTCTTTCGAGAAGACTAGGGTGAGCACTTTGCGTTTTGGGATCACCACTTTCCTTTTGTATATATATTTTGGCTTGTCTTTTGTTTCCGAGATAGTTGTTTTTGTGGTCAACTTTTGGGACTTGTACTCTTGATAGTAGTTCTGTACTTGTGACTTCCAGATCTTGGGAGGTGTTGTATATATTATTTTGGTCTTGTTCCAGCTTTAGTATTTGTATCCTTGTTTTATGCTTTCGCTTGGTTTGGACTAGTTTCCACTTTTAGTCCCATTACTGTTAAGTTCCGGGATAGAGTTTGGCTTGCCTACCGGTGGGTTGTAGGCGCCATCATAACTTGAGAAATTGGGTCGTGGAAAATTTGTATCAGAGCCTAGCTTTGTTGGTCTCACTTGTATAGAACTAACATCTAGTAGAGTCTTGAAGATCAGTGTGGAGACGTCCGTGACTTATCTTCAGGAGGCTACAGGATGTCCTTAGGGTGTTGTCTTATTTTTTATCCTTTCGTGCATTGCTGTGCAGTTGGTTTCTTAAAATCTCACTTGTTCCATTCTGTTATAGGGATGGCTCGTGCTCATAGAGGAGGTGGTGCCGCAGCACCAGGCTGAGTTAGAGAGAGGACTCTGGAGCCGGAGCCGGAGCCGGAGCTTCAAGCAGAGTAAATTCCTCCTCAGCCGGTGGGGCTGGGACCAGCCCAGCTGTGACTCCTGACCTTCAGGGCATGCTTGCCCAAATTATAGATGCTATCGATAGTATGTAGCAACAGCAGCAGCAACTGGCCCCAGAACCAGTCCCAGAGTCGGTTCAGGCACCACAGGATCAGCCTGCAGCAGTGGCACCAGGGGTTCTTCAGCCACCAGCACCAGCCGTGGTTCAGTTGGACCCGTTGGAAAGGGTTATGCCTCTGCAAAAGAAGAAGATGCTCGGGGTGTTTCTTAGACTATCACCACTGAGGTTCTCAGGGTTTGCAAGGGAGGATGCCCATAAGTTCTTGACTACTTACCGTGAGAGGTTGCAGACCTTGGGTTTAGTTGAGTCCAGAGAAGCTGACTTTACATCTTATCAGCTAGACGGACCAGTCAGACAATGGTGGCGTTCGTTCATTAGGGCCAGACCAGCTGGAGCACCACCAGTATCGTGGGAGAAGTTTTTCGAGGCTTTTCTGGAAAGGTTTATTCCACGGAGCGTCAGGGATCGCCTTCATGATGAATTCTCGAGGTTGGAGCAGGGCTTGGTGACGGTGAATTAGTACAAGAAAAGATTTCTGGAGTTATCCCGTCATGTTACCATGATTCTACCTACAGAGGAAGAGCGGGTTCGATGCTTCGTCAGAGGGTTGAGACTGCAGCTGAGAATTGATTCACCGTCGTTGTTCGCAACGGGCTGTTCCTTTTTAGAGGTAATAGACCATACCTGTACTATTGAGCATCTTCGTCGTGAGGCCCAAGGGGGTAGCGGCAAGAGGGTCAGACAGGATGGTAGGACTAGTGGGCCCCGTTCCAGGCCGAGTCACTCGAGACAAGTTTATCCAGGAGTTCCAGCTGGGGTAGTCCAGCCATCCATTTCAGGCAGCATTGCAGGCCTCCGAGGGTGATCAGCACCGTTAGAGTGGTTATAGTGCCGGTCCGAGTCAGGGCCGAGCTGGGTTTCAGACAGGTGCATCAGGTCGGGGTGGCCGACCTCTAGCAGTTAGCAGGTCTTCCCAGGGTTGCTTCACTTGTGGGGAGCTCGGTCATTGGGCCAGGGAGTGCCCTTCATCAAGATCAGCCATACCAGCCCCTCAGGCAGCGAGGCCGGTGTCAGCAGTAGTGTAACACCTCAGATTAGAGAAAGCTTATGCGATCAGGTATAGTACTCAAACATGGACCCTGGAACCCTCCATGGAGCCCTAGACGGGCCGTGAAGGGGACCTCGGTCCATTTAAAAAGTCGTGAAGTGTTTCCAGAAGCTGCCTCAGGCCGGGGTCACTTGATGGTGACCCATACGACCCGTGGAGGACTTGACGGGTCACCAAGTAAGTCCTGAAAGGCTCCTAGTTATGAAGGTTTCTCCCCTAGTCACTGGTCAAGGGCCACGGACGTCGACACGGCCCGTGAAGGGGGTTGTCAAACCTAGTATTCAGGGTCAACTTCAAATGATCATATGTTTTAGCTCAAAATGCATTAGGTGGCCCACGATCTATCAAATTAAAGATCTTTGAGTTATCTTTCCAACGCTACCAAGTTTGCTCCATTTGAAGTTTGGGGTAAAAAGTTATGCCAGTTTTAGTGGAACACTATTAGGCTGGTGAAGCTTCACGACCTGCTAGACAGGCCTTGATCATCAAGACGGCTCGTGAAGCCCTTCCAGAGAGGTATTTCGGCAGTTTTAAGTCAAGGGTAATGTTGTCTTTTCCCTAATTGATTAATGCCTAATTTAAGTCGGTTATACCCTTAACCCAAACCCTATAAATACTTCCTAAGCCTAATTTCACTCATTCTAAACCATTCCCAAAAATATCCTCTCTCAAAATATTTCTCTCTCTAAGAACTCTCTCAATTTTCAAGGAAGAAGAAGAAAGCTTGAATCCTCCATTGAAGACCTTCAATCTTCTCCAATTTCTTGTCACCATTGGAGACTTTTCCTCCAATGGGCCCTCCCTTTTCTTCAAGGATTTCAAGGTTAATTTTACCCTAATTGAATTTGGGCTTTTGATCAAGTCTTGTGGGTTCTTCAATTATGATTTTAATTGTTGGTTTTTCTGATTTGTAGTGCACGATCTAGCGTGATAAAGTAATTTAGTGCACGTATTAGCGTGAATTACATGAGTTGATGTAAAGATTGCATGAACCCCCATGATCCCAAGCTAATTCTCCCCAATTTGATAATCTATGCTTTGATCGTTGGGTTGAGCTATGAATTGAGGAAGTTATGAATTATCTATGAAAGTAAGCTTGAGTTAAGAATGAATTGAGGATAATTTCATGAATTTAGCATGTTCAAGTCAAAAACATGATTTTCCTCTTTTATGTGGGTTACTTTAAGTATGACTAAATTGCCTTGATTATGACTTTCTAAGTGTTAGCTTGCATTGAGTTGCATGCTCTGAGATAAAGGCTTATGGACCCATGATTTATGAAGTAAGAGCATGATTGATTTTGTAAAGAAGAAGCTTATGAAATCATGCATATGTTCCATGAAATTTATGATATAATGATGTTAAGTTGTGAAAGATTTTCTCATGTAATGCTCAACTTAAGCTTGTGAAAGATATCGTCACATTTAAAGGATTCATAACTTGTTGATATGTTTTCTCAACTAAAATTGAATCAAGAGATTTTAGTGAGCTATTCTAAGGGTGTAAGCTTGGACAAGTCCATGGTATATGAAACACCCAATGACGTAAGCTTGGACTAGTCCATGGTATGTGAAACGTCGATAACCATGTTTAGCTTGGATTGGCAACCCTAGTCATGCCTTTCCATGGATAATAATCATTATGACTATTCCGTGGGAATTATGCTTAGCACAGAGTGGAGGGGTGACAAGTTCCAAATGTCCCAACCCTAAGTGCCTCTATAGGGTGTCTTGAAAAGACTTTATATGAGCTTAGCTAGTGGATCCACGTAGGCTATGGTTTGAGGGTCCTACCTTGGCAAGTAGGATGGCCCTTTTTCGGTGTAGGGCAGACACCGGATTCCATGTTGATAGCTCACATGGTCTTATATGTCGGTTAAGGCTATTTCCCACACTAATGAACTAAAGTTGTTTTCAAAAAGTGCTTCACATGTTATATGATGATTTAGCTTGCTTTGGCCATGGTTTATGCTTTATGCTAATTGATTATTATGCCTTATCATGTTTCAGCTAGGCCAATAGCATGTTATGATTGTATCTCACTCTAGCATGATTTACGAGTTTATGTGCATTGCTATCATACTTAGTACTTTATTGTGCTAACGCATACATTAACTTCTTTGGTGTAGGACGTGGCAGATCCCCTCCTACTCGTGGCTAGAGCTTGCTTTTAGAGATATTTGTTAGAAGACTTGGTGAGTCCTCATCCATCCGAAGACATAGCCTAGTTCTTTTTACTTTGATGTACTTTCATTTGAGCTTTGTATTGGGTTACGTCCCAAATGCTATTTCATACTCCTTTTATTAGATGGTTTTGAGACATATGATATGTAGACTTCCGCTTTACTTCTTAAACTTTGTTATGATATATCTTTTGAACTCATATTTCTCTATTTCCTTATGATTATGCATGCTAAGTGGCTTATATGAGGCCTTTCGGGGTTTTGTATGCCATGTCACATCTAGGGGGTACCTTGGGTCGTGACAAACTTTGCATTCAGAGCACAAGGTTTTAGAAAGATCCTAGCATGTCTCATAAGCCATGTCAGGTATAGTCTTGTTCATGAGTGAGAAGCGCGCCACACTTATGAATGAGAGGCTATAAGACGTTTAAGAAACTTCACTTCTTTCATTATTCCTAAGTCGTGCCATAGAGTTTAACTCTATAAGTCTCTCTCCTAATCCCCATCCTATGTGTATAAGGATATGGCGACCCAAAGAGCTTATGCCAGAAGGAACATGGGAGAGAACGTGGATCAAGAAGCTCCTCCTCAAGCTCCACAAGCTCCGGCCGAACCTTTGGCAGAGAAAGTGACCCATGCGGAGTTTAGGGCTGCTTTCCATGCATTGGCCCAAGCCACTAGAGATGTTGTGTCTCCCGTGAACCCAAATGTGGGTACGGCGGCGTCAAGAGTGAGGGACTTTACAAGGATGAACCCTCTGGAATTCCATGGTTCTAAAGTGGAGGAAGATCCTCAAGAGTTTATTGATGAAGTGTACAAAGTGTTGATGAAGTATACAAAGTGTTGATGATTATGGGTGTAACACCAGAAGAGAAGGTGGAGTTTGCTGCTTATCAACTAAAAGGTGTTGCTCAAACTTAGTTCACTCAATGGAAGGGCGAGAGGGCTGTTGATGAGGGTCCTTTAGGATGGGAGAGATTTAATAGTGCTTTCCTTGATAGATTCTTCCCTCTTGAGATAAGAGAGGCTAAAGTACTTGAGTATATTAATATTCGTCAAGGGAATATGAGTGTGAAGGAATATGCATTGAAGTTCACACAATTGGCTAGATATGCTCTGTCTATAGGTGCCGATCCAAGGGATAGAATTAGTATGTTTGTGTCGGGAGTGTCCAAAATGTTGGTGAAAGAGTGCCGCACCGCTATGCTTGTGAATGATATGGACATTTGTCGCCTCATGGTGTATGCCCAACAAATTGAGGAAGAGAAGCTTAAAGAGAGGTCTAGAGAGACCAAGCGAGCTAGAATCGGTGATGGTAACTTTTCGCATGCAAGATCCGATGGACATGGTCGTCCTAGATTTCATCAAAGGTTCTCTAATCAAGGTTCTTCTAATGCTCCTCCGAGGTCCAACAATGATAGGGTGCTCTACCCTAAGCCTCAAGGAGGGAATGGTGGTGGATCTTCATCGTCTACTTGTACTCGGTGTGGGAGGAAGCATGAAGGAAAATGCCTAGCTGGTACGGATGGTTGTTTTGCTTGTGGTAAGGCTGGTCATAAGATGAGAGATTGTCCATATCTCTTTGCTAAATGAAGAGAGGGTAAGCAAGCTCCACCTAGCAGTTCAGGTTCGAATGCTCTTAAGCGAAACATATTTTATGCACTTCAGGCTCGTCATGAGCAAGAGAGCTCACCCGATGTGGTCACCAGTACATTGAACGGTTTCCATTTTAATTTTTATGCCTTGCTTGATCCCGGTGCTACATTATCCTTTGTGACGCCTTATGTGGCCATGCGGTTTGATATTGTTCTTGATATTTTGCTAGATCCTTTTCGTGTTTCTACTCCGATTGGAGAGTCTATTCTAGCTAAGAAGGTTTATAGAGGTTGCCCCATTTCCTTATCCCATAGAGTTACTCTTGTTGATCTTATAGAGCTTGATATGCTAGATTTCGATATCATTCTTGGGATGGATTGGTTGCATGCTTGTTATGCCTCTATTTATTGAAGGACCCGAGTGATCAAGTTACAGTTTCCAAATGAGCCTATCCTAGAGTGGAAGGGGGGAAATTCTTTGTTTAGAGGTCAATTCGTTTCTTATCTAAAGGCTAGAAAGATGATCTCTAAGGGTTGCATTTACCATTTAGTTAGGGTGAGCGATTTAGATTCTGAAACCCCTACTCTTGAGTCGGTCCCCATTGCTCGTGAATTTCTGGAAGTGTTTCCCGATTACTTGCCCGGTATTCCTCCTGAAAGGGAAATAAACTTCAGTATTGACCTTTTCCCGGATACGCAACCTATTTCTATTACTCCTTATAGAATGGCTCCGGTAGAACTTAAGGAATTTAAAGAGCAATCAAAAGACTTGTTGGATAAGGGTTTCATCCGATCAAGTGTTTCCCTGTGGGGTGTTTCGGTATTGTTTGTTAGGAAGAAAGACGGTTCACTCCATATGTGCATCGACTATCGCCAATTGAATAAGGTTACCATTAAGAATAAGTATCCTTTGCCAAGGATAGATGATTTGTTTGACCAACTTCAAGGGGCTAGTTATTTCTGTAAGATTGACCTTCATTCGGGCTATCACCAATTGAGGGTAAAAGAAGATGATATTTCGAAAAGGGCATTCCAGATAAGGTATGGTCACTATGAGTTCTTGGTTATGTCGTTTGGGTTGAGAAATGCTCCGACCGTATTTATGGACTTGATGAACAGGGTGTTTAAGCCATTCCTTGACATGTTCGTGATTGTGTTTATTGATGATATCTTAATTTAATCAAGGAATGAGGATGAGCATGCTAGTCATTTGAGGGTTGTATTGCAAGTCCTCAAGGATCAACAACTCTTTGCAAAGTTTAGTAAATGTGAGTTTTGGTTAAGATCCGTGGCTTTTCTAGGTCACATTATCTCCGGTAAGGGCATTAAGGTAGATCCTAAGAAGACCGAAGTGGTTACGAATTGGCCGAGACCTTTATCACCTTTGTATATTCGTAGTTTCTTAGGTTTAGCCGATTATTATAGGAGGTTTGTTGAAGGGTTTTCTTTGATTGCTTCTTCATTGACGGCCTTGACTCAAAACAAGGCTAAGTTCATGTGGTCTGAGGCACGTGAGAAGAGTTTCCAAGAGTTGAAAGATAGATTTACTTCGGCTCCAATATTGATTTTGTAAGAACCCAAGCTTCCAAAAGATTTTAAAATGTAGAACTCACCTAAAGACAGTGACCTACGGGCCGTAGATCGATTGACCGGCCGTAGGTGGGAACCGTCAATGGCACTGTGAAATTTTAGGATTTCCAAGTTTCTGAACCTTGAATTACGGAACAGAAGGACGGCTCGTAGTCCAGTTGACGGGCCGTAGATGGGTTCCGTAGATGCCTTCCAGACTTAGCCAAATTTTCAGCCCAAAATGAATTTTCTGAATCAATTGACGGAAGAGCAGGACGGTCCGTCAATTGATGTACGAACCGTAAATCTTGTCCGTCGATTGACCCCTACAGTTTTTAATTAAGGGCTTTTTGGTCTTTTACCTAATTGATTACCTATTAAGCTAAGTCAGTTATACCCTTAATCTTAGACCTAAAAATACTTTCTAAGCCTAATTCCTTTGATTCTAATTCATTCCAAAACTCTCCTCTCTCTAAAAAGAAACTCTCTCAACTCTCAAGGAAGAAGAAGGAGCTTGAATCCTCCATTGAAGACCTTCAATCTTCTCCAATTTCTTGTGGATTGCATTGAGGTATGATAGTGTTTACCATTAGGAGTCTTTTCCTCCAATGGGCCCTTCCTCTTCTTCATGATTTTCAAAAGTTTACTCTAACCCAATTGAATTAGGGTTTGTAATCAATCCTTGTAGGTTCTTTAATTATGATTCCAGTTATTGATTTTATGATTCCTAGTGCACGATTTAGCGTGATAAAATTACTTAGTGCACGAATTAACGTGAATTACATGATTTGATGTAAGGATTGATGAACCCCCATGATCCTAAGCTAATTCTCCCCAATTTGATAATCTATGCTTTGATTGTTGGGTTGAGTTATGATTTCATGAAGTTTATGAATTCTCTATAAAATCAAGCATGAATTTAGAATGAGTTGAGGATGATCTTATGAATTTAGCATGATCAAGTCAAAAGCATGATTTTCCTCTATTATGTGAGTTCCTTCAAGTATGGGTAAATTGTCTTAATTATGGCTTTCTAAGAATGAGCTTGCATTGAATTGCATGATATGAGTTGAACTTGCATGAACCCATATGAACTCTATGAACTATGAAATATGAGCATGATTAATTGAGGGTGCTTTGAGAGTAAAGTACCAAAGTTATGATATGATGATGCTATGGTTGAGTAGTGAAAGGTTTTCTCACGTAATTCTCCCATTATGATAAAAGAAGAACAAAGAGGCTATTGCCCATGTTCTTAAGAAGCTATTCTAATGACGTAAGTTGGACAGGGTCCATGAAAGATGAATATCTATAAGCATGATTTTAGCTTGAATTGGTAACCCTAGTTGTACCTTTCCATGTTTGATGATATAAATATGTTAATGACTAATCCGTGGGAATTATGCTTAGCACCGAGTGTATATTGAGATTGAAGCCCTCCCGTTAGTAGAGGCCGGGTCTTCTAGTGAAAGCTCTCCCGTCAGTAGAGGCCGGGTTTTCTAGATGGAACTCTCCCGTTAGTTGAGGCCGAGTCTCCTTTAGCAATCTCTATCCCATAAACTATGTTGCCACCATAGGATGTTGTCTTTAAGTAGACATTAGCTAGTGGATCCACATAAGATAAGAAGTTCATGGTCTTACCTTGGCAAGTAGGACACCCCTTTTTGGTGTGGGGTAGACACCGGATTCCATGTTGATAGCTCACATGGTCTTACATGTCGGGTAAGGCTTTTCCCCATAATTTAAGGAACAAGTGTTCTCATGATGAATTAAAGAAAAGAAGGAAAGATGATTTAGCTTGCTTAGGCCTTGATATATGCTTTATGTTTCATGTTTTTCATGTTTATCATGTTTTTAGCTTGGCCATTTCATGTCATGATTATGTCTCTCTCTAGCATGATTTATGTGTTTATGTGCATTGCTATCATACTTAGTACTTAATTGTGCTAACGCATACTCTTGCCTATATTAACTTCTTTGGTGTAGGACGTGGCAATTCACCATCCAATCGTGGCTAGAGCATTGACTTAGAGTTGGGAAGAAGACTTGATGAGTCCTCATCCATTCGAGGACATGGCCGAGCTATTATTATTTTCATGTCATTTCTTTTCAGTATTGGATATTGTATTGGGCTGCGTCCCCACCACTTTTATTCGTATTCTATGATATTAGAAGGCTTTGAGACATGAGTTGTAGACTTCCACTGTTTTGAGTAAGCTTTTGATATAAAATGCTCTTTTGAAATCTTATTTCTCAATTATCTTGTATGTTATGTGTGCTAAGGGCTTGTATGAGGTCTCTCGGGGTCTTGTACGCCGTGTTACGTCTAGGGGCTACCTTGGGTCGTGACAAACTTGGTATTCAGAGCGCAATGATTTAGAAAGATCCTAGGATGTCTCATAAGCCACGTCAAGTAGAGTCTTGTAAATGAGAGTGAAGCGCGCCACATTTTTGAATTAGAGGCTATAAGACGTTTAAAAAATTCCACTTCTTTCATTACTCGTAAGTCATGCCATAGAGTTTAACTCTATATATCTCTCTCCTAATCCCTATCCTACGCGTTTCAGGATATGGCGACCCGAAGAGCTTACGCTAGAAGAAACATGGGAGAGAATGTGGAACAAGAAGCTCCTCCTCAAGCTCCTCAAGTTTCGGCCGACCCTTTGGCGGAACAGGTGACCAATGCGGAGTTTAGGGCTGGTTTTCAAGTGTTGGCTCAAGCCGTGACGGCTCAAGCCAATAAAGAGGTGGTGGCTCCCGTGAACCCAAATGTGGGTAAAACGGCATCAAGAGTGAGGGACTTTACGAGGATGAATCCTCTGGAATTCCAAGGCTCTAAGGTTGAGGAAGATCCTAAAGAATTCATTGATGAAGTGTACAAGGTGTTGATGATCATGGGTGTGACGCTGGAAGAAAAGGCAGAGTTGGCCGCTTATCAACTCAAAGGTATTGCCCAGATTTGGTTCAATCAATAGAAGAGTGAGAGGGCGGTTAATGAGGGTCCCCTTGATTGGGAGAAATTCAAGGTTGCTTTCCTTGATAGGTTCTTCCCTCTTGAGAAGAGAGAGGCTAAGGTGCTTGAGTTTATCAACCTTTGACAAGGAAATATGAGTGTGAAAGAGTATGCATTGAAGTTCACACAATTGGCTAGATATGCTCCGTCCATAGTTGCCGACCCAAGGGCAAGAATGAGCAAATTTGTGTCGGGAGTGTCCAATATGTTGGTGAAAGAGTGCCGCACCTTTATGCTAGTGCATGACATGGATATTTCTCGCCTCATGGTTTATACCGAACAAATTGAAGAAGAAATATTAAGAAAAGGTCTACGGAGACCAAGAGGGCTAGGACCGGAGATGGTAACTTTTCCCATGCAAGGTCCGATGGACATGGTTGTCCTAGATTTTGACCAAGGTTCTCTAACTAAGGCTCATCCAATGCTCCTCCAAAGTCCAGCAATGATAAGGTGTCTAACCCCAAGTCTCAAGAAGGGAATAATGGTGGTTCTTATTGGCTCCTTGTGCCAAGTGTGGGAAAAAGCATGAAGGTAGACGTCTAGCCGGTACGGATGGTTGTTATAATTGTGGAAAGAGTGGTCACAAGATGAGGGATTGTCCATCTCTCATGGCCAAGGGAAGAGAGAATAAGCAAGCTCCACCTAGAGGATCTGGTTCGAATGCTCAGAAGCAAAACTGATTTTATGCACTTCAGATTCGTCATGAGCAAGAGAGCTCTCCCGATGTGGTTACTGGTATGTTAAGAGTATTCCATTTTGATGTTTATGCTTGCTTGATCCCGGTGCTACCTTGTCTTTTGTGATGCCATATGTGGCTATGAGGTTTGATGTTGTTCCGGATGTGTTGCTAGATCCTTTTCGTGTCACTACTCCGATTGGAGAATCTATCATGGCTAAGAGAGTTTATCGAGATTGTCCCATCTCCTTATCCCATAGAGTCACTCATGTTGATATTGTATAGCTTGATATGCTAGATTTTGATGTTATTCTTGGGATGGATTGGTTGCATGCTTGTTATGCCTCTATTTATTGTAGGACCCGAATGGTAAAGTTTTAGTTTCCTAATGAGCCTATCCTAGAGTGGAAGGGAGGAAATTCTATTTTTCGAGATCAATTTGTTTCTTATCTAAAACCTAGAAAGATGATCTCAAAGGGTTGCATTTACCATCTTGTTAAGGTGAGGGATATAGATTCCGAGACCCCTACTCTCGAGTCTGTCCCCATTATTAATGAATTTTCAAAAGTGTTTCCCGATGACTTGGCTGATATTCCTCCTGAAAGGGAAATAGACTTCGGTATTGACCTTCTCCCGGATACGCAACCTATTTCTATTCCTCCTTATAGAATGGCTCCGGTGAAACTTAAGGAACTAAAAGAATGGTTGAAAGACTTGTTGGATAAGGGTTTCATCCGGCTAAGTATTTCTCCTTGGGGTGCTCCGGTCTTATTTGTAAGGAAGAAAGATGGTTCACTCCGTATGTGTATCCACTATCGCCAATTGAACAGGGTTACCATTAAGAATAAGTATCCTCTACCAAGGATAGATGACTTGTTTGATCAACTTTAAGGGGCTAGTTATTTCTCTAAGATCGACCTTGGTTCGGGCTATCACCAATTAAGGGTGAAAGAAGATGATATCCCGAAGACGGCTTTTCGGACTAGGTATGGTCACTATGAGTTCTTAGTAATGTCGTTTGGATTGACAAATGCTCCAGTCGCATTTATGGACTTGATGAATAGAGTGTTTAAGCAATATCTTGACATGTTTGTGATTGTGTTTATTGACAACATTTTAATCTACTCAAAGAATGAGGGTGAACATGTTAATCATTTGAGGATTGTGTTGCAAGTCCTCAAGGACGAACAACTCTTTGCGAAGTTTAGTAAATGTGAGATTTGGTTAAGGTCTGTGGCTTTTCTTGGTCACATTGTTTCCGGTAAGGGCATTGACATAGATCCTAAGAAAATGGAAGCGGTTAAGAATTGGCCTAGACGTTTATCACCTTCGGATATCCGTAGTTTCTTGGGCTTAGCCGGTTATTATAGGAGGTTTGTTGAAGGGTTTTCATCCATTGCTACTCCATTGAAGACTTTGACTCAAAAGAAGGTTAAATTTGCATGGTCCGAAGCATGTGAGAAGAGTTTTCAAGAGTTGAAGGATCGACTTACTTCGGCTCTGATATTGACTCTACCGGAAGGATCGGATGGCTTTGTGGTTTATTGTGATGCCTCGATTGGGCTAGGATGTGTTCTTATGCAAAATGGGAAGGTGATTTCTTATGCTTCGAGACAACTTAAGGTGCATGAAAAGAACTATCCTACTCATGACTTGGAATTAGCGGAAGTTGTGTTTGCTTTGAAAATATGGCTACATTATTTGTATGGAGTACATGTAGATGTATTCACTTACCATAAGAGTTTGCAATATGTGTTTAAACAGAAAGATTTGAATCTTCGCCAAAAAAGATGGCTCGAGTTGTTAAAAGACTATGATATGAGTTTTCTCTATTACCCCGGTAAGGCTAACGTGGTGGCGGATGCTCTTAGTCGAGTATCTATGGGTAGTGTTGCTCATGTTGAGGATGGTAAGAAAGAATTGGTTCGCGATGTCCATAGATTTGATTGATTCGGGGTTAGATTCGTTGATTCTACTAAAGGTGGTGTTACGGTTCACAAGGGTTCCGAATCCTCTTTTGTGCATAATGTGAAAGCTAAGCAAGGTCTTGATCCTAACTTGGTTGAACTAAAGAAAACGGTACTCAAGAAGTCCATAGAGGTTTTCTCCCAAGGGAGAGATGGTGTGCTTCGATATCAAGGTCGTTTGTGTGTCCCTAATGTAGAGGGCTTAAGAGAGCAAATTTTATCAGAAGCCCATAGTTCGAGATATTCCATCCACCCAGGAGCTACCAAAATGTAACGTGATTTGCAGAAAATTTATTGGTGGAAAGGAATGAAGAAAGATATTGTGGAATTTGTGGTTAAGTGTCCTAATTGCCAACAAGTGAAAGTTGAGCATCAAAGCCGGGAGGTTTGACCCACGATATTAGTATTCCTACTTGGAAGTGGGAAGATGTGAATATGGATTTTATTGTGGGTTTGCCTCGCACGAGGTGACAATTTGATTCGATTTGGGTTGTTGTTGATAGAATAACAAAGTCAGCCCATTTCATTCCCGTCAGAACTTCTTATTCAGTGGAGGATTATGCTAAGTTGTATTTGAGGGATATTGTTAGGCTGCATGGAGTGCCTTTATCCATTATCTCCGATCGTGGTGCACAATTTACTTCGCAATTTTGGAAGTCGTTCCAAAAAGGCCTTGGTACTCGTGTTAAGCTTAGTACGGTGGATTATGCTAAGTTGTATTTGAGGGATATTGTTAGGCTGCATGGAGTGCCTTTATCCATTATCTTCGATCGTGGTGTACAATTTACTTCTAAATTTTGGAAGTCGTTCCAAAAAGGCCTTGGTACTCGTGTTAAGCTTAGTACGGCCTTTCATCCCCAAATCGATGGGCAAGCGGAGCGTACTATTCAGACTTTGGAAGATATGTTGAGAGCAAGTGTAATTGATTTCAAGGGTATTTGGGATGATCATTTGCCTTTGATTGAGTTTGCTTATAAGAATAGCTACCATTCTAGTATTGGTATGGCTCCATTTGAGGCTCTCTATGTTAGGAGGTGTAGATCACCTATAGGTTGGTTTGAAGTTGGTGAAGTTGCTTTGATAGGCCCGGAGTTGGTGCATGAGGCTATGGAGAAAGTTCGACTTATTAGGGAGAGGTTGGGCTCAAAGTCGACAAAAGTCTTATGCCGATGTTAGGAGAAGAGAATTAGAATTCGATGTGGATGATTGGGTTTACTTGAAAATCTCACCCATGAAGGGTGTAATGAGATTTGGGAAGAAAGGGAAGCTTAGTCCACGTTATGTAGGCCCATATCAGATCTTGAGACGTGTTGGTAAGGTTGCTTATGAGCTTGACTTGCCTAATGATTTGGCATCAGTGCATCAAGTTTTCCATGTCTCATTATTGAAGAAGTGTGTTGGTGATCCGACCACTATAGTGCCATTAGAGAATCTTGGCATAAAGGATAGTCTTTCTTATGAAGAGGTTTCGGTTGAGATTTTAGACCGGCAAGTCCGAAAGTTATGGAATAAGGAAGTTGCTTCCGTGAAAGTTTTATGGAGGATTCAATTGGTTGAGGGTGCTACTTGGGAGGTCGAGGCCGATATGATGTCCCAATATCCTCATCTCTTTCCTTTCGATCCTACTCTAGCTTGAGGTATCTTGATCCTCATGGTTCATTCTTTTGGTCTCATGTGTCATAATTGATTTCCATAATTTCTTGATTATGAATGTTCATGAAGAGTCTTATATGATTATGTGCATTTGAGTATGAGTTGCATAAAGTCTTCATGATATGATGTGTTGATCATGCTTTAGATTGGAGTTGATGTTTCCTCCTCGGATATGTGCATTTATGTGATTGCATGCTAGGCTGGGTTGTTAGTCCGTGTCTATTACCCTTCTTAAGATGTATTGATTCTCATTCAAGGACGAATGTTCCCAAGGGGGAGATATTGTAACACCCCAAGCTTCCAAAGAATTTTAAAATGCAGAACTCACCTGAAGACAGTGACATACGGAGGCCACCTACGGGCCGTAAATGGATTGACGGGCCGTAGGTGGAACCGTCAATGGCACAGTGAAATTTGAGGATTTCCAAGTTTCTGAACCTTGACTTATGGAATAGCAGGACGGATCGTAGTCGAGTTGACGGGCCGTAGATGGGTTCCGAAGATGCCTTCCAGACTTAGCCAAATTTTCAGCCCATAATGAACTTTCTGAATCAATTGATGGAAGAGAAGGATGGTCCATCAATTGATGTACGGACCGTAGATCCTGTCCGTCGATTGGCCCCGACAGTTTTTAATTAAGGGATGTTTGGTCTTTTTCCTAATTGATTACCTATTAAGCTAAGTCAGTTATACCCTTAATCTTAGACCTATAAATACTTTCTAAGCCTAATTCCTGTGATTCTAATTCATTCCAAAACTCTCCTCTCTCTAAAAAGAAACTCTCTCAACTCTCAAGGAAGAACAAGGAGCTCGAATCCTCCATTGAAGACCTTCAATCTTCTCCAATTTCTTGTGGATTGCTTTGAGGTATGATAGTGTTTACCATTAGGAGTCTTTTCCTCCAATGGGCCTTTCCTCTTCATCATGATTTTCAAAGGTTTACTCTAACCCAATTGAATTAGGGTTTGTAATCAAGTGTTCTCATGATGAAGTAAAAAAAAGAAGGAAAGATGATTTAGCTTGCATTGGCCTTGATATATGCTTTATGTTTCATGTTTCTCATGTTTATCATGTTTTTAGCTATGCCTCTGCATGTCATGATTATGTCTCTCTCTAGCATGATTTATGTGTTTATGTGCATTGCTATCATATTTAGTACTTAATTGTGCTAACGCATACTCTTGCCTACATTAACTTCTTTGGTGTAGGACGTGGCAATTCACCATCCACTCGTGGCTAGAGCATTGACTTAGAGTTGGGAAGAAGACTTGGTGAGTCCTCATCTATCCAAGGACATGGCCGAGTTGTTCTTATTTTCATGTCATTTCCTTTTAGTATTAGATATTGTATTGGGCTGCGTCCCTACTACTTTTATTCATATTCTATGATATTAGAAGGCTTTGAGACATGAGTTGTAGACTTCCGCTGTTTTGAGTAAACTTTTGATATAAAATGCTCTTTTGAACTCTTATTTCTCTATTATATTGTATGATATGTGTGCTAAGGGATTGTATGAGGCCTCTCGGGGTCTTGTACGCCTAGTTAGATCTAGGGGCTACCATGGGTCATGACATACTCTACCGGAAGGATCCGATGGTTTTTTGGTTTATTGTGATGCTTCGAGAATTGGGTTGGGAAGTGTTCTTATGCAAAATGGGAAAGTTATTGCTTATGCTTCAAGGAAACTTACGGTGCATGAAAAGAACTATCCTACTCATGACTTAGAGTTGGCAGCGGTTGTGTTTTCTTTGAAAATATGGCGACATTATTTGTATGGGGTACATGTGGATGTCTTCACCAATCATAAGTGTCTCCAATATGTGATTAAGCAGAAAGATTTGAATCTTCGCCAGGGAAGGTGGCTTTAGTTGTTAAAATACTATGATATGAATGTTTTCTATCACTCCGGTAAGGCTAATGTGGTGGCGGATGCTCTCAGTCGATTGTCAATGGGTAGTGTTGCTCATGTTGAGGATAGTAAGAAAGAGTTGGTTCGTGATGTTCATAGTTTGGCCCGATTGGGAGTTCGGTTGATTGATCCACTGAAGGTGGTATTACGGTTCACAGTGATTTCGAATCCACTTTTGTGCATGATGTGAAAGTCAAGCAAGATCTTGATCCTAATTTGGTTGAATTGAAAGAAGCGGTTCTCAAAAAGTCCATAGAGGTTTTCTCCCAAGGGAGATATGGTGTACTTCGTTACCAAGGTCGTTTAGGTGTTGCCAATGTTGATGACTTGAGAGGGCAAATTTTGTCGGAAGCCCATAGTTCCTTATATTCCATCTACCCGGGAGCTACTAAGATGTACCGTGATTTGAGGGAGATCTATTGGTGGAACAGAATGAAGAAAGATATTGCAAAATTTGTGGCTAAGTGTACCAATTGTCAACAAGTGAAAGTTGAGCGTCAAAAGCTGGGAGGCTTGGCCCAAGACATTGAGATTCCTACTTGGAAGTGGGAAGATGTGAATATGGATTTCATTGTTGGTTTGCCTCGCACAAGGCGACAATATGATTCGATCTGGGTTGTGGTTGATAGAATGACTAAGTCAGCCCATTTCATTCCCGTCAAGACTTCTTATTCGGCGGAAGATTATGCTAAGTTGTATTTGAGGGAGATGGTTAGGCTGCATGGAGTGCCTTTATCCATTATCTCCGATCAAGGCACCCAATTTACTTCTCAATTTCAGAAGTCGTTCCAAAAAGCTCTTGGTACTCGTGTTAAGCTTAGTACGGCCTTTCATCCCCAAACCGATGGGCAAACGAATCGTACTATTCAGACTTTAGAAGACATGTTGAGAGCTTGTGTTATTGATTTCAAGTGTACTTGGGATGAACATTTGCCTTTGATTGAGTTTGCTTATAATAATAGCTACCATTCTAGTATTGGTATGGCTCAATATGAGGTTCTCTATGGTAGGAGGTGTAGATCTCCTATAGGTTGGTTTGAAGTTGGGGAATTTACTTTGATAGGCCCGGAGTTAGTACATGAGGCTATGGAGAAAGTTCAGCTTATTAGAGAAAGGTTGAAAACGGCTCAAAGTCGACAAAATTCCAATGCCGATGTTAGAAGAAGAGAATTAGAATTTGATGTTGATGATTGGGTTTACTTAAAGATTTTACCTTTGAAGGGTGTAATGAGGTTTTGGAAGAAAGGAAAGCTTAGTCCCCGTTATGTAGGCCCATATCAAATTTTGAGACGTGTTGGTGGGGTTGCTTATGAGCTTTATTTGCCTAATGATTTGGCATCGGTGCATCCGGTTTTCCATGTCTCATTGTTGAAGAAATATGTTGGTGGTCCGGCCTTTATAGTGCCATTAGAGGATCTTGGCATAAAGGATAATTTTTCCTATGAAGAGGTCCCGGTTGAGATTTTAGACAGACAAGTCCGGAAGTTGAGAAACAAAGAAGTTGCTTACGTGAAAGTTCTTTGGAGGAATCAATTAGTTGAGGGTGATACTTGGGAGGCCGAGGCCGATATGATGTCCCAATATCCTCATCTCTTTCCTTCCAATCCTACTCTAGCTTGAGGTATCTAGTTCTGCATGGTTCAATAATTTGGTCTCATGTGTCATAGTTGATTTCCATGATTCCTTGATTGTGCATGTTCATAAAGAGTCTAATATGATTATGTGTGCATTGAATATGAGTTGCATGAAGTCTTCATGAAGTTAAGTGTTGAACATGCTTTAGCTTGGAGTTGATGTTTCTTCCTCGGATATGTGCATTTATGTGATTATATGTTAGGTTGGGTTGTTAGTCAGTGTCTTCTACCCTACTCATGATATCTTGATTCTTATTCAAGGAGGAATGTTCCCAAGTGAGAGATATTGTAACACCTCGGATTAGAGAAAGCTTATGCAAGAAGATATAGTACTCAAACATGGACCCTGGAACCCTCCATGGAGCCCTAGACTGGCCGTGAAGGGGACCACGATCCATTTGGGAAGTCGTGAAGTGTTTCCAGAAGCTACCTAAGGCCGGGGTCACTTGATGGTGACCCATACTGCCCGTGGAGGACTTGACGGGTTGTCAAGTGAGTCGTGAAGGGCTCCTAGTTTGGAAGGGTTCTCCCCTAGTCACTGGTCAAGGGCCACAGACGTCTAAACGGCCCGTGAAGCCCCACACGGTCCTTGAAATCATCCAAGATCATATCTTTTAGCTCAAAATGAATTAGGTGTCCCACAACCTATCAAATTAAAAATATTTGAGTTATCTTTCCAACGCCACCAAGTTTGCTCAATTTAAAGTTCGGGGTAAAAGGTTGTGCCCATTTTAGGGGAATGCTGTTCGGCTGGTGAAGCTTCACGACCTGCTAGACGGGCCTTGATGATCAAGACAGCTCGTGAAGCCCTTCCAGAGAGGTATTTTGGTAGTTTTAAGTCAAGGGCATTGTTGTCTTTTCCCTAATTGATTAATGCCTAATTTAAGTCGGTTATACCCTTAACCCAAACCCTATAAATGCTTCCTAAGCCTAATTTCACTCATTCTAAACCATTCCCAAAAATATCCTCTCTCAAAATATTTCTCTCTCTAAGAACTCTCTCAACTCTCAAGGAAGAAGAAGAAAGATTGAATCCTCCATTGAAGACCTTCAATCTTCTCCAATTTCTTGTAGATTTCTTTGAGGTATGATAGTATTCACCATTGGAGACCTTTCCTCCAATGGGCCCTCCCTTTTCTTCAAGGATTTCAAGGTTAATTTTACCCAAATTGAATTAGGGTTTTTGATCAAGTCTTATGGGTTCTTCAATTATGATTTCAATTGCTGGTATTTTTTATTTGTAGGGCACGATCTAGCGTTATAAAGTAACTTAGTGCATGAATTAGCGTGAATTACATGAGTTGATGTAATGATTGCATGAACCCCCATGGTCCGAAGCTAATTCTCCCCAATTTAATAATCTATGCTTTGATCGTTGGGTTAAGCTATGAATTGAGGAAGTTATGAATTTTCTATGAAAGTTAGCATGAGTTATGAATAATTGAGGAGAATTTCATGAATTTAGCATGTTCAAGTCAAAATCATGATTTTCCTCTTCTATATGGGTTTCTTCACGTATGATTTAATTGCCTTCATTATGACTTTCTAAGTGTTAGCTTGCATTGAGTTGCATGGTTTGAGATAAAGGCTTATGAACCCATGATTTATGAAGTAAGAGCATGATTGATAATGTAAAGAAGAAGCTTATGAAATCATGCATATGTTCCATGAAATTTATGATATAATGATGTGGAGTTGTGAAATGTTTTCTCATGTAATGCTCAACTTAAGCTTGTGAAACGTTTCCTCACATGTAAAGGATTCATAACTTGTTGAAAGATTTCTCAACAAAAATTGAATCAAGAGATTTTAATGAGCTATTCTAATGGTGTAAGCTTGGCCAAGTCCATGGTATATGAAATGCCCAATGACGTAAGCTTGGACTAGTCCATGGTATGTGAAACGTTGATAATCATGTTTAGCTTGGATTGGCAACCCTAGTCGTGCCTTTCCATGGATAGTAATTATGACTATTCCGTGGGAGTTATGCTTAGCACCGAGTGGACGGGTGACAAGTCCCCAATGTCCCATCCCTATGTGCCCCCATAGGATGTCTTGAATAAATTTTATATGAGCTTAGCTAGTGGATCCACGTAGGCTATGGTTTGAGGGTCCTACCGTGGCAAGTAGGATGACCCTTTTTCGGTGTAGGGCAGACACCCAATTCCATGTTTATAGCTCACATGGTCTTATATGTCGGTTAAGGATATTTCCCACACTAATGAACTGAAGTTGTTTTCAAAAAGTGCTTCACATGTTATATGATGATTTAGCTTGCTTTGGCCATGTTTTATGCTTTATGCTACTTGATTATTATTCCTTATCATGTTTTAGCTTGGCCAAATGCATGTCATTATTATATCTCACTTTAGCATGATTTACGAGTTTATGTGCATTGCTATCATACTTAGTATTTTATTGTGCTAACGCATACCCTTGCCTACATTAACTTCTTTGGTGTTGGACGTGGCGGATCCCTTGCTACTCGTGGCTAGAGCTTGCTTTTAGAGATATTTTTTAGAAGACTTGGTGAGTCCTCATCCATCCGAGGACATAGCCTAGTTCTTTTTACTTTGATTTACTTTCATTTGAGCTTTGTATTGGGTTACGTCAAAAATTCTATTTCATACTCCTTTGATTAGATGGTTTTGAGACATATGAGATGTAGACTTCCGCTTTACTTCTGAAACTTTGTTATGATATATCTTTTAAACTCATATTTCTCTATTTCCTTATGATTATGCAAGCTAAGTGGCTTGTATGAAGCCTTTCTGGGTCTTGTACGCCATGTCACGTCTAGGGGATACCTTGGGTCGTGACAAGTAGCACCCCCAGTTAGAGGAGGGGGTCAGCAGCAGGGTTCTCGGGGAGGCCCCAGGAGAGGCAGGATGGGTGGCAGAGTGGATGCGGGAGGTAGAGGCACCTAGGGCCACTTTTATGCAGCTCCAGCCAGAGCAGAGGCTGAGGTGTCTGATGATGTGATCACAGGTACAATTCTCTTATGCCATCAGCCTGCTTCAGCCTTGTTTGATTCTTGTTCTATCTATTCTTATGTGTCGGATTATTGTGTGCTCCGTTTGTGAGTGAGTCCTGAGCCATTATCGGTTCCATTGCGTGTTTCGACCCTAGTAGGGGATTCTTTAGTAGTGGATCAGGTTTGCAGGTCCTGTGCGGTGACCATTCGAGGGCAGGACACTCTGGTTGATCTTAGTGTGCTGTGTATGGTAGACTTTGATGTGATTTTGGGTATGGATTGGCTATCTCCTCACCGGGCTATCTTGGACTGTTTAGCCAAGACCATGACTTTACCCCTTCCTAGTATCCTGCCGGTGATGTGGCACAGTTCTTGTAGCCGCACACTAGTTGGGGTGATCTCTTGTATTCGGGCCCAGAGGCTAGTGGACAGTGGATGCTTGGCTTATTTGGCATATGTTAGAGATGTGAGTAGGGAGGGCCCTACAGTTTATTCAGTACATGTCGTTAGAGAGTTCACAGATGTGTTTCCTGTCGAGCTTCCTGGCCTGCCCTAGATTGGGACATTGATTTTTGCATAGACTTGGAGCCGGGTACTCGTCCCATTTCTATCCCACCGTACCGTATGACACCTGTAGAGCTCAGGGAGCTCAGTGATCAGCTTCAGGATCTCTTGAGTAGAGGGATCAGACCTAGTGTATCACCTTGGGGTGCCCCAGTCCTGTTTGTGAAGAAGAAGGACTACACCATGCGGATGTGTATCGATTACAAGTAGTTAAATAAGGTGACGGTGAAGAACCGTTATCCTATGCCTCGTATGGATGACCTATTTGACCAGATTCAGGGTGCTGCCGTGTTTTCGAAGATTGACTTGAGATCTGGGTACCATCAACTGAGGATTAGAGCAGAGGATATTCCTAAGACATCATTTAGAACACGCTATGGCCATTATGAGTTCCTAGTTATGTCTTTTGGGTTGACTGATGCCCCTGCCGGCTTTATGGATTTGATGACTCGAGTGTTCAGGCAGTACTTGGACTCCTTTGTCATTTCCTTCATCGATGACATCTTGGTATACTCACGGAGCCATGGTGAGCATAGAAGCATTTAAGGATAGTGCTTCAGACTTTAAGGGATCATCGGCTTTATGCCAAGTTCTCAAAGTGCAAGTTTTGGCTGGAGTCTGTAGCATTCTTGAGGCACGTGGTGTCCAAGGATGGCATTATGGTGGATCCGGCGAAGATTGAGGCTATCCGTAGTTGGGCTAGACCCACTTCTGTGACTGATATTCGGAGCTTCGTCAGACTTACAAGGTAATATAGATGCTTTGTTGAGGGTTTCTCCACTTTAGCAGCACCTTTGACTCGGTTGACTCTCCAGGATGTTCCATTTGTATGGTCGGAGGAGTGTGAGAGGAGCTTTCTGAGGCTCAAGGAGTTGCTTACCACCGCTCCTATATTGACTCTTCCTGTTGAAGGCGAGGGCTTCACGCTTTATTGTGATGCATCAAACGTTGGTTTGGGTTGTGTTCTGATGCAGTAGGGCTGGGTTATTGCTTATGCGTCGAGGCAGCTTAAGCTGCATGAGCGCAACTACCCCACTCATGATTTGGAGTTGGCAGCTATAGTTTTCACGCTTAAGATTTTGAGGCATTACATGTATGGAGTTCATTGTGTGATCTACACTGATCATAGGAGCCTTCAGTACATCATGACTCAGAGGGACCTTAATTGAAGGCAACGTCGGTGGATTGAGCTCCTGAAGGACTCTGAGCTCTCTATTCTCTACCATCCGGGCAAGGCGAATGTAGTAGCGGATGCCTTGAGTCAGAAGGTAGTGAGTATGGGTAGTATAACCTTCCTTTCTGTGTCGGAGCGACTCTTGGCATTGGACATTCAGTCCTTAGCCAATCAGATGATCAGACCTGATGTTTCAAATTCCAGCAGGGTGTTGGCATATATTGGGGTTTAGTCATCTCTGCTTGATCAGATCTGTAGCCTTCAGTTTGAGGATGAGTCTTTGGTAGCACTCAGAGATAGAGTATTGGAAGGTGATGCCGGGCAAGCTACCTTAGATTCAGATAGGGTCTTGAGGTTCGCTGGCCAATTGTGTGTTCCAAGAGTTGATGATTTGATCCAGCTGATCCTTAGTGAGGCCCATGACTCAAAATACTCTATTCAATCGGGAATAGCTAAGATGTATCGTGATTTAAGGCAGCATTACTGGTGGAGTGGTATGAGGAGGGACATCTCAGACTATGTGTCCCGTTGTTTGTGATGCCAGCAAGTGAACACCGAGCATATGAGGCCTGGTGGAGAGTTACAGAGGTTACCCATTCCTGAGTGGAAGTGGGAGCGCATCACCATGGACTTCATTGTTGGGTTGCCACGGACTCCTAGGGGTGTTTACAGTATCTGGGTCATTGTGGATCGATTGACCAAATCAGCACACTTCATCCTTGTTCATACATCTTGCCATGCTGAAAGGTTAGCCCGTATCTACATCCGGGAGGTAGTCAGTCTTCATGGTGTGCCTGTTTCTCTTATCTCAGACCGGGTCCCACAGTTCACTTCCAGCTTTTGGAGAGCATTTCAGGAGGAGTTGGGCACCCGTGTTAATACTAGCACAACATTTCACCCGCATACTAATGGCCAGTCAGAGTGCACTATTCATGTTCTTTAGGATATTTTGCGGGCCTGTGCTATAGACTTTGGGGGTCAGTGGGACCATTTCTTGCCCTTGGCAGGGTTTGTGTACAACAACAACTACCATTCCAGCATCCAGATGGCCCCGTTTGAGGCCCTATATGGTAGGCGTTGACGCACTCCAGTCTGTTGGTTTGAGTCTACAGAGCCTAGGCCGCATGGTACAGATCTGTTTCAGGAGTCCTTGGATCTTGTGAGGTTGATTTAGGACAAGCTTAGGACAGCTCAGAGTAGACGATGGAGTTATGTAGACCACTGACGCCGACAGTTGAGTTTTGCCGTTGGTGACAGAGTATTCCTCCGAGTATCACCCATGAAGGGTGTGATGAGATTTGGGAGGCGGGGCAAGTTTAGCCCTAGGTATATCCGGCCTTTTGAGATTTTTAGGGCCGTTGGCGAGGTGGCTTATGAGTTAGCTTTACCTCGATCATTCTCAGCCGTTCATCTAGTATTCCATGTTTCGATGTTGCGTTGATATGTTCCAGATGAGTCTCATGTGCTCCAGTACGATGCTGTTGAGTTTGGTGATCGCTTGACCTATACAGAGGAAGCAGTTGCTATTTTGGCAAGAGATGTGAGGCAGCTGAGATCGAGAGTCATTCCTATGGTTAAGGTCCGTTGGAGGCATCGTCCAGTTGAGGAGGCTACATGGGAGATCGAATGGGAGATGCGAGAGCATTTCCCCAGCTTATTTGACCCCTCAGGTACTTCTTAATCCTTACTTTTGCGGATGAAAGTCCTTTTAGTAGTGGATATTGTAATGACCCTCTAGGTTATTTCTATGTTAATGCCTTTTTTCTATCATTTAGAGTGTTCCTGTAGTGACCCCAAGTAATTTATGACTTGCTAACACTGACCGTTCGGTCGCCTGGTCATTCATTTGGGTTTTATGCCTGTTTTTCTGTTTTGGAGCTGTTGAACCCTGAAAAGTTGATTTCGGTCATAACTTCAAGTAAACGACCTCAGATGAGAATTCTGATGGTTCCATCAGATCCGGAGCGACCAAATTAGGCTAGGAGCATGGTTTGCCCGAGCCCAGGGGTTTCCGGTGTGATTTTGGGGCCAGTTAGCTCTTTAAGTCTTTGAAATTTGGTTTAAGGTTGACTTCGGTCAACATTCTTGGAAAACGCACTCAGATGGAAATTTTGACAGAGCAGTTAGTTTCGGAATGACGAGTTTGGTCTAGAACGTCCCTTCGAGAATTACCGGGAGCTTCCAATCTAATTTTGAGACCTTCGGTGGAAGTTGGCTAAAATGACATAATTGGTGTGGGACCCACTTTTTGTCGAAACAATCTCGTATGGAAATTTTGACTGCGCCATTTAGTCTGGAATGACAAATTCGATGGGGTAGCATATTTCGTTTGCGTGTACGGGATTCCGAGCGAATTCTGAGCACCCCGTTGGAATTTTAGAGTTGTCCAAAACTCAATTGATGCAACAACTTTTACTACAGACTCATTAAACCTCCGCGTTCGCGGGCCAGAGGCTGCATTTGTGGAGGTCTGTGAGTCTGAGTGTATCCCTGTTCTCCGCATTCGCAGAAGACTCTCTGCCTTCGCAGAGGTCTTGGTTCCTCAGCTCCGCGTTCGCGGAGGCCCTTTTTGGTGAGAGGTTTTTGTGCTCCGCGTTCGCGGAGGGTTATCCATGTTCGTGGGCCTGGGGCCTGGTAGTGTCTATTTAATGAGGTCGAAGCTCCCATTTTGGTTTCGTGGGTTTTAGATTGGGGTTCATTGGGTGTTCCTCGTTTTCTGAGAAATCGAGGGTAAGTCCTTTCTTTGCCTATTTTTGTAAAGTTTTGTTATTATTGTTGTGGGCTGTTACGAGCGGATCCGATGCCTAATGGGTGATCTAATTTGGGATTCGTGTTTGGGGAAGTATTAGGGACATTTTCACGGAGTCAATTCTGGAAAATCCGAAGCGGGTCCCACTTTACCCGATTTGACCCAAAAATTGTTCTGTCTATGAATTTGATGATTTGTGTCTAAACGACCGTATTGACGCTGTGATTCTATTTTTGATAGAGTGGCAGCAGTCTGAGGCCGCTCGGAAGGGGAAATCTTCGGCTGAGTGAATTGATGCGCTTATGATCGGATTTTTGGTAGGTTATGGCTTCCCCTCCTTCTAGATTGAGCTTGAATGTGCAAATGTTGGTTGATATTTGTGAATCTGGGATGGCTAGTTAGTATTGGTTCCCTGTTTATCCAATTTCCTATTTTATAGTTGATTGATGGACTGTTATGGGCTAGTATCATGCAATAGGTTGGATTGTTGATTTGGATTGATGATAATTGTGTTCTGGGGTATCTGTTGGATGTTATCTTATGGTGCATAAATGGGCCCGGGTGATTTTACTTTGTGATTGGCTGATTATTGTGATTATGCCTTAGAATAGGTTGTTGTGATGATGACTTAGTCCCATGTAACTGGTTGACTTGAGTATGTATCCGATGTCAATTCAGATGGACTAGATCCTTGTAGACTGTTATAGAAGACTTGGGTCTAATAGTATGACCCTTCCGACCCTTTCTCCCTTATCGCTGCAATTCTTGGGATGCTGTCGGAAGATGTTGCCTTCGCGCCGATGATCGGTTGGATTGTGCTAGCCTGGGAGCCTTTTGTTGATATGCTTGTGAAGGCGGCAACCCGCGATGTTTAGTCTGACGTGTTAATGTTGGGTTTGTTGTAATCGGCCCAGTATTTGAGTATATGCGGAGTGTGGATGGCGATCCACGGTACATGAGTTATTGGAGGCCCTCTACGGAGTGATGTGTGGCACACTCGTCTGATTGGGCCAATGCCCCCGGAGTGATGTACGGTACACTCGTCTGGTTGGGCCAATGCCCCCTGAGTGGTATAGGGTGCACTCGACTGGCCGGGCCAATGCCCCTAGAGTGTTAGACGGCTTACTTGGCTGGCATAGGCGAGGCCCAGGGTTATGCCCCCGGAGTGAAAGCCTAATCAGATAGTCAGATACCAACTGACGTGGAGGAGTCGGAGTACCCCTTTTTCGTAGCACTTGACTGGCTGGGCCCATGTCCCCGGAGTAGCTTGCAGGATTGGTATAACGATTGGGAGAGTCAGACTAGTGATCGGTTCAGAGTTTAGTTCCTTGGATCTTGTAGTTCTAGTTTCTCAGTGTACCCATCGGGCTTATGGGGGTCCGTTCGGGTTTTATTTAAACTTGTGCACGAGTGTTCCCTTTGGGTCCTATGGGGGCCCAGTTGGATTTAGTTAGTTATCCTCGTTTCACTCCCCGCTTGTTCTGTTTCCGTTCTATTGACCTCTGTTATTGTTGTTGCTGATTCTATCTTGTTTGCTTGTTCTTACATTTCTTGCTCAGTCGGCCTATGATGCCTACTGGGTACCTGTGGTTTGATACTCTTGCTACGCTCTGCATCTGTTTTCATGATGCAGGTCCGAGCACCAGCTATCAGCGTTGAGATCGGGCCGGGAGCTATCTTTCCAGGAGACTAGGGTGAGCACTTGGCGTTTTGGGATCACCAGTTTCCTTTTGTATATATATTTTGGCTTGTCTTTTTGTTTTCGAGACAATTATTTCTGTGGTCCACTTTTTGGACTTGTACTCTTGATAGTAGTTCTATAATTGTGACTTCCAGATCTTGGAAGGTGTTGTATATATTATTTTGGTCTCGTTCGAGCTTTCGTATTTGTATCCTTGTTTTATGCTTCCGCTTGGTTTGGACTCGTTTCCACTCTTAGTCCCATTACTGTTAAGTTCCAGGATAGAGTTTGGCTTGCCTACCGGTGGGTTGTAGGCGCCATAATGACTTGAGAAATCGGGTTGTGACAGATGTCTTCAATGGTTGCCACGTGGATTGACTTTCTTCTTCAAATTTGTTTCTTTCAATTCTCCACTGCCGCATATACATATATTAATATTATATATTATTATATTCAATTTAATCCATTAAGCTATCTGCTTGATTTTCTTTTATAATCTTCCATCTTTAATTCGTTTTAGCTCCAAACTTCTTTATCTTCACACCAATTGAATTCTACAAATAAAATATCCTATTAAGCACAATTTATAAAATTTATGCTCAAAAAGGACAAATACAAATAATAAATATGAGGTAAATAATGATAAACATATATATTTTTTGCCTCACATCAACACCCCAAACTTAAACTTTTGCTCGTCTTCGAACAAACATTATTGCTAATCTAAAAAAAATCATACTAGGAATGTCATTACTTTTAGTTGATACAAACAAT
Organism: Solanum appendiculatum; assembly: GCA_018342035.1. NCBI lineage: Eukaryota > Viridiplantae > Streptophyta > Magnoliopsida > Solanales > Solanaceae > Solanum > Solanum appendiculatum. Next base: position 68,236 of record JAGDQO010000681.1, on the reverse strand, counting down.
TAGGCCATCCACAAATTTCAAATCATAAAGTACACTTCTCAATCATTATGCAAGATATACAAATAATAAACAAGCATCTAACCTCCTAACCTCAAGGACGGACTTTGAACTCATCAAATTTAAGCTTGCTCATCTACTCTCATCAAAGAAAGTTAATAAAATTACCTATCTCTCATGAAACAAGTGTCCTCACATGAAGAAACAGTCCACACACTCAATTCAAAAGATTGAATATAAATTAAGGACTTAGCATCAAAGAACAACTCAGACACTCACAAATAAAATTCACATGTATGCACAAAGAACCATAGGCTTGCCCATTATGTACATCTCCACTAATTAAGACTGCTTGAATAGAATCAAATAGGACTTTAACGGGTTGTAAAGTAGGCTAGGGGACGGGTAGGAAAACTATTTAATAGTGACTTACACTTCCCTACGCACTTTGAAATTTTAGACTTTCACCCATTATTTTTTTCTCTTTATTTTCAACCCTCTTTTCAACAATTATTTCACAAGTAATTCTTATCATCTCAAGAATGCTTCAATCGTTTTTTTTCTTCACAATCATTTTTTTTTTCGAAGGATTTTTTTTCTTTCTCATGTCACATTCTTTCGAAGAGGGCTTTTTCACACTTTGTGGCTATCATTGATTACCTTTTTCACACAACTATCTCTTTTTCTTTAGAATTAACAATTATTCTAAGTCTATGCTACAGTGCTCAAGGAAGCAAGGTACAAAAACTAGGGATTCAACAAAAGAGTCGAGGTAAAAATATGGCTGCAACCAAAAGACTACAGGCTCAAAAGGGCTAACTAGTGATATAATATCTGAAAAGGCAAAAATTTACAAGACAAATCAAAGAAATCCTATTATCATCTTCTAAACAGAGCAACACTTTTTATTTTTCTTCAATAACATGCAGGGAAAATTCTAGACTAAGATGCCAAACATGGAATAAACAAATTCTCACTACACATGGCACAAGTATCAATCAAGATGTATCAATTCCACTTCTAAGAGAGACAAGATCAAAACAAACTAAAAATAAAATAAGCTATAAACAAAGTCACAACCATGAACCTCGGTGTCAAAGAGTCTGCAATTTCATTAGCAATCAAGCATTCACAAGAAAGTACTACTCAACATTAGGCCTAAATAGAAAGTATCACACAACTCAAAAGGGTCTTTTCTTTTCTCTAAAAAAAATAAAAATAAAAAGAAAAAAATTAATCCTATCAGTTCAAAGGGACTATCCTGAGGAAAAGAACCTAAAACAAAAGCCAAGGAACCCATCCTAAAAAAGAAAAGACTCAGTAAAAATGTAAAAACTAAGAATTCATTCCTCCACCCACACTTAAAAAATTGCTATGTCCCCAAAGCATCAATTAAAATTTAAAACAAGGGTTAGGAAAACTTCCTGAGGCCTCTAGGCCTAGCTTAGCATGTTCTCTCAATTTTCATCAAGGGTCGTCACCCCACACTTAAGCTCAAATGTGCTCCTTAGCTCAAAATTTTGGATAATCAGAGTTCTCCAAAACCTGTAAAAACAACCCAAAGAAATGACACGAAAAATAAAAATAAAAAAATAAGAAATAAAAGTTACACTATAAATTGGGTTGCCTCCCAATAAGCGCCTAATTTAACGTCGCGGCACGACCTAATTAAGTTCACTACTTTTCTTTCCACTTTGAACTTATGAATTGCACCCCTAACTTTGCATTAATTTTTCTGCTCCTCTCTAGGGGAGGTGGTACAAAGATAAAGGAACCAAGTAATAGATGTCGCATCTTGCACTTCTTGGCCCTTATGTGTGAAATGTCATTTTGTCTACGTGGATTAGAAAACATTAGAATCTAGGCGCCTTGTTCCTCATCTAGACACTCCTCCATTAGTTCAGATGACTCGAATTTCATGTCGTCATCCAACCATAATGTAGAAAAATGTTTAGAATGAGGTCCAGGATGCCTCAACTCCAAAGAAACATTATTTATAACATTCTCACTTTTGTACTCTTTCTTAACACTGACATTAAGGAATACGGTATAGTTGAATGATTGGAATTCCTCTTTTTGCTCCACTAGTTGGTCATCATCCACAACAATTGGTGATTAGGCATCAGACGCCTCAATCTTTTTGTTCAAGTGAGCCCCCAAGTCATGAATATCTGAGCCAAATTGATCTATTTCTTGTGTGAGCTCAACTCTTCCTTCTATCATTTGGGTTGTCATGTATGTCAGACCATCACGAATAGACTCTTGAAACTTTAGAAGTTGAGTTTGTTCTTGTAGCCAAGATTGGCTTACTATCTCTGCTTTTTCACAACTTTCTCTTTGTTGGGATTCAATATCTTCCTCTATCTTAGCTAGGACTGCAATTTGCAATTGAATAGCGTCAAGCTTAGCCTACATTTCTCTGATTTTTGCTTGCTCTTCCATGACAAACATTTGTTCCGCGATTTTTAAATTAACTTTATCTAGCATGTCCGTACATTCCATAAATGAATTCACATTGCGAGGCTCTTGTTTTGCATTCTCCACTTCATCACCCTTGCCAACATCACAAAAAATAGAAGAATCATAATAGGGTTTCGGGGGAGGGGAATAAGAGTTGGGACATCCATTGCGATGAACATATTGACTACCACATATGTGACACCTAGGACATTCGATCTCCAAGTGTTGCCCATTACAATAATTACAAGGGTATTTATAACAATAATCCTCACCCAACCACGATTTATCCCAATCAGCCATATCAATAAGAGTACCAAATTATTCAAAGGAAAAAAAATAAAAACTTAGTTGTTTGAGAAGAAAAAAATTAACTAAAAAAAACAAAAAGAAATAAAAAAAAAAAAGAAAAAATATAACCTAGAAGAATAGTTAATTTCTAAGTCCCCGGCAATGGCACCAAAAACTTGTTGCTTTCAATTGCACACGCAAGTGTACGTGGCTGCAGAAGTAATAAGTGGCTCTTTAAAAACCGGAATATCGAACCCACAGGGACTTGCCAATTAACTATTTACTAAATTATACTAGTTTAATTATTTATTTAAGAGTGTCAAAAGAAATAAAAGAATGCAAGAATTAAATACTAAGATTAACTTACAATACTTTGGGCAATTCCAGGGTTGGAGCACGCTTTGGGTTTCATGTAGCACATCTAATGCATGAATTAAATACGGTTAGCAAATTATTGATTTACAGGGTTGATTTTATGATCATGATCTCTCGACCTCTAATTACCTACTCCAACTAGCTGTCTAACTACATCGTTGAGCGGGGATAGACAGTCCTAATTGGTGAGCATTTATATTTCATCTTGTTTCGTAACCGAGCTTGGTGTTCGTCTGGGCGTCACTCCTAAACACGAATCTAAACAAGTAATATTCAAGTTAGATCAAGCTCTTTGCATTCTTTGGTCTATCTACCTCTTTATCTCTCGAGTCCAAGAATAGACAATAGATTTATTTCTATGGTGAACAAGCATGAAATACTAAAATAAGAATACAAAAGTAATTTAAGCGATAACCAATAATTAATTCAAAAAACAATCGATGTTCAACAATAACCCGTAGTCGCAACCCTAGAACAAGGGTCTTTAGCTACTAATGCCTAAGAAAAGAAGAAGAAAAGAAAAAGACCCTAAAAAGTATTGACAACTTTTTCTTACCAAGTCTCCCCCTCCTCTAATAATTATTCTTATGGACTATTTTTAGATGTAGAAAACCCTAAATAAAATAATTGAGTCCAAAATAAATTAGGAATCCAAAACCAAACGAAATTAGATTCCGTTTGAACGATAACCGCCTCAATAAGTTGGATATGTCTTCAATGGTTGCCACATGGCGTGACTTTCTTCTTCCAATTCATTTCTTTCAATTCTCCACTGCCGCATATACATATATTAATATTATATATTATTATATTCAATTTAATCCATTAAGCTGCCTGTTTGATTTTCTTCTATAATCTTCCATCTTTAATTCGTTTTAGCTCCAAACTTCTTCATCTTCATACCAATTTAATCCTACAAATAAAATACACTATTAAGCACAATCTATAAAATTCATGCTCAAAAAGGACAAATACAAATAATAAATATGAGGTAAATAATGATAAACATATATATTTTTGGCCTCACATCAGCTAGCAATCCTGAGCGAAATAACGTCATTGGCAACCTGAACGACTTCAATGTCGATCAAGTAAGAAGTGCTGGAGCTATACTCTTGCCCCCTACTATGGGTAATGCTATCTTTCATGTGACTGGGACCATGCTTCAGCTGTTGCAGATCAAAGGGTTCTATGGGAGACTTGCTCATGAGGATCCCCATGACCACCTTCGGAACTTTCTGGATGTGTTTGACTCTTTCTCATTTATGAACATCTCTAAAGAGTTGATTCAACTTTGGTTGTTTCCCTTCTCTCTAACAGGGGATGCAACAAAGTGGTTGGCTAAACTACCACGAGACTCAATTACTTCTTGGGCGCATTCCTTGAACGCTTCTTTCCCCCTTCAAAGATGGTGAAGTTGAGAGATGGTATTCAAAATTTCAAGCGTGTTGAGGGTGAGCCAATTCATGAGACGTAGCTTAGGTTGCAAAAGCTACTTCTACAATACCCTACTCATGACTTACCTAAAGATGTGCTTCTACAATATTTCTATCGAAGCCTCGACTCTGTCAACAAGGCTATAGTAGATCATTTGATTTGTGGTGGGATTATGAGGCAGCCTCTTCCTGTGGCGCCAGCTTTGCTTGATGATATGACTAAAATTAACCGGGCATGGCACATAAGAGAAGACCAAGTTTCACCTCTCACTGTTGGTATGACTAAGGAGTAATTGGAGAGGAACCATGAGCGTGACGAGAATATGGCTAAGATTATGCATTACTAGAAATGCCGGGGTAGGCTAAGTTTATGAAGGAATTGGTCATGAAAAAGAGAAGTATGGACTTTGAGATGGTTGAAGTATCACATAGTTGCAGCGCTATTATGTCAAGTGTGGTATCTAAAAAGAGGACCCAGGCACGTTCACTATACCTTGCACTATTCGGATGTTCAAATTTGCTGAAGCGTTGTGTGATTTTCGGGCTAGTATTAACTTGTTTCCACATGCTATCTTCAAGCAACATGGGCTAGGTGAACCTAAGTCAACCACAATGTGACTTCTCAAGGCTGATCGCTCTATAAGGCGACCTATCAGTGTTCCTTATGATATTTTCGTGAAGGTCGACAAATTCATATTTCCATCAGATTTTGTTATTCTAGATTGTGAGATGGATGCCGAGATACCTATTATTCTTGGTAGACCATTCTTAGCCACCGGGAGGGCTCTTATCGACGTGGAGAGTGGCGATTTGAAATTTAGAGTTAATGAGGAGGAAGTTACTTTTAACATATGCAAGTCTATGAAACAACCAAATTACCTCCATGTGGTGTTGGTTATTGATGTGATCGATGAAGCGGTTGCTAGTATTGGTGAAGTTTTATGTATTTGTGAATCTTTAGCTGCAATACTTTTTAATTATGATAGGGAAGAGATCTGAGATTATGATGAAGTGGTGGCTACTCTATCTGGTTTAGGTTCTTACTCGAAAACTCCTTTGAAGCTTGATATTGATTCGAAGAATAGAGAAAGTTCTCCCGCAAAACCATCTATTGAAGCACCCCTGAAGCTTGAACTGAAAGCTCTTCCTTCCTGTCATGACCCAAGGTACCCCCTAGACGTGACATGGCGTACAAGACCCCGAAAGGCCTCATACAAGTCACTTAATATACATACATACAAGATCATAGAGAATTAAAAGTTCAAATGACAATGTCATATCAAAGCTTTTAAGAAAATAACGGAAGTCTACATCTCATGTCTAAGAGCCAATCTACCATAAGAAAGAGAAATAAAGTGTGGGACGTAACCCAATACAATGTCAAAATGAAAGAACATAAAAGTAATAACAACTAGGCTATGTTCTCGAATGGATGAGGACTCACCAAGTCTTCAAAATAATCGTTCTACTAAGCTCTAGCCACGAATAGATGGAGAATCACCGGACCCTACATTAACAAGTCAATGTAGGAAAGAGTATGTGTTAGTACAATTAAGTACCAAATATGATAGCAATGCACAAAATCATTTAAAACATGCTAAAACAGGATATTTTCATGACATGCAATGACCAAGCTAAAACATGATAAAGTTTTGGAAACATAAAACATAAACCATGGTCTAGCAAGCTAAACATCTTTACTTTACTTGAGGAACATTATAAAAACACTTTAGTTCATTATTGTGTGAAGTAGCCTTAACAGACATGTAAGACCATGTGAGCTATCAACATGGAATCTAGTGTCTAACCCAACACCGATATGGCCATCCTACTTTCCAAGGTTGGACCCTTTACTTAACATATAGCTTACGTGGATCAACTAGATAGTGTCTATCACAGACCATCGTCCTACGGTGGCACATAGTTTATGGGACATGGGTAATCACCACTTGTCCACTCGGTGCTAAGCATAATTCCCATGGATTAGACAAAGTTCATTGATCATAAGTAGACATGGGAAATCGCCTCTTGTCTATATTAGGGAACATGGGTGATCGCCTCTTTTTCCTTCATTAGAATAGCTCCTTAATCATAGATTCAAATTTAGTTGAGCAAGCCTTTCAACAAATTATGAATCATTACATGTGGGAAAACCTTTCACATTCATGGGTTGAGTAATATATGAGAATTCCTTTCGCAGCTCAACAACAACATCAACATATCATAACCTTTGGTACTTCAATCTCAAAGCACCCTTAATTCATCATTAGCTTCATAAGAGACATGCATAATTTCATAAAATCCATCTTACATAGTTCATCATGCTTCTAACTTACAATTCATAGAACTTACATGGGTTCATTGGTATTCATCTTAAATCATGTAGTTTAAGGAAAACTCATGCTTAGAAAGCCATAAACAAGGCAATTTGACCTTAATTGAAGGAACCCACATAATAGAGGAAAATCATAGTTTTTGATTGAACATGCTTGCTTTCATAAAAATCATCCTTAAGTCATTCATAATCTCATCATCAAAAGTCTTAGCTTAGGAATCATAATTCATGCAGGGATTCATAGAGATTTCATATAATTAATAACTTTATAATTCAACCCACCAACAAAAGCATAATTTTGACATTGGGGGATTTGGCATGGGTTCATGTGGATTCATCTAAATTCATAAAATTTAACTCAATTCATGCTTCATAGTTCATAAAACAATCAATTAAATCAACATTGAAAAGAACCCATGACATAGAAGAAAACCCTTAGTTCAATTGGCCATGTCTATCTTGAAAATTTGAGATTTTAGGGATTTCATGGAGGAAAGGGCTCCATGGATGAAGACTATCATACCTTGGGTTCAAAATCCCTTGAGCAATTGGGTGAATTCAAAGCTTGATCTTGAACCCTAGCTGAACACCTTCTTCTTCTTCTTCTAACTTCTAAAGAGAGAAATATTTGAGAGAGGTTGAGAGGATTTAGGGAAACTTGTAAAGTGATTGGAAAGGGTAGTTTTTAGGATTAAAAGGGCTTATATAGTATTAGGAGTTGAGGGGAACCGACATTAATGAGTAAATAGGCCATTAGGTGAAAAGACCAAACGACCACTTTAAAATATAACTGCCAGATCCCATTGACGGTTCGACCTACGATCCGTAGATCCATCGACGGACAGTCCTAGTCAACCGTTGTTGGGTTCAGAGACTGTCAACCTGGACCATGCAACGACGGGTATCATCTACGACTCATACATTGGACGACGGGCCGACCTGGCAGGCCGTCATTGAGGTTCTGCAACTTATCATTTTAGAAAACTTGGGCTTACCACTTACGATTCCAACCTATGGGCCGTAAGTCAACCCACGAACCGTAGTGGCCTCCGTCGTTACTGGCACTAACCCAGAAATCAGGAATATTTCTACGCTTTCGAATCTTTGGTATTACATTATCTCCCCCTTGGGAACATTCATCCTCGAATGGGAACCAAGACATCATAAGGAGGGTAAGAATCAAGGGCTGACAACCCAACCTAGAATGAAATCACATAATGCACATATCCGAGGAGGAAAACATCAACTCCAAGCTAAAGCATGTTCAACACATCATTTCATGAAGACTTTATGCAACTCATACTAAATGCACATAATCATAGATAAACCAATCAAGCTAGCTCATATTTTAAAAAATTAGACTCTTCATGAACATGCATAATCAAGGAATCATGGAAATAACTAAGACACATGAAACCAAAAGAATGAACCATGAGGAACTAGATACCTCAAGCTAAATAAGGGTCGGAGGGATAGAGATGAGGATATTGGGACATCATATCAGCCTCAGCCTCCCAAGTTGCACCCTCAATTAATTGATTCCTCCAAAGAACCTTCACGGAAGCAACTTCTTTATTTCTTAACTTTTGGACTTGTCGGTCTAAAATCTCAACCGGAACTTCTTCATAAGAAAGACTATCCTTTATGCCAAGATTCTCCAATGGCACTATAGACGTCGGATCACCAACACATTTCTTCAACAATGAGACATGGAAAACCGAATGCACCGATGCAAAATCATTAGGCAAATCAAGTTCATAATCAACCTTACCAAGACGTCTCAAAATTTGATATCGGCCTACATAACGGTGGGTCTAAGCTTCCCTTTCTTACCGAATCTCATTACACCCTTCATGGGTGATATTTTCAAGTAAACCCAATCATTAACATAGAATTCTAAATCTCTCCTTCTAACATGCGCATAGGACTTTTGTCAAATTTGAGCCATTTTCAACCTTTCTCTAATAAGACGAACTTTCTCCATAGCTTCATGTACCAACTCGGGACCCATCAAAGCAACTTCAAACAAACCTATTGGAGATCTACACCTCCTTCCATAAAGAGCCTCAAATGGAGCCATGCCAATACTCGAATGGTAACGATTATTATAAGCGAACTCAATCAAAGGAAAATGATCATCCCAATTACCATTGAAATCAATTATACAAGCTCTCAACATATCTTCCAAAGTTTGGATAATACGCTCCGCTTGCCCATCGGTTTGAGGATGGAAGGCCGTACTAAGTTTAACATGAGTACCAAGACCCTTTTGGAAATATTTCCAAAATTGAAAGGTAAATTATGCACCTCGATCAGAGATAATGGATAAAGGCACTCCATGCAACCTAACCATGTCCCTCAAGTACAACATAGCATAATCTTTCACAGAATAAGAAACCTTGACGGGAATGAAATGCGATGCTTTCGTCATACGATCCACAATAACCCAAATCGAATCATATTGTCGCCGGGTGCGTGGTAAACCAACAATGAAGTCCATATTCACATCTTCCCACTTCCAAGTAGGAATACTAATATCTTGGGACAAACCTCCCGGCTTTTGATGCTCAACCTTCACTTGTTGACAATTAGGACACTTAGCCACGAATTCCGCAATATCCTTCTTCATCCCACTCTACCAATAGACCTCCCACAAATCACGGTACATCTTGGTAGCTCTCAGGTGAATGGAATATCGAGAACTATGGGCTTTTGATAAAATTTGTCCTTTTAAGTCATCTACATCAGGAACACACAAACGACCTTGATATCAAAGCACACCATCTCCCCCTTGGGAGAAAGCCTCAACGCGCTTCCTGAGCACTGCTTTTTTCAACTCAACCAAATTAGGATCAAGATCTTGTTTAGCCTTCACATCATGCACAAAAGACGATTCGGAACCATTGTGAACCATAACACCACCTTTAGTGGAATCGATCAACCGAACACCCAATCGGGCCAATCTATGAACATCGCGAACCAACTCTTTCTTACGATCCTTAACATGAGCAACACTACCCATATACATCTGATTAAGAGCATCCGCCACCACATTAGCCTTATCGGTGTGATAGAGGACACTCATGTCATAGTCCTTTAACAATTCAAGCCACCTTCTTCGGCAAAGATTTAGCTCTTTTTATTCTAACACATATTGCAAACTCTTATGGTTGGTAAAAATGTCAACATACACACCATACAAATAGTGCCTCCAAAATTTTAAAGCAAACACAACCGCCGCTAATTCTAAGTCATGAGTAGGATAGTTCTTTTCATGAATATTGAGTTGCCTTGAAGCATAAGCAATAAATTTTAAATTTTGCATAAGAACACACCCTAACCCAATCCTTGAAGCATCTCAATAAACCACAAAACCATCGGACTCTTCCGGTAAAGTCAATATCGGATTCAATCCTTGGAAACTCTTCTCACATGCTTCGGACCAAGTGAACTTGACCTTCTTTTGAGTCAAAGACGTCAACGGAGAAGCAATTGAAGAAAACCCCTCAACAAACCTCCTATAATAACCGGCTAATCCCAAGAAACTACGAATATCCGAAGGTGATAGAGGTCTAGGCCAATTTCTAACCGCATCTGTCTTCTTAGGATCTACCTCAATACCCTTACCGAAGACAATGTGACCAAGAAAAGCCACGAACCTTAACCAAAACTCACATTTACTAAAATTCGCAAAGAGTTGATGGTCCTTGAGGACTTCCAATACAATCCTGAAATGATCGGCATGCTCATCCTCACTCCTTGAGTAAATGAAAATATCATCTATGAACACAATCACAAACATATCAAGATGTTTCCTAAACACCCTGTTCATCAAATCCATAAATGTGGCCGGAGCATTTGTCAACCCAAACGACATCACTAAGAATTCATAATGGACATATCTAGTCCGCAAGGCCATTTTTGGAATATCATCTTCTTTTACCCTCAATTGGTGATAACCCAAACGAAGGTCGATTTTGGAGAAGTAACTAGCCCCTTGAAGTTGATCAAACAAGTCATCTATTCTTGGAAGAGGATACTTATTCTTAATGGTAACCTTGTTCAATTGTCGGTAGTCAATGCACATACGGAGTGAACCATCTTTCTTCCTTACAAACAAGACCGGAGAACCCCATGGAGAAATACTTGGTCGAATGAAACCTTTATCCAACAAATCCTTCAATTTCTCTTTTAGTTCCTTAAGTTCCACCAGAGCCATTCTATAAGGAGGAATAGAGATAGGTTGCGTATCCGGGAGAAGGTCAATACCGAAGTCTATTTTCCTTTCGAGAGGAATATCGGGTAAATCGTTGGGAAACACTTCTAGAAATTCATTAACAATGGGGACCGACTCAAGATTAGGGGTTTCGGAATCCACATCCCTCACCCTAACAAGATGGTATATGCTCCCCTTAGAAATCATCTTTCTAGCTTTAAGACATGACACTAATTGACCTTTAGGCATAGAATTTCCCCCTTCCACTCTAGGATAGACTCATTTTGGAATTGAATCTTGACCACTCGGGTCCTACAATCAATAGAAGCATAACAAGAATGCAACCAATCCATCCCAAGAATGACATCAAAATCTAACATATCAAGCTCTACAAGATCAACATGAGTGGCTCTATGAGATAAAGAGACGGGACAATTTCTATACACTCTCCTAGCCCCAATGGATTCACCAATCGGAGTAGAGACATGGAAAGGATCTAACAACACATCCAGAACAACATCAAACCTCATAGTCACATATGGCGTCACAAAAGACAAAGTAGCACCAGGATCAAGCAAAGCATAAACATCAAAGTGAAAGACATTCAACATACTGGTAACCACATAGGGAGAACCCTCTTGCTCCTGATGAGTTTAAAGTGCATAGAATCGATTTTGCTTCTGATTTCGACTAGAACTCGATGTATTTTGAGGTTGAGTTCATCGATGGTTATCCCCTTCATTTTTAGCCACTAAGGGACAATCCCTTATCTTGTGATCCATCTTGCCACAACCAATGCATGAATTGGAATCGGCTAGACATATCCTCATGCTTCTTCCCACACTTAGCACAAGTAGTCGATGAAAAACCACAATCATTTCTTCCTTGAGTCTTAGGGTTGGGCACTCTATCCTTGTTGGACTTAGGAGGAGCATTGGAGGAACCTTGACCGGAGAACTGTTGTCGAAATCTAGAACGACCATGTCCATCGAACCTTGAATGTGAGAAATTACCATCACCGGTCTTAGCCCTCTTTGCCTCTCTAGACCATTCCTTAAGATTTTCCTCTTCTATCTGTTGAGCATGAACCATAAGACGAGAAATATCCATGTCATTGACAAGCATAGCGGAACGACACTCTTTAACCACCATTTTGGACACTCCCATAACAAACTTACTCATTCTTGCCCTAGGATCGGCAACCATAGAAGGAGCATATCGAGACAATTGTGTGAATTTCAAAGCATACTTTTTCACACTCATGTTTCCTTGGCGAAGGTTGATGAACTCAAGCTCTCTTGCCTCCCTCATCTCAAGGGGAAAGAACCTATCAAGGAAAGCAACCTTGAATTTCTCCCAATCAAGAGGACCCGCATCATCCGCCCTCTCACTCTTCCATTGGTTGAACAAAACTTGAGCAACACCCTTAAGTTGATAAGCGGCTAACTCTGCCTTTTCCTCCGGCGTCACACCCATGATAATTAGCACCTTGTACACTTCATCAATGAACTCTTGAGGATCTTCCTCCACCTTAGAACCATGAAATTCTGGAGGGTTCATTCTGGTGAAGTCCCTCACCCTTGATGCCACCGTACCCACATTTGGGTTCACTGAAGCCACAACCTCTCTATTGGCTTGAGCCATCATGGCTTGAGCCAACATTTGAAAAGCAGCCCTAAACTCCGCATTAGTCACTTATTCGGCAAAAGGGTTGGTCGGAACTTGTGAAGCTTGAGGAGAAAGCTTGTTGTTCCACATTCTCTCCCGCATTTCTTCTAGCGTAAACTCTTCAGGTAGCCATATCTTGAAACGCATAGGATAGGGATTAGGAGAGAGACATATAAAGTTAAACTCTATGGCACGACTTAAGAGTTATGAAAGAAGTGAAGGTTCTTAAACGTCTTATAGCCTCTCATTCATAAATGTGGCACGCTTCACACTCATGAACAAGACTCTACTCGATGTGGCTTATGAGACATCCTAGGATCTTTCTAAAACCTTGCGCTCTGAATACCAAGTTTGTCACGACCTAAGGTACCCCCTAGACGTGACATGGCGTACAAGACCCCGAAAGGCCTCATACAAGCCACTTAGCATATATACATACAAGATCATAGAGAATTAAAAGTTCAAATGACAATGTCATATCAAAGCTTTTAAGAAAATAACGGAAGTCTACATCTCATGTCTAAGAGCCAATCTACCATAAGAAAGAGAAATAAAGTGTGGGACGTAACCTAATACAATGTCAAAATGAAAGAACATAAAAGTAATAACAACTAGGCTATGTTCTCGAATGGATGAGGACCCACCAAGTCTTCAAAATAATCTTTCTACTAAGCTCTAGCCACGAATAGATGGAGAATCACTGGACCCTACATTAACAAGTCAATGTAGGAAAGAGTATGAGTTAGTACAATTAAGTACCAAATATGATAGCAATGCACAAAATCATTTAAAACATGCTAAAACAGGATATTTTCATGACATGCAATGACCAAGCTAAAACATGATAAAGGTTCGGAAACATAAAACATAAACCATGATCAAGCAAGCTAAACATCTTTACTTTACTTGAGGAATATCATAAAATCACTTTAGTTCATCGTTGTGGGAAGTAGCCTTAACCGACATGTAAGACCATGTGAGCTATCAACATAGAATCTGGTGTCTAACCCCACACCGATAGGGCCATCCTACTTACCAAGGTAGGACTTACTTAACATACAGCTTACGTTGATCCACTAGCTAGTGTCTATCAAAGACCATCGTCCTATGGTGGCACATAGTTTATGGGACATGGGTAATCGCCACTTTTCCACTCGGTGATAAGCATAATTCCCATGGATTAGACACAATTCATTTATCATAAGTAGACATCTTGCCTATATTAGGGAACATGGGTGATCGCCTCTTGTTCCTTCATTAGAATAGCTCGTTAATCATATATTAAAATTTAATTGAGCAAGGCTTTCAACAAATTATGAATCATTACATGTGAAAAAACCTTTCACATTCATGGGTTGAGTAATATATGAGAATTTCTTTCGCAACTCAACAACAACATCAACATATCATAAACTTTGGTACTTCAATATCAAAGCACCCTTAATTCATTATTAGCTTCATAAGAGACATGCATGATTTCATAATCTCCATCTTACATAGTTCGTCATGCTCATAACTTACAATTCATATAACTTACATGGGTTCGTAGTATTCATCTCAAATCATGCAATTTAATGCAAACTCATGCTTAGAAAGCCATAAACAAGGCAATTTGACCTTAATTGAAGGAATTCATATAATAGAGGAAAATCAAAGTTTTTGATGGAACATGCTTACTTTCATAAAAATCATTCTTACGTCATTCATAATCTCATCATGAAAAGTCTTAGCTTAGGAATCATAATTCATGCATGGATTCATAGAGATTTCATATAATTCATCACTTTATAATTCAACACACCAACAAAAGCATAATTTCGACATTGGCGGATTTGGCATGGGTTCATGGAGATTCATCTAAATTCAACTCAATTCATGATTCATAGTTCATAAAACAATCAATTAAATCAACATTGAAAAGAACCCATGACATAGAAGAAAACCCTTACTTCAATTGGAAATTTCTATCTTGAAAATTTGAGATTTTAGGGATTCCATGGAGGAAAGGGCTCCATGGATGAAGACAATCATACCTTGGGTTCAAAATCCCATGAGTAATTGGGTGAATTCAAAACTTGATCTTGAACCCTAGCTTAACACCTTCTTCTTCTTCTTCTTTTTCTAACTTCTAGAGAGAGAAATATTTGAGAGAGGTTGAGAGGATTTAGGAAAACTTGTAAAGTGATTGGGAAAGGGTAATCTTTAGGATTAAAAGGGCTTATATAGTGTTAGGAGTTGAGGGGAACCGGCATTAATAAGTAAATTGGCAATTAGGTGAAAACACCGAACGACCCCTTTAAATTATAACTGCCAGACCCCATCGACAGTTCGACCTACGGTCCGTAGATCCATCCACGGACCATCCTGGTCAACCGTCGTTGGGTTCAGAGACTGTCAACCTGGCCCGTGTAACTACGGGTCCCATCTACGACTCGTACACTGTATGACGGGCCGTACTGGCAGGCTGTCATTGAGGTTCTGCAACTTATCATTTTAGAAAACTTGGGCTTGCCACTTTGCTTCCCACCTTCGGGCCGTAAGTCAACCTACGAACCATAGGTGGCCTCCGTCGTTACTGTCACTAACCCAGAAATCTGAAATTTTTCCACTCTTTCGAATTCGGGGTATTACACTTCCCATCTTCGATATGTATTTTTAGTGGCTGATAATACCTTACCGATTATTATTGCGGCTGGCTTACTTGAAGGGCAGGTAAAAGAACTTGTTAGTGTGCTAAAAAGGTTTATTAAAGCTATTGGATGGACAATTGTTGATATTGTGGGGATTCCTCCCGGTATTTGCACACAAAAGATTCAATTGGAAGTCGATTGTAAACCAAGCGTCGAGCACCAAGGGAGGTTGAATCCTCCAATGAAAGCAAAGGTGGAGCCAGGGTTAGGAGTTTGGGAGTTCTACATTCTAAGATGAATTTACTAGTAACAATGGGAGAAATCATTGCCAGAGGCGGAGCCAGAATGCACACTAGTGTGAAAAGCATTTTCACCGCCCTTTCTTACCATTGAGTTATCAATCAATTTTTTTAGGGAGTTCACAAGTTAATATACATATATATTTATTTAATTTTATAATATAAATATATGGTCTATAGAAAAGCTAGTGGGTTTGTCTGAACACACGAACCCTCACCTAGCTCCGCCTCTGAATGCAAGAAGTGGTTTAGAAGGAAATCATCAAATGGTTAGATGCGGGTGTGGTTTACCCAATTGCTGATAGCAAGTGGGTGATCCCGGTACAATGTGTTTCAAAGAAGGGAGGTATAACGATAGTCCCAAATGACAAGGGTGAACTTGTACCTATGCGACCTGTTACAGGTTGGTGTGTATGTATGGACTATCGGAAGTTAAATGCAAGTAAGGAGAAAGATCATTTTCCAATGCCCTTTATGGACCAGATGCTTCATAGATTGGCGGGGCATGGATGGTATTGCTTTTTGGACGGATATTCCGGTTATAATCAAATCTCAATAGCACTTGAAGATCAAGACAAGACCACTTTTAAATGCTCCTATGGAACGGTTGCTTTTAAAAGAATGCCTTTTGGGTTGTGTAATGCACCGGCAAAGTTTCAGAGGTGTATGCTCTCTATTTTTGCTGATATGGTGGAAGACTTGATGGATGTTTCCATGGATGATTTCTCAGTCGTGGGGATACTTTTGAAGCATGCCTTGAGCATCTTGGTAGAGTCTTGCAAAGATGCGTTGAAACAAATCTTGTTCTCAATTGGGAGAAATGTCACTTCATGGTCAAAGAAGGTATTGTGTTGGGGCACAAAATTTTGAGAGATGATGTACAAGTAGATCAGGCTAAGGTTGAAGTTATTGCCAAGTTACCTCCCTCCTATCTTGATTAAAGGTGTTCGAAGTTTCTTGGGCCATGCGGGTTTCTACTGGAGGTTCATAAAAGACTTTTCTAAGATAGTTCATCCTCTTTGCAAGCTAATTGAGAAAGAAAGTGTTTTAGAGTTTGATGAGGCTTGCCTTAATGCATTTGGGTGTCTAAAAGAGAAGTTGGTTTCGGCTCCGATCATTGTTGCTCCGGATTGGAGCATCCCATTTGAACTAATGTGTGACACTAATGGTGTGGCTTTGGGAGCTGTACTCGGTCTATGTAGAGGAAAGTTGTTCAACCCGGTCTACTATGCAACCAAGACCTTGAATGTGGCTCAAAAGAACTACACTGTTACTGAACAAGAGGTGTTGGTGGTGGTATATGCTTTTGAAAAATTTCGAGCCTCCTTATTGGGAACTAAGGTAGTGGTGCACACCGACCATGCTGCTATACGCTACTTGATGGCCGAAAAGGATGCAAAATCAAGATTGATTCGATGGGTCCTATTAATGAAAGAGTTCAACTTTAAGGTCAAAGATCGAAAAGGATGTGAGAATCAGGTGGTTGACCATTTATCAAGACTTAAAACAAGTGTGGTTGTTTCCGGTGACAGGGATATTGAAGAAGCCTTTCCAGTTGAGAAGGTGATGGTGGTGTCAATGGGTTCCACTCCTTGGTATGCTAATTTTACAAATTACGTGGTGCGTGGAACTATTCCTGATGGGTTGAAGTTTTATCAACGCAAAATGTTCGTCTTTGATGTGAAGAAATATTTTTGGGATGAACCATATCTGTTTCGGGAATGCGCTGATCATATAATTAGAAGATGTGTACCGGAGGTTGAAATAGATGCTATCCTTAGTGCATGTCATGCATCACCGGTTGGTGGATATTATAGTGGAGTGCGTACAACTGCCAAGGTATTGTAGAGTGGTTACTATTGACCAACATTGTATCAAGATGCAAACTTCCTTGTCCGAAATTGTATTCAGTGTCAAAGGCAGGGTCAAGTATCACGTAGACATGAGCTCCCCCTTACTCCGATCCTTAAGGTTGAATTGTTTAATGTGTGTGGAATTGATTTCATGGGCCCATTTGTAAGTTCATATGGCAATAATTATATTTTTGTGGCCTTCAATGAAGGAAAAAGTGTCATTACATTCCTCAAGCGGTATATTTTCACAAGGTTTGGCACCATACGAGCAATTATTAGTGATATGGGGTCTCACTTTTGCAATTGGTTGTTCGCATCATTATTGAGCAAATATGGAGTAAAGCACAAGGTTGCCACCCTTTATCATCCACAAGCGAGTGGACAAGTTGAAGTGTCGAACCGAGAAATTAAAGGAATTTTTGCCAGAGTGGTAAATGCTAACCGAACTGATTGGTCCCGGAAGTTAGATGACGCTCTTTGGGGGTATAGAACTGCTTTAAAGACCCCAATTGGTATGTCTCCATATAAGTTGGTGTTTGGTAAATCATATCATCTTCTGGTTGAACTTGAGCATAAGACTATGTGGGCCTTGAAGGCTTTGAACTTGAATTGGGACAATGCGTCCAAGGATCGGGTTGACCAGCTTCATTTGATGGAAGCGTTTCGTCGTTAAGCTTTTGAAAGTTCAGCTCTTTATAAGGAGAAAATTAAAAGGTGGGATGACTCCAAGATACTTCATCGAGAGTTTAAAGTGGCTGATCGTGTGTTACTCTACAATTCTCATTTGAGGCTCTTTCCAGGAAAACTCAAGTCTAAGAGGTCGGGTCCTTTTAAGGTGAATCGTGTATTTGAAAATGGGGAAATTGAAGTTGACAGAGGAAATGGGTTGCTTTTCAAAGTGAATGGACAAAGGCTAAAACTTTACTTTGGAGAGGTCCCCATTGTGCGAGTTATTGATGTGGTGTACTTGGATGATGCTTAAATGCTTGTCCACGTCGTGCCACGACATTAAAAAGGTGCTTCTTGGGAGGCAACCCAATCTTTCTTTTAATGGCAAATCATTGTTTCATTGTTTTCAAATTGATTTGGGGGAATTATGAGTACCTTGGGTAGAAATTAGGTGTGGGTCTTGTTTAATTGATGATAATTGAGCTTTAATTGTTGTGTCTTGGGCTGTTAGTTGATAATCGTTGGAAATTTTGGGGGGGGGTGATACTTTGACTCTATTCGGTGAGCTTAGTCGAGCTCGTCGAACTAATTCAGCGTGTCGCCCATTGCACCCCCCATCGCCTTTTTGTTATGTATTTGTGCCTTTTAGGGTCTGTAACATTCGATGAGCTACCTTTTGCTCACCGAGTGGATTTGGTGCCTCGCCGATGGGCGCATCCCTCGCCCTTTTGACCTGAATTTTTGCCTCATTGGGTTCTGTTGATTTCGGCGATGCTCCTCTTGCTCGCCTAATTGGTTTGGCGACACGCCGACCTGGTCAGTGAGTCTTTCTGCAGTTTTTCTGATAGACCCCATTTCTAACCCGTATTCTTGTGTTTGCTTATTTTATATTACAGGTATGCCTCGATGAAAGAATGCTGCTCACAAACCCCTTTGGAAGAAAGCTAAAGGGATCGAGACTGCTTCCGAGGTTGCAGCACATCGGCCTAAACAGCCTAAGTCCTAACCCAAGGGGAAGGGAAAGCAATCGGTGGTTGAAGAGTGTTCTTCCTTGGAGAATGAGGCTACATCTATTCAGTTCACTTTCACAGATTCTAAATTTTGGAAGTGAGGAGGTTGAGGAGTCCGGGACTCCTATTGCTGAGTTACTAAAGCGAACTTGTGTCGAGTTGCGATCCAAAGAAGTACATGATCCGTTGGCATGAGTCAATGCCTCTATTACCAGACCTGAGCCTTTGGTGGATTCTACCCCTGCTCCTCCTGCTTTAGCTCTAGTACAGGCTCGAGTTAAGCTTCCGAGGTCGATGAATCGACTAAAGGCTGAGGCTTTGCGCACTATCCTCGAAGAGAAGAGATAGTCCTCGGATGGTGTTGTGGACAAGTATCCTGAAGTTTGGGAGACTATTTGGTACAAGAAATTCCAAATTGTTACGAAGCACCGGAGTCCTTATGTGCCTACTTGGGTACGAGAGTTCTACGCAGCCTACGTAGATTTGATCCCAAAATAAAAGAAGCAGGCTCAGTCGATGGCACCAGTTGATTTTGCATGGTGAGGGGGAGGAAGGTGAAGTGCAGCTAAACAGAGATCAATAATGTCCTCGATTGCACATTCAGGTATCGGCATTCATTGGCTAACAAGCTCAAGGGTAGTTTGGAGATCCTCAAAGGATGGTTGGCTCTTCTGATTAGTGATGCATCTCCCCGTTGGTTAGAGGCCGGAGCAATAATTGAGAAGAGGGACCTAAACATAGCTGCTAGATATTGGTTCGGGTTCTTAAGCAGCACCCTCATGCCTTCCCAGAACGAATCAATTCTACGGCACCCGAAGGCCGCACTCCTCGGTTGCATTATGGGCCGTCACTTGCTCAACTTGGGGATGATTATTGAGCAGGAGATTTTGATGAGGGCCAAACAACATCAGACATTGCTCTCCTTCCCGATCCTAATTACAAAATAGTGCCGACGTGCTGGGGTTCCCTTCGAGGCCAAGAAGGATGTCCAGGTCACTTCGACCTCATCTTGTGACATTTGACATATTAACGCTGAGTTCTTGAAGTATGAGGCAGCGAGGAGGAAGATACCTCCCATAGATACGTCTCTGGCCGTTGATGTGGATGCCATGGAGACCGGTTCCCCGCCTCCCGCAGTTGAGCCAACAGGTACACCTATCCCTGATGTTCCTGGTACTTCTGCACCTGTACAAGCTATAGCTCCAGCTCCCGGCCGTTGACTAGGGCCATGATTATTATGATGGGGCACCTTGCCCATTCCACTGATGTACGGGCTTCACGAGTTGAGGCAGCTGATCCGACTTTGATTGAGCGTGCCATAGCTACGACATTTGCCCCCATTAAAGCAGAGTTGGTAGATTAGTGCCACGTAATCACAGCTCACGGGGAAGTTTTAGATGCCCTCACATCTAAAGTGGTTGAGTGTGAGAAGAGGGAGGGCAACTCTGAGGTGTTGACAACCGTCCGGACTGATATAGCCAGTTTTCGTAAAGATCTGGACGAGATGAAATCCACTAACATTACTATGCTGTGGGGTAGTGTGGATGAGTCTGAGGGTGATAGTGCTGATGTTCCCCCTCCCACAACTACCGGCATTACTCCGATAGCTGAGGATAAGGGTGATTCTGACGCCCCGGAGACGGATGAGGAGGACCTTGATGTGCGCGATAGGGAGGTGTATGAGGATATTGAGGGTGACATGGTCCGAGTTGCTTTTTCTGAGTGGGACCAAGCCCACCGTGGAGATTGCACCAGGTACTGATTCCCAGGTTGAGGACACACCGTCGGCCTAGCTGGATAGGGGGACTTTCGTTTGCATTTTCCGTATCTCTTGTTTTTATTTTTATTCCGCATTGAGGACACTGCATTTTCTTTTTGGTAGGGTGGTGATTTTCCCAACCCCTATTCGATTGTATGTTTTTGATTGATGTTTTGCTTTTATTTATGAAGTTATTCTAATTGATAGAAATGGTTTTTCCTTCTAGTGATATCTCTCTCTACTTCTCTTCATAGTTTGTGTGGTGATTGAGTAGTTGTAAGTTCTCTTGTACACTCGAGTATCGGTTGTGATCAATATCGATGACTTGAATAGTGCTCTTGATGAACGACATGTGGGTGTGAGTACAATGAGGTAATATGAGTTGCATAGTCTTGTGTGAACTCTTAGCATCTCATTGTGACTAGTTGATTGTCGATGGTGAATCTTGCAATGACTGTTGCACGCAAGCTTGGCTCATAGAGTTGTGATCCACAATTGTGTTCAAATGCCATGTGTGGTGAGCTTTATCTGAAAAGTATGTTTGATGAGATATAGAACTTGCCGCATTGGTCTAGCTAGTTAACTTTGGTGAATGAAGGAAATGATCTTTGGCATATATTTTTTAGAGTGAACCTAATTTCTATACCTTCGTGTGACCACCTTGTGAGTGTGTGAACCCATCTTTGCACCATTTGAGCCTACCCTTCTCTTTGAATAAACAATAAGGAAACCAATCGATTGATTGAAATTTTCATACTCTCTCCCACCTATACCCTTCATGGAGCATTGGTGTGTTTGACCTATCGACTTAGGCCAAAAGCTAAGTTGGGGATGTGGTAAGAGTGAGGGAAGAAATCGTGTAAGAAAATTGTGAGCTTATCTTTGGAAAGTTGTGAAAAAAATGGAACCCCTCTATAAAAAAAAGAGAAAAAAAGAGGTATTGAGAATAGAACAGAAAAAAAATGAGTTGAATAAAGTTTGATCATTGTATTGTGTTGTGAAAATAAAAAGGGGTATCCCAAAATTGGTTGTGAGCCTCGAAAAGACCAAAGATGAGTTGTGAAAATGAGATGAACGAAAGAATAAGGGAAAGATGAGAAGAGCAAGCAATGCTCCTTGAAGGTAGAGTCAGTAGACCAAAAATGATTATACCTTTACCCTCAGCCCCATTACAAGCCTTGAAAGACCTTTTTGATCCTACATGAGCCTAGTGATGTGTTGGTTGGAAAATGCAGGCAAGCCTATGGGTAGAGTCATGCATGTTTTTCTCATTTGAGAGTGTGATTGTTGATTCCGATTTCTTAATCATATCTGTTGATCGGCTTTGTGAGAGCATGAAATCATCTTTGTTGTGAGGGAATTTGAATAGTTTTGTTGGGCATGGATTTGTGTTTAAAGTAAGCATTTGTGAGCTTGAACTCTAATTGAAAATGGCTAGTCAAAATTTGAAACTTTGAGTGCACATTTGATCCTTGCATGTTAGATTAAGCCTTGTGTGCAATCTCATGTGGATTCTCAAGGAGCACTATTTGTAGACATCCATATTGAACTGATTGATCTCTTGTTTTACTTGAGGACAAGCAAAAATTTAAGTAGGGGGTGTTGATGAGTCGGTAGTTTTGACTCATTTAGAGCTTCAATTATACTAAATTAGTGTCCTTAAGGCCTAGTTTGCACTCATAACTAATGTTAAATTTTTTATGTGCAACAAGGAGACTTGAGAATGAGGCAAGGGAAAAATAATGTGAAAAGAAGATAAAAAGTTCTAAAATTTAAGGAAAAGGAAGGTTGGAGCTCGCAAAAGACAACTCGGCGACACGCCGAGTGGATCTGAGTTCGCCTAAAGTTCCAGTAGTTGAGGAAAAGATTCAAGTCAATTTGGCAAGCCTGGGAGCTAATCGGTGACTCACCGATCAGAATGGTGAGCCCGACTTTGATCGCCTAAAGTTCTAGAAGGAGTTAGTATTGACGTCAAGAATTAAAAGGCGAGAACGAGCAACTCAGTGTATCACCGAGTGGATGGGCGAGCCCGAATTATGCCGCTGAGTGGTCCAGCGTTTCATAATGTGGGAAATTTTTGTGAGAGTATAAATAGAGTTTTTGAAAAGAGAGTTGGGTATCAGTTAGGAACAAATTAACTGAGACTAAGTACTCTTGCACTTTATATATTTTTTATTGCTTTTGAACTATTCTTGTGTTTTTTTTTATCTAAGACTTTGGGTGTAATTCTAATTGGTAGCATTTTTCTTTTTGAAGACCTTGTGAATCAATGGCTGACATCTTTGATAACAATTTCTTCACTTTTGCTATGTTTGGCTAAAATCCCAATGCCTTAGGGGTGTGATTATGTGCTCAATTGCTTAATTAGCTTATGGGTATTATGAATTGTTGAATGTAATGTTAGATTGAGATGGGTTTAGTTGTTAATTTATGTTTTCATTTATGAATTGAAGTTGCAAATTCAGTTCTAGTCTATATCTCTTTGTGTGCTTGTCAAAGGTGCATTTGAGTGGAACTAGCAATTGATGATTGTAAGGGTTGTTGCTATTACTACCCAGCTTGTTAAAGTGGGTTGAATCAAGGTATATAATTGTTTTCTAGTATAATGCCTTTTGGGGTTTGATGGAACCCAATTGAATGCATGATAGCTGATTGTAGAATAGCTATTGTACTCATGATCTTACCTAACCATTGAGATTTAGCATATTTAAGTAATTCGTAATTACCCATTTAGTGAAATTAGTAGTGGAACACTTACACACCCCTAAGGTCATTTCTCCCTTTGATTGAATTCGTTGTTAATTGTAATTGTATATTCGATTACTAAACTTCACTCTTATTTGGAAATAAAAATTATATGATTTAATTCATGTTTCGTAACAACTTTTTAAACTCTACAAAAGATTAGAATGCCAACTTACTTCGTAGTCGAATTCTTTAATAGATCACTCTTCGTGGGATCGACCCCAACTCCTTGTTGGATTTATACTTGCTAGAGACCGCCTACACCATGAATCACTATAGGTGTAGTTGAGCGTTATCAGTGGTGTGGCCTCAACCTGGGCATCAGTGCCCTAGTCTAATCCAACTACGAAAGGTTGTGCAGCGACCTCTGTTGTGGGCTTAGACCCACTAGAGCCAATCATGGACGTGTAGCGTAGTGATGCCTCCGTGGCCACCCGGACAAAGTCACCCTCGAAAACCTCCAAATCCTTATACATATCTCTCTCACGAGTAGCTATGTCCTCCTCATCCATATCATGAGTGTTTGAATCCCGCTCCTTATCAGTCGCATCAGCATCTCCGATAACAATAACTAGAGGAATATCATAAATAGGCTCCTCAGGGACATTTATACTTCCCCACAACATCGATATGTCGGGGGACTTCAATTAGTCCACATCTCGACGCAGACTAGCAATATAAGCCTTCACGGCTGTCAAATCAGTAGGGTTGTTATCCGTCGTCTCACACACCTCAATCCGAGTGGTGAGGGCATCCAGTGCTAACCCATGGGAAGTGATCAACCTATGTTGTTCCTTCAATACTTCCCGAATAGGATCAAGGGCAGCAACAATGGCACGCTCAATCATGGAAGGAACAATGGCCTCAACCCGAGAAGCCCGCACATCGGCTGAATGAGCAAGGTTTCCCATTTTGTAAATAATTGCCTGACTCAAAGGGGGGCGGGAGGCAGGAGCAGGAGTAGGAGGAGTAGAGGTTGAAAGTGCAGGTATACCTGATGTCTCGACAGCGGTAGGGGGAGGTGTATGATCAATCTCCAAAGACTCCACGTCAACAACTGGAGAAGTTTCCACCCGAGTTTTCTTCCTTCTTTCAGCTTCATCCTTCAAATACTCTGCCTCGATCTGACGAATATCACAAGACGAGGAAGGAGTAACCTCAATATCCGTCTTTGTCTCAAAGGGCACACCTGCTCAGTGACACAAAGAGCTGATCAATATCAGAAATTGTAATGAGGCTTGATTTTGTTTGGCCCTCAAAGCCATCTCCTGAGAAACAATAGATCCCAGATTTAGCCTCTCCCGATCGATGACACAACCCAAAAGTGCTGCCTTCGGATGCCAGATAGTGGATTCATTTTGGGACGGCATCAATGTGTTGTTGATGAACCCGAACAAGTACCGTGCGGTGATTTTCAGATCCTTCTTCTGAATTTTTACCCCCGCCTCGATACATGGGGGCATCGCATCACTTCACAATGGGGCAAGCCACCCCTTCAAGTCATCCAAAGTCTAAATCTTGATTTTTTCTGCCAAAGAATGTCGAGTCTGCACTGTGCAATCCAATGCATCATTGATGTCGGTCTCACTAGACTTGATCTTCTTACCCCGCACCTCTACAAACTCGACAGGTGCTATCGAACTACCCTTCATAGAATTCTCGAACCCATGTAGGAATGTATGGGCTTCGAGGTTTTGTGAACATCTAGAATCTGTGGTATCTCCCAGACAGTAGGATACCTTTCCACCACACCATCCATGGACAACCTCTTCTTCTCTAGTATGGTCCTTAAACCCTCGGCCTTTAATCAATTCACAGACCTCGGAGGATTAACCGAAACAGGAGGCACATATGGTGCATGTAGTAGCGGGTCATGTACTGCTTTGGAGCGCAGCTCTGAAGGCTTCCGCTTAATCAACTCAGCTATTGGAGCTCTGGACTCCTCTGCCTCCTCATTCTTGGAGTCGGATGAGGTGAATTGGATTGAATCAACATCTACACTACTCTTCGAGCTTGTACTGGATACTACCTGCTTTTTGCCCTTCCCTCTCACTTGTGAATGTTGACGATGAGTGGGTTGGGGCTGCACACCTTCCTCTGCAATCACAACCCCTTTTGCTCACTTTCGGGGTGGTAGACCTGGTGCTGGGACTTTGGGTCTAGCCATACCTATAAAAGCACACAAACGAGAACAAAATTCGATCATAAAAGGGTTAGGGAAACATACTTCTTCAGAAAAATGCAGAAAATCACTCCAAACAAGTTGGTGAGTCACCGAGTCCGTTCGGCGAGCAATAGAGGCATCGCTGAAAGTTCCAGAAAAATTTAGCAAAATTTCAGGCAAAAAGGGCGATCTCAAGATAACTCGGAGAGTCACCGAGCACATTCAGTGAGCTAAAGGACCCTCGCCAAATATTACAGAAAATTTTAGCAAATATACAAGTTAGAAAGACGATGAGGAGGACATTTGGCGACACGCCGAACCAACTTGGCGAGCTCGCCGAAATGGCCCAACTCATCACCTCTCCATTTTTATGATTCACAACTAACAACCCACCACACATCAATTCAAGCACAATTTTCAACAATTAGCAACTACCCACTAAAAATTTACTATCCGGGGTACTCAGACTTCCCCCAATCAATTCAAATTCAACAAAAATGATGATTTTGACCTTAAGAATGCCGTCACCCAATCCATCATCAGGCAAATTCAAGTCATTTGGATGAATTCGGGTTACTCAGACTGCACCCACACATTACCCAACATGCAACACCCATGATTTAGTCATCTAACACGAGAAATTAAAACTAAATCGCCCAAACCATTTATTTAATCATGCTCAAATTCAATTTAACACTATGCGAATCAATAGGCCTACAATCAAGACACAAAGTTTAACTAATCAACGATAAACCCATTGCACTATCAATTAGAATTTTAAATAAAGCATGAAAGTAAACAAAATTCGAGAAACCAAACTCCAGTTAGACAAAGAGATAGACACAGCAAAGAGGGGCAAGGAATCAAAACGACTCTC
Organism: Solanum appendiculatum; assembly: GCA_018342035.1. Taxonomy (NCBI): domain Eukaryota; kingdom Viridiplantae; phylum Streptophyta; class Magnoliopsida; order Solanales; family Solanaceae; genus Solanum; species Solanum appendiculatum. The sequence goes on along the minus strand of JAGDQO010000681.1, from coordinate 41,455 downwards.
ATGACACAAATCATAGAACACTAAATATGAAATTATAATTTAAAGTTTGAGGGAAAAAGTAGAGAAGTAAATTTTTTAAAATAAAATAGAAGATTTTGAATTTAGAAGGTCATAGACCCTTTAGTTCGCGCCTCAGTCGGCGAGCTGACTAACATCGGCGATGCGTTGAATAGGCCACAACTCGCCAAACTTGACAGAAATTTAGCCCTTCAGTAGGTGTAAAGGGCGAGCTCGATTGGGATCGCCAATCCAACTCGGTGACTCACCGAATTGGCTATTAGCTCACCCAATCTTCCAAAACTTTCCTCACTTTTGACCTTCAGGGGTGATGCATTTAGGTGATAATGGGTGCAATTCAGTGACTCACCGAGTGGTCCAGCCCCCCGCTCATGTGCATTTGTTCCAACATACGAACTCAAAACTACACATCCAATAAACATTATTCAAACAACATAAAGTAATGCTTGGGTTGCCTCCCAAGAAGCGCCTTAGTTAACTTCGTGGCACGACGTGAACATGCCTTCAAGCATCATCCAAATACACCACATCAATCACAGTCACATTGTGTAATACCCCAAAGCTTTCCAAGAAATGAAAATACAGTTTTTCAACTTGATGCAAGTAACCACGAAGGTCACCTATGGACCGTATGTGGAATGACGGGCCGAAGGTGGGAACCATCGTTGGCACTGTGAACTTTTAGGATTTCCAGGTTTCTGAACCTCGACCTACGAAGCAACATGATGGGTCATCGTCCAGTTGACGGTCCGTAGATAGGTTCCATAGATCCCTTCCAGACTTAGACAATTTTCAGCCCCAAATGAAGTCTCTGAATCAATTGACGGAGGACAGGACGGTCTGTTGATTGATGTACTGACCATAGGTCCTGACTATTGATGGACCCCGACAATTATTATTTAAGGGCTTTTGGTCTTTTCCCTAAATGTTTAGCTATTAATTTAAGTCAGTTATACCCTTAATCTAGACCCTATATATATTTTCTAAGCCTAATTTCACTCATTGTAACTCATTCCCAAATTTCTCCTCTCTGAAATATTTCTCTCTCTAAGAAAACCCTGTGAACTCTGAAGGAAGAAGAAAGTTAGGATACTCTATTGAAGACCATCAATTTCTTGTGGGCTTTGTTGAGGTATGATAGTGTTCACCATTTGGAGCCCTTCCCTCCAATGGGTCCTCAACTTTCTTCAAGGTTTTCAAGGTTCAATTTCCCCAGTGGAATTAGGGTTTTTGATCAATTTTATGGGTTCTTCAATTATGATTTCAATTATTGATTTTATGATTTCTAGTGCACGATCTAGCATGATAAAGTAATTTAGTGCATAAATTAGCGTGAATTCTATGATTTGATGAAAAGATTGAATAAATCTCCATGAACCCATGCTATTTCTCCCCAATTTCCTAATCTATGCTTTGATTGGTCGGTTGAGCTATGAATTGAGTAATTTTATGAAATCTCTATGAAGCAATGCATGAATTATGAATGAATTGAGGATGACTTTGTGAAATTTAGTATGTTCTAATTAAAAGCATGATTTTTCCTCTATTATGTGAGTTCCTTCAAGTATGTGTAAATTGTCTTATTTGTGACGTTCTAAGCATGAGCTTGCATTGAATGGTTTGCTCCGTATGTTCCTCCATGGGGTGCTCCGGTCTTGTTTGTGAGAAAGAAAGATGGTTCACTCTGTATGTGCATTGACTACCGCTAATTGAACAAAGGTTACCATTAAGAATACGTATCCTCTTCCAAGGATAGATGACATGTTTGATCAACTTCAAGGGGCTAGTTATTTTTCTAAGATCCACATTCATTCGAGCTATCACCAATTGAGGGTGAAAGAGGATGATATTCCAAAAATGACTTTCCGGACTAGATATGGTGACTACGAGTTCTTGGTAATTTCATTTGGATTGATAAATGCTCCGGCCGCATTTATGGACTTGATGAATAGGGTGTTAAAGCAATACCTTGACATGTTCGTGATTGTGTTTATTGATGATATCTTGATCTAGTCAAGGAATGAGGATGAGCATGCTAATCATTTGAGGATTGTATTGCAAGTCCTTAAGGATCAACAACTCTTTGCGAAGTTTAGTAAATGTGAGTTTTGGTTAAGATCTGTGGATTTTATTGGTCACATTGTATCCGGTAAAGGTATTGAGGTAGATTTTATGAAGACGGATGCTGTTAAGAATTGTCCTAGACCTCTATCACCTTCGGATATCGTAGTTTCTTGGGCTTAGCCGGTTATTATAGGAGGTTCGTTGAAGGGTTTTCTTCGATTGCTTCTCCATTGACGGTTTTGACTCATCAAAAGAAGGTTAAATTTATATGGACCGAGGCATGTGAGAAGAGTTTCCAAGAATTGAAAGATAAACTTACTTCGGCTCAAATATTGACCCTACCGGAAGGATCCAATGGTTTTGTAGTTTATTGTGATGCCTCGAGAATTGGGTTGGGATGTGTTCTTATGCAATATGGGAAAGTTATTGCTTATGCTTCAAGACAACTCAAGGTGCATGAAAAGAACTATCCTACTCATGACTTGGAATTAGCAGCGGTTGTGTTTTCTTTGAAAATATGGTGGCATTATTTGTATGGGGTACATGTGGATGTCTTTACCGACCATAAGAGTTTACAATATGTGTTTAAATAGAAAGATCTGAATCTTCGCCAAAGAAGGTGGCTTGAGCTCTTAAAAGACTATGATATGAGTGTCCTTTATCACCCCAGTAAGGCTAATATGGTGGCGGATGCTCTTAGTCGATTGTCTATGGGCAGTGTTGCTCATGTTGAGGATGGTATGAAAGAGTTGTTTCGCGATGTTCATAGATTTGCCCAATTGGGTGTTCGGTTGGTTGATTCTGCTAAAGGTGGTGTTATGGTTCATAATGGGTCCGAATCATCTTTTGTGCATGATGTAAAGGCTAAACAAGATCTTGATCTTAAATTGGTTGAATTGAAGGTAGCGATTCTAAAAAAGTCCGTTGAGGCTTTCTCCCAAGAGGGAGATGGTGTGCTTCGTTATCAAGGTCGTTTGTATGTTCCCAATGTAGATGACGTACGAGGACAATTTTTTTCGAAAGCTCATGGTTCTCAATATTCCATTCACCCAGGAGCTACAAAGATGTACTGTGACTTGCGAGAGATCTATTAGTGGAATAGAATAAAGAAAGATATTGCGGAATTCGTGGCTAAGTGCCCTAATTGTCAACAAGTGAAGGTTGAGCATCAAAAGCTGGGAAGTTTGACCCAAGATATTAGTATCCTACTTGGAAGTGGGAGGATGTGAATATGGAATTTATTTTTGGTTTACCCCACACCCGGCGATAATATGATTCGATTTGGGTTGTTATAGATCGAATGACGAAATAAGCGCATTTCATTCCCGTCAAAACTTCTTATTCGGCGGAGGATTATGCTAAGTTGTATTTGAGGGAAATGGTTAGGCTTCATGGAGTGCCTTTGTCCATTATTTCCGACCGTGGTGCACAATTCACTTCTCAATTTTGGAAGTCGTTCCAAAAAGGTCTTGGTACTCATGTTATACTTAGCACGGCCCATCATGTCCAAACAGATGGGCAAGCGGAGCGTACTATCATGACTTTGGAGGATATGTTGAGAGCTTGTGTAATTGATTTCAAGGGTATTTGGGATAATCATTTGCCTTTGATTGAATTTGCTTATAATAATAACTACCATTCTAGTATTGGTATGGCTCCATTTGAGGTTCTTTATGGTAGGAGGTGTAGATCTCCTATAGGTTGGTTTGAGGTTGGTGAAGTTGCTTTGATAGGCCCCGAGTTGGTGCATGAGGCTATGGAGAAAGTTTGACTTATTATAGAAAGGTTGAGAACGGCCCAAAGTCGACAAAAGTCCTATGCCGATTTAGATGGAGAGATTTAGAGTTTGATGTTGATGATTGGGTTTACTTGAAAATTTCTCCCATGAAGGGTGTAACGAGATTTTGGAAGAAAGGGAAGCTTAGTCTTCGTTATGTAGGCCCATATCAGATTTTGAGACGTGTTGGTAAGGTTGCTTATGAGCTTGATCTGCCTAATGATTTTGCATCAGTGCATCCGATTTTCCATGTCTCATTGTTGAAGAAGTGTGTTGGTGATCCGACATCTATAGTGTCATTAGAGAATCTTGGCATAAAGGATAGTCTTTCCTATGAAGAAGTTCCGGTTGAGATTTAAGACCAGTAAGTCTGAAAGTTAAGAAATAAAGAAGTTGCTTCCGTGAATGTTCTTTGTAGGAATCAATTAGTTGAGGGTGCTACTTAGGAGGCCGAGGCCGATATGATGTCCCGATATCCTCATCTTTTTCCTTCCGATCCTACTCTAGCTTAAACTTGAGGTACCTATTTCTCATGGTTCACTATTTTGGTCTCATTAGTCTTAGTTATTTCCATGATTCCTTGATTATGCATGTTCATGAAGAGTCTAATATTATTATGTGTATTGAGTATGAGTTGCATAAAGTCTTCATGAAATAATGTGTTGAATATGCTTTAGCTTGGAGTTGATGTTTCCTTCTCGGATATGTGCATTATGCGATTGCATTCTAGGTTCTGTTGTTAGTCCATGTCTTCTACCCTCCTTATGATGTCTTAATTCTCTTTCGAGGATGAATGTTCCCAAGAGGGAGATATTGTAATACCCCAAAGCTTTCCAAGAAATGAAAATACAGTTTTTCAACCTGGTGCCAGTAACTACGGAAGTCACCTACGGACCGTAGGTGGAATGACGGGCCGTAGGTGGGAACCGTCGTTGGCACTGTGAACTTTCAGGATTTCCAAGTTTCTGAACCTCGACCTACGAAGCAACAAAATGGGTCGTCGTCCAGTTGATGGTCCGTAGATGGGTTCCATAGATCCCTTCAAGACTTAGCCAATTTTCAGCCCCAAATGAAGTCTCTAAATCAATTGACGGAAGGATAGGACAGTCCGTCGATTGATGTACGGACCGTAGATAGACCCCGACAATTATTATTTAAGGGCGTTTGGTCTTTTCCCTAAATGTTTAACTATTAATATAAGTCGGTTATACCCTTAACACAGACCCTATATATATATTTTCTAAGCCTAATTTCACTCATTCTAACTCATTCCCAAATTTCTCCTCTCTCAAATATTTCTCTCTCTAAGAAAACCCTCTCGACTCTCAAGGAAGAAGAAAGCTAGGATCCTCCGTTGAAGACCATCAATTTCCATCAATTTCTTGTGGGCTTTGTTGAGGTATGATAGTGTTCATCATTTGGAGCCCTTTCCTCCAATGGGTCCTCAACTTTCTTTAAGGTTTTATAGGTTCAGTTTCCCCAATGGAATTAGGGTTTTTGATCAATTCTTATGGGTTCTTCAATTATGATTTTAATTGTTGATTTTATGATTTCAAGTGCACGATCTAGCATGATAAAGTAATTTAGTGGACGAATTAGCGTGAATTATATGATTTGATGAAAAGATTGAATGAATCCCCATGAACCCATGCTATTTCTCCCCAATTTCCTAATCTATGCTTTGATTGGTGGGTTGAGCAATGAATTGAGTAATTTAATGAAATCTGTATGAAGCTGTGCATGAATTATGAATGAATTGAGGATGACTTTGTTAATTTAGTATGTTCAAGTCAAAAACATGTTTTTCCTCTATTATGTGAGTTTCTTCAAGTATGGGTAAATTGTGTTATTTGTGACTTTCTAAGTATGAGCTTGCATTGAATTGCATGATTTAAGTTGAACTTTTATGAACCCATAAGAACTCTATGATCCATGAATTATGAGCATGATGAACTATGTAAAGCTGAAGCTTATGAACTTATGCATGTCTCATATGAATTTACTGATTACTTAAAGTGCTTTGAGAGTTAATTACCAAAGTTATGACATGATATTGTGTTTAGTTGTGAAAGGGTTTCTCACGTAATGCTCACATTATGAGTTAAAAGAACAAAGAGGTGATTACCCATGTTCTTAAGGAGCTGTTCTAATGAAGGGACAAGAGGCCATTACTTATGTTCCCTAATGTAGACAAGAGGCGATTACCCATGTCTACCGATGACGAATGAACTATGATTAATCCGTGGGAAAATATACTTAGCACTGAGCGGACAAGTGGTGATTACCCATGTCCCATAACCTATATGCCACCATAGGATGATGGCCTATCATAGACACTAGCTAGTGGATCCACGTACGCTAAGAAGTTATGGTCCTACCTTTGAAAGTAGGGCAACCCTCTTTCGGTGTAGGGTTGACACCTGATTCCATGTTGATAGCTCACATGGTCTTATATGTCAGTTAAGGCTAATTCCCCACAACAAAGGAACAATAGTGTTGTTAGGATGATCTCAAGTAAAGTAAAGTAAAGATAATTTAGCTTGCTTTGCCCATGGGTTATACTTCATGCTTCTTATGTTTTATCATGTTTTAGCCAGGACATTGCATGTCATGATAATGTCTCATTCTACCATGTTTTAATTGTCTTATGTGCATTGCTATCATACTTGGTACTTGATTATACAAACACATACTCTTGCCTACATTAACTTCTTTGATGTAGGACTTGGCGATTCACCATCCACTCGTGGCTAGAGATTAGTAGAAGATTAGATAGAAGACTTGGTGAGTCCTCATCCATCCGAGGACATAGACTAGTTGTTCTTATTTTCAAGTTATTGGTTTTCGAATGTCGTATTGGGCTACATCTCAAACTTTATTTTTCTATGTCAAATTGGCTTTGATACATGAGATGTAGACTTCCGCTATTTCTTTTAAAAGCTTTGATATGAAAAATCTCTTTTGAACTTTTAATCTTTATGATGTTGTATGTATGTATGCTAAGTGGATTGTATAAGGCCTTTCAGGGTCTTGTACGCTATGTCACGTCTACGGGGTACCTTGGGTTGTGACACATTGGGGCCTTCTCCAAAGTAAATCTTCAGCCCTTGGCCATTCACCTTGAATATCGACCCATCCTCGTTTTCAACTTTGATAGCCCCATTAGTAAACACACGATTTACTTTAAACGGACCCAACCATTTTGACTTGAGTTTTCTCGGAAAGAGTGTCGACGAGAGTTTTAGAGCAATACAAGATCACCAACTTTAAATTCTCGATAAAGGATTTTTGCATCATGCCACTTCGTCATTTTCTTCTTATGAAGGGCTGCACTCTCATAGGCTCGAAGCTGAAATTCTTCCAAAGCATGGAGTTGGCCAACTCGATATTTTGATGCATCTTCCCAATTCAAGTTCATTGCCTTCAAGGACCACAACGCTTTATGCTCTAGTTCAACCGGTTGATGACAAGATTTACAAAACACCAATTGGCACGGTGACATACCAATCAGGGTCTTGAATGCAGTTCTATATGCCAAAAGAGCATCATCTAACTTTCGGGACCAATCGGTTCGATTTGAATTAACGGTCTTGGCTAAAATCCCTTTAATTTTTTGATTTGACACCTCGACTTGCCCACTTGTTTGTGGATGATAAGGGGTGGAAACCTTATGCTTTACTCCATACTTGCTCAATAACGATGCAAACATTCGGTTACAGAAGTTAGAGCCCTCATCACTAATAACTACACGTGGAGTGCCAAACCTTATGAAAATGTACCACTTGAGGAATTTAACTGCACTTCTCCCTTCATTATTAGGTAAGGCCACAGCCTCTACCCATTTAAAGACGTAATCAACAACCAACACGATGTATTTTTTCCCATAAGAAATCACAAAAGGCCCCATCAAATATATTCCCCATACATCAAACAACTTAACCTCTAAAATAGGAGTGAGAAGTAATTCATGCCTTCACAATACTCCTACTTACTTTTTACATTGCACACACTAGTTTAAAAAGGAGTTCGGATCTTGATACAATGTTGGCCAATAATAACCAATTTGTAGTACCTTAGCAATTGTACGCACTCCACTATGGTGTTCACCAACTGGTGACGCATGGCAAGCGTCAAGAATGGCATCTACTTCAACTTTCGAAACACATCTTCTAATCATATGATCCGTACACTCCCGAAATAAGTAAGGCTTATCCGAAAAATGTTTCTTTAGATCAAAAAGGAACCTCTTTCGTTGGTAAAAATTCAACCCATCGGGAAGAATCCCACACACCACATAATTGGAAAAATCAGTATACCAAGGCATGGTACCATTCGATACAAGCATCACCGAGTCATCGAGAAAGGCTTCCTTAATGTCATTTTCACCGGAAACAACCACATTTGTTTCAAGCCACGACAAGTGGTTGGCCACTTGGTTCTCACACCCTTTTCGATCATTGATTTCAAAGTCAAACTCTTGCAACAACAACACCCATCGGATCAACCTTTGCTTTGCATCCTTCTTTGCCATCAAGTAACGTATAGCAGCATGGTTTGTGTATACCACCACCTTGGTCCCCAACGAATAGACTCTAAACTTCTCAAAAGCATACATCACGGATAACATCTCTTGCTCAGTGAAGGTGTAGTTCTTTTGAGCTACATTCAAAGTCTTGCTTGCATAATAGACCGGGTGAAACAAATTTCCCTTGCGTTGGCCAAGTACAGCCCCCGAAGACACACGCTAGCATCACACATTAAATTAAATGCACTGCTCCAATTCGGAGCAACAATGATTGGAGCCAAAACTACCTTTTCTTTTAGGCACAAAAATGCTTTGATGCAAGCTTCATCAAACTCGAAGACACTTTCTTTTTCAAGTAGCTTTCAAAGAGGATAAGCTATCTTAGAGAAATCTTTTATGAACATCCGGTAGAAACCCGCATTACCCAAGAATCTTTTAACACCTTTAACCGAAATCAGAGGAGGTAACTTTACGATACCTTCAACTTCAGCTTGATCAACTTGTCTCCCAAACTTTTGTGCTCTAACAAAATACCTTCCTTGACCATGAAGTGACATTTTTCTTAATTGAGCACAAGTTTCGTTTGAACACATCTTTGCAAGACTCTACCATGAAGACTTCCATCGAATCCTCTACCATATCGACAAAAAATTGAGAGCATATATCGTTGAGACGTCGCTGGTGCATTACATAATCTGCAAAGCATTCTTTTGAAAGCAAACGTCCCATAAAGACATGTGGAAGTTGTCTTTTCTTGATCCTCCGGCGCAATGGAGATTTGATTATAATTGGAGTAACCATCCAAGAAGCATATCATCCCCAACCCCTAGTCTATCTAGCATCTGATCCATAAAGGGCATTGGAAAGTGATACTTCTCGGTCCATGCATTCAACATCCTATAATCTATACATACACGCCAACCAGTAACCTGTCGTAATGGCACAAGCTCACCTTTTCATTTGGGACCACGGTCATACCACCTTTCATCGAAATGTATTGAATGGGGCTCACCCACTTGCTATCTGCAATAGGGTAAACCATTCCCACATCAGGCCACTTGATGATCTCCTTTTTGACAACTTCTTGCATTGGAGGATTCAACCTCCTTTGATGTTCAACACTTGGCTTACAATCACTATCCAATTGAATTTTTTGTGTACAAATACCCAGAGGAATTCCCACAAAGTCGGCAATAGTCCAGCCAATAGCCTTGATAAGCTTTTTCAACACACTAACAAGAGCTTGTGTTTGCCATTCAAGCAAATCTGTGGCAATAATACCGGGTAAAGTGTTATTAACTCCCAAGAACAGATAACGAAGGTGCGGTGGAAGTATGTTCAATTCAAGCTTTTGTGGTTCTTCAATAGATGGCTTTGCGGGAGGACTTTCCCTATTCTTCAAATTGATATCAAGCTTCACGGGGTTCTTAGAATAAGACCCTACACCCGATAGAGCAGCCACTACCTCATAATAATCTTGAATTTCTTCCCCGTCGTAATTCAAGAGGACGGCGGTCAAAGACTCACCAACTATAACACCCCAGCTTTTCGAGGAATGAAAATGCAGAATTTAACTGTAGGCAGTGACCTACGGAGACCACTTACGGGCCGTACTCAGGGTGACGGGTAATAGGTGAGGAACCGTCAATGGCTCTGTCAAGTTCAGTAATTCTCAGTCTCTGAAGAGTGATCTACGGAGTAGCAGGACGGATCGTAAGTCAGTTGACGGTCCGTAGAAAGTAATCGTAGATGTCCCCAAGACTTGGTTAAATTCTTGAACCTCAAGCTGTGATCTACAGTTGAGGTGTACGGCCCTTAGATGGACCTACCAACTGTAGATTGAAGCCGTCATTGCACGGTCCCTAGATCCAACTCTCTGAATCTTTTGACGGTTCAACAGGACGGTCCGTCAGTGGACGTACTGACAGTAGGTTCTGACCGTAGATGGGCCCTGACAGTTTATAATTAAGGGCTTTTTGGTATTTTCCCTGGTTAATTCCCTAATTAACTAAGTCGGTTTTACCCTTAATGAAGGTCCTATATATAGTTTTCTATACATAAATCACTTCATTCTAACTCATTCCCTAAATTCACCTCTCAAATATTTCTCTCTCTAAAAGAAATCCTCTCTAGCTCAAGGAAGAAGAAGAAGCTAAGTTCTCCATTGAAGGTCACCCAATTTCCTCCAATTTCTAATGGGCTTTGCTAAGATATGATGGTATTGACCAATGGAGTTGCTTCCTCCATTGGGACCTCCGTTTTCTTCATGAATTTCAAGGTTCAATTCCCTTCAAGTAAGCTAGGGTTTGATCAATTGTTATGGGTTCTTCTAGTGTGAGCTCAAATACTGATTTAATGATTTGCAGTGCACGATCTAGTGTGAATTACATGTCTAATTGTTATTATTGCATGAACCCCCATGATCCCAAGTAAATTCTCCCCAAATTGATAATCTATGCCTTGATTGTTGGGTTGAGATAAGAATTGATGAAATTGAGGGATCATCTATGAAATTGAGTATGAATTGGAGATAAGTGCATGAATTTAGCATGTTCAAGTAAAAAGCATTATTTCTCCTCTTTTATGTGGATTAATTCAAGTATGACTAAATTGCCTTGATTATGACTTTCAAGAGCTAGCTTGCATTGAATTGCATGGTTTAAAATAAAGGCAATAAGAACCCATTAGCTATGAAGAAAAAGCATGATAGAATCATGAAGAAAGAGGCTTATAGAATCAAGCATGTTTTATATGAAATCTATGATATGTTGATGTTGAGTCTTGAAAGAGTTTTCACATATAATGCTCAACCTAAGCTTGTGAAAGGTTTTCTCACATGTAAAAGGATTCATAACTTGTTAAAAGGTTTGCTTCACTAAAATTGAATCAAGAGCTTAAAGAAGCTACTCTATGGGTGTAAGCTTGGACAAGTCCATGAAAGAAGAAACACCCAATGAAGTAAGCTTGGACTAGTCCATGGTATGTGAAGTCATGTTTAGCTTGGATTGGCAACCCCAATTTTGCCTTTCCATGGATATCAGTAGTTATGATTGTATAGTCGGAATTATGCATAGAACTGAGTGGACGAGTGACAAGTCCCCATATGTCCTATGCCTATGTACCCCCATAGGTGGTCTTAACACGCCAACATCAGCTTAGCTTGTGGATCCATGTAGGCTATGGTTCTGGATTCTACCTTGGCAAGTAGAATGGCCCTTTTTCGGTGTAGGGCAGACACCGGATTCCATGGTCTATAGATCAGTTTGAAGCTTTTCCCACACTTTAGCTTGCACAATGGTACATGGGTTACTAAAAGTATAGTAAAGAAAAGAAGAGTAACATAAAAATGTTTTAGCTTGCTTTAGCCATGGTTTATGCTTTATGCTATTTGCTTGTATGCCTTATCATGTTTAGCTTGGCCAATTGCAATTCATGTTTGTATCTCAGTTTCTAGCATGTTTTATGAGTTTATTTGCATTTCTATCATACTTAGTACTTTATTGTACTAACGCATACTCTTGCCTGCATCAACTTCTTTGGTGTAGGACGTGGAAATTCTCCTACTCGTGTCTAGAGCATTGACTTAGAGTTGAGAAGAGGACTTGGTAAGTCCTCATCCATTTGAGGACATATCCTTGTTGGATTTACATTTGATGTCTTTCCTTATGTTGGATATTGTATTGGGCTACGTCCCTATCACTTTTATTCGTATTCTATGATATTAGAAGGCTTTGATACATGATTTGTAGACTTCCATTGTTTTGAGTAAAGCTCTGATATAAAAATGCTCTTTTGAACTCTTAATTCTCTATTATCTTGTATTTTACATATGCTAAGGGCTTGTATGAGGCCTCTCGGGGTCTTGTATTCCGTGTTACATCTAGGGGCTACCTTGGGTCATGACAAACTTAGTATTCAGAGTGTAAAGTTTTAGAAAGATTCTATGATGTCTCACAAGCCGTGTCGAGCAGGGTCTTGTTCATGGGTGTGAAGCGCGCCACACTTATGAATGAGAGGCTACAAGATGTTTAGGAAACTTCACTTCTTTTGTTACTCTTGAGTCGTTCCATAGAGTTTAACTCTATATCTCTCTCTTAATCACCTATCCTACACATTTCAGGATATGGCATCTCGAAGGGCTTACGCTATTAGGAATGCAAGAGAGAATGAAGGGCAAGAAGTTCCTCCTCAAGCTCTTCAAGTTTCGGCCGATAATTTGGTGGAACAAGTTACTAATGCAGAGTTTAGGGCTACTTTCCAAGTGTTGGCTCAGGCCATGACGGCCCAAGCCAATAGAGAGGTGGTGGCTCCCGTTAACCCAAATGTGGTTACGGCTACATCAAGAGTGAGGGACTTTACAAGGATGAATCCTCTAGAATTCATGGCTCTAAGGTGGAAGAGGATCCTCAACAGTTTATTGATGAAGTTTATAAAGTGTTGATGATAATGGGTGTGACAATAGAAGAGAAGGCAGAGTTGGCCGCTTATCAACTTAAAGGTGTTGCCCAAACATGGTTCAATCAATGGAAGTGTGAAAAGGATAATGATGAAGGTCCCATAGGATGGGAGAGGTTTAAGAGTGCTTTCCTTGATCGATTCTTCCCTCTTAAGAAGAGAGAGGCCAAGGTGCTTGAGTTTATTAATCTTCGTCAAGGGAGTATGAGTGTGAAAGAATATGCATTGAAGTTCACATAACTTGCTAGATATGCTCCATCCATAGTTGCCGACCCAAGGGCAAGAATGAACAAATTTGTGTCGGGAGTGTCTAATATGTTGGTGAAAGAGTGCCGCACCGCCATGGTTTTGCATGACATGGATATTTCTTGCCTCATGGTTTACGCCGAACGAATTGAAGAAGAAAAGCTTAAAGGGAGATCTAGAGAGACTAAGCGGGCTAGAACCGGAGATTGCAACTTTTCTCATGCAAAATCCGATGGACGTGGTCATTCAAGATTTCACCAAAGGTTCTCTAATCAAGGTTCTTCCAAGGCTCCTCCAAGATCCAACAATGATAGGGTGCCAAACCCCAAGCCTCAAGGGGGGAATACTGGTGGATCTTCTTTGCCTAGTTTTACTACATGTGGGAGGAGGTATGATGGCAAATGCCTAGCTGGTTTGGATGGTTGCTATACTTGTGGTAATGCTGGTCACAAGATGAGGGATTGCCCATCACTCTTGGCTAAAGGAAGAGACGGTAAGCAAGCTATCCCAAGTGGTTCGGGTTCAGCTGCTCCTAAGAAAATAGATTTTATGCACTTCAGGCTCGTCACAAGCAAGAGAGCTCACCCGATGCGGTCACCGGTACATTGAAAGTCTTCCATTTTGATGTTTATGCCTTGTTAGATCCCGGTGCTACATTTTCCTTTGTTACTCCCTATGTGGCCATGCGGTTTGATATTGTACCAGATATGTTGCTAGATCCTATCCTCGTTTCTACTCTGATAGGAGAGTCTATCTTAGCTAAGAGGGTTTATAGAGGTTGCTCCATTTCCTTATCCCATAAAGTTACCATTGTCGATCTCATAAAGCTAGATATGCTAGATTTGATGTCATTCTTGGGATGGATTGGTTTCATGCTTGTTATGCCTCTATTGATTGTAGGACTAGAGTGGTCAAGTTTCAGTTCCCTAATGAGCCTATCCTAGAGTTGAAGGGGGGAAATTCTATGTTTCGAGGTCAATTCGTTTCTTATCTGAAGGCTAGAAAGATGATCTCTAAGGGTTGCTTTTACGATCTAGTTAGGGTGAGGGATGTAGATTTCGAAACCCCTACTCTTGAGTGGGTCCCCGTTGCTAGTGAGGTTCTAGAAGTGTTTCCCGATGACTTGCCTGGTATTCCTCCCGAAAAGGAAATAGACTTCGGTATTGACCTTCTCCCGGATATGCAACCTATCTCTATTCCTCCATATAGAATGGCTCCGGTGGAACTTAAAGAGTTGAAAGAGCAACTAAAAGACTTGTTTGATAAGGGTTTCATCCGACCAAGTGTTTCCTCATGGGGTGCTCCGATATTGTTCGTGAGAAAGAGAGATGGTTCACTCCGTATGTGCATAGACTATCGCCAATTGAATAAGGTTAAAATCAAGAAGAAGTATCCTTTACCAAGGATAGATGATTTGTTTGACCAACTTCAAGGGGGTAGCTAATTTTCTAAGATTGACTTTCGTTCGGGTTATCACCAATTGAGGGTGAAAGATGATGATATTCCAAAAATGGCTTTCCGAACAAGGTATGGTCATTATGAGTGCTTGGTTATGTCGTTTGGGTTGAAAAATGCTCCGGCCGCATTCATTGACTTGATGAATAGGGTGTTTAAGCAATACCTTGACATGTTCATGATTGTGTTTATTGATGATATCTTGATCTACTCAAGGAATGAGGATGAGCATGCTAGTCCTTTAAGGATTGTGTTGCAGGTCCTCAAGGATCAACAACTCTTTGCAAAGTTTAGCAAGTGTGAATTTTGGTTGAGATCCGTGGCTTTTCTTGGTCACATTATTTCCGGTGAGGGTATTGAGATAGATCCTAAGAAGATCGAAGCGATCAAGAATTGGCCTAGACCTTTATGACCTTCGGACATTCATAGTTTCTTTGTTTTAGCCGTAATTATAGGAGGTTTGTTGAGGGGTTTTCTTCAATTGCTTCTCCATTGACGGCTTTGACTCAAAAGAACGCTAAGTTTCTGTGGTCCGAGGCTTATGAAAGGAGTTTTCAAGAATTGAAAGACAGACTTACTTCGGCCTCGATATTGACTCTACCGGAAGGAACCGATGGTTTTGTAGTGTATTGTGATGCCTCAAGGATTGGTCTAGGGTGTGTTCTAATGCAAAACGAGAAAGTGATTGCCTATGCATCAAGGCAACTAAAGGTGCATGAGAAGAACTATCCCACTCATGACTTAGAGTTGGCAGCAGTGGTGTTTGATTTGAAAATATGGCGACATTACTTGTATGGAGTTCATGTAGATGTCTTCACCGATCATAAGAGTCTCCAGTATGTGTTTAAGCAGAAAGATTTGAATCTCCGCCAAAGAAGATGGCTTGAATTGCTAAAAGATTATGATATGAGTGTTCTGCATCACCCCGGCAAAGCTAATGTGGTGGCGGATGCTCTTAGTAGATTTTCTATGGGCAGTGTTGCACATATTGAGGATGGCAAGAAAGAGTTGGTTCGTGATGTTCATAGTTTAGCCTGATTGGGTGTTCGGTTGATTGATTCTGCTAAGGGTGGAGTTACCATTCACAATGGTTTCGAATCCTCTTTTGTGCATGATGTAAAAGCTAAGCAAGACCTTGATCCTAATTTGGTGGGATTGAAAGAAGCGGTTCTCAAGAAGATCATAGAGGTTTTCTTCCAAGGGGGAGATGGTGTACTTCATTACCAAGGTCGCTTATGTGTTCCCGACATTGATGATTTGAGAGGGAAATTTTTTTTGGAAACTCATAGTTCTAGATAGTCTATCCACCCGGGAGCTACCAAGATGTACCGTGATTTGCGGGAAATCTATCGGTGGAATGGCATGAAGAAAGACATTGCGGAATTTGTGGCAAGTGTCCTAATTGCCAACAAATGAAGGTTGAGCATAAGAGACCGAGAGGTTTGACCCAAGACATAGAGATTCCTACTTGGAAGTGGGAAGATGTGAATATTGATTTCGTAGTAGGTTTGCCTCGCACAAGGCGACACTATGATTCAATTTGGGTTGTGGTTGATAGAATAACAAAGTCAGCCCATTTCATTCCCAATAGAACTTCTTATTCGGCGGAGGATTATGCTAAGTTGTACATGTGGGAGATGGTTAGGCTGCATGGAGTGTCGTTATCCATTATCTCCGATCGAGGTGCCCAGTTTACTTCTCAATTTTTGAAGTCATTCCAAAAAGGTCTTGGTACTCGTGTTAAGCTTAGCTCCGCCTTTCATCCCCAAACCGATGGGCAAGCGGAGCGTACTATTCAAACTTTAGAAGATATGTTTAGAGCTTGTGTTATAGAGTTCAAGGGTACTTGGGATTACCATTTGCCTTTAATCGAGTTTGCTTATAAAAATAGCTACCATTCTTGTATTGGTAAGGATCCATATGAGGCTCTCTATGGTAGGAGGTGTAGATCTCCCATAGGTTGGTTTGAAATTGGGGAAGTTGCTTTGATAGGCCCTGAGTTAGTGCATGAGGCTATGGAGAAAGTTTGGCTTATTAGAAAAAGGCTGAAAACGGCTCAAAGTTGACAAAAGTCTTATGCCGATGTTGGAAGAAGAGAATTAGAATTTGACGTTGATGATTAGGTTTACTTGAAAATTTCACCTATGAAGGGTGTAAAGATATTTGGGAAGAAGGGAAAGCTTAGTCCCCGCTTTGTAGGCCCATATCAAATTTTGAGACGTGTTGGCAAGGTTGCCTATGAGCTTGATTTGCCTAATGAGTTTGCATCGGTGCATCCGATTTTCCACATCTCATTGTTGAAGAAGTGTGTTGGTTATCCGACCTCTATAGTGGGAATAGAGACTTTTGGTATAAAGGATAGTTTTTCCTATGAAGAGGTTCCGGTTGAGATTTTAGACCGACAAGTCCGAAAGTTGAGAAATAAAAAAATTGCTTTCGTGAAAGTTCTACGGAGGAATCAATTAGTTAAGGGTGCTACTTGGGAGGCCGAGGCCGATATGATGTCCCGCTATCCTCATCTATTTCCTTCCGATCCTCCTCTAGCTTGTGGTACCTAGTTCCTCATGGTTCATTCTTTTGGTCTCATGTGTCATAGTTGATTTTCATGATTCCCTAATTTTTATGCATGTTCATGAAGAGTCTACTGTGATTTATGTGCATTTGAGTTGCATAAAGTCTTCATGAATTTAGTATTGAGCATGCTTTAGCTTGGAGTTGATGTTTCCTCCTCGGAATTGTGCATTTATATGCTTGCATGCTAGGTTGGGTTGTTAGTCCGAGTATATCACCCTTCTCATGGTGTCCAGGTTCTCATTCGAGGACAAATGTCCCCAAAGGGGAGATATTGTAAAACCCCAGCTTTCCAAGGAATGAAAATGCAGAATTTACCTGTAGGCAGTGACCTACGGAGGCCACTTACGGGCCGTAGTCAGGGTGACGGGCCGTAGGTGAGGAGACGGCAATGGCTTTATCAAGTTTTGTAATTCTCAATCTCGGAAGAGTGATCTACGGAGTAGCAGGACGGATCGTAAGTCAGTTGACGGTCCGTAGAAAGTAACCGTAGATGTCCCCCAGACTTGGTTAAATTTTTGAACCTCAGGCTGTGATCTACGGTTAAGGTGTACGGTCCTTAGATGGACCTACCAACCGTAGATTGAAGCCGTCATTGCACGGTCCTTAGATCCAACTATCTGAATCTTTTGACGGTTCAACAGGACGGTCCGTCAGTGGACGTACTGACAGTAGGTTCTGACTGTAGATGGGCCCCAACAATTTTTAATTAAGGGCTTTTTGGTCTTTTCTCTAGTTATTTCCCTAATTAACTAAGTCGGTTTTACCCTTAATAAAGGTCCTATATATAGTTTTCTATACCTAAATCACTTCATTCTAACTCATTCCCTAAATTCACCTCTCAAATATTTCTCTCTCTAAAAGAAATCCTCTCTAGCTCAAGGAAGAAGAAGAAGCTAAGTCCTCCATTGAAGATCACCCATTTGCTAAGGTATGATGGTATTGACCAATGGTGTTGCTTCCTCCATTGGGCCCTCCCTTTTCTTCATGAATTTCAAGGTTCAATTCCCTTCAAGTAAAATAGGCTTTGATCAATTGTTATGGGTTCTTCTAGTGTGAGCTCAAATACTGATTTAATGCTTTGTAGTGCACGATCTAGCGTGGGTAAAATAATTTAGTGCACGATCTAGCGTGAATTACATGTCTAATTGTGATTATTGCATGAACCCCCATGATCCCAAGTAAATTCTCCCAAAATTGATAATCTATGCCTTGATTGTTGGGTTGAGATAAGAATTGATGAAATTGAGTATGAATTGGGGTTAAATGCATGAATTTAGCATGTTCAAGTAAAAAGCATGATTTCTCCTCTTTTATGTGGGTTACTTCAAGTATGACTAAATTGTCTCGATTATGACTTTTAAGAGCTAGCTTGCATTGAATTGCATGGTTAAAAAAAAGGCAATATGAATCCATTAGCTATGAAGAAAAAGCATAATAGAATCATGAAGAAAGAGGCTTATAGAATCAAGCATGTTTTATATGAAATCTATGATATGTTGATGTTGAATCTTGTAAGAGTTTTCTCATATAATGCTCAACCTAAGCTTGTGAAAGGTTTTCTCACATGTAAAAGGATTCATAACTTGTTAAAAGGTTTGCTTAACTAAAATTGAATCAAGAGCTTAAAGAAGCTATTCTATGGGTGTAAGCTTGGACAAGTCCATGAAAGATGAAACACCCAATGAAGTAAGCTTGGACTAGTCCATGGTTTGTGAAGTCATGTTTAGCTTGAATTGGCAACCCTAGTTGTGCCGTTCCAGGGATATCAGTAGTTATGATTGTATAGTGGGCATTATGCATAGAACCGAGTGGACGGGTGAAAAGTCCCCATATGTCCTATGCCTATGTGCCCCCATAGTTGGTCTTAATAGGCCCATATCAGCTTAGCTAGTGGATCCGCGTAGCCTATGGTTCTGGATTCTACCTTGGCAAGTAGAATGGCCTTTTTTCGTTGTAGGGTAGACACCGGATTCCATGTTGAATTATTCCATGGTCTACAGATCGGTTTGAAGCTTTTCCCACACTTCAGCTTGCACAATGGTGCATGGGTTACTAAAAGTAAAGTAAAGAAAAGAAGAGTAACATAAAGATGTTTTAGCTTGCTTTGGTCTTGGTTTACGCTTTATGCTAATTGCTTATATGCCTTATCATGTTAAGCTTGGCCAATTGCATGTCATGTTTGTATCTCAATTTCTAGCATGTTTTATGAGTTTATTTGCATTGCTATCATACTTAGTACTTTATTCTGTTAACGCATACTCTTGCCTGCATCAACTTCTTTGGTGTAGGACGTGGCAGTTCTCCTACTCGTCGCTAGAGCATTGACTTAGAGTTGAGAAGAAGACTTGGTGAGTCCTCATCCAACCGAGGACATAGCCTTGTTGGATTTACATTTGATGTCTTTCCCTATGTTGGATATTGTATTAGGCTGTGTCCTTATCACTTTTATTCGTATTCTATGATATTAGAGGGCTTTGAGACATGATTTATAGACTTCCGCTATTTTGAGTAAAGCTCTGATATAAAAAGGCTCTTTTTAACTCTTAATTTTCTATTATCTTGTATGTTACGTATGCTAAGGGCTTGTATGAGGCCTCTCGAGGTCTTGTACACCGTGTTACATTTATGGACTACCCTGGGTCATGACACCAACACAAGAAATTTCACCCACACTAGCAACCGCTTCATCAATCAAATCAATGAACGATATTACATGGAGGTCACTAGGTTGCTTCATAGACTTGCAAACATTGAAAGTAACTTCCTCAACATTCACCAAAAATTTTAGGTCACCACTTTCCACATCAACAAGAGCTCTCTCGGTAGCCAAGACCGACCTATCGAGAATAATTTGAACCTCAGCATCTGTCACAACCCAAGGTACCCCCCTAGACGTGACATGGCGTACAAGACCTCGAAAGGCCTTATACAAGCCATTTAGCATGCATAAACAAGCTAATAGAAATCAAGAGTATAAAATCAAGTTCTAATCATAAGAGTGTTATAAAACGTAGCGGAAGTCTAACAAATATCTCAAGCCATCTAACTTCATATAATAGAAAGAACGTTGGGACGTAACCCAATACAAGACCAAAGGTAAAGAAAAGCAGAAAATAATAAAAAGGCAATTTCCTCGAACACATGAGGACTCACCAAGTCTTCAAGTCTCTACATACTCACTAGCCACGAGAGGGATGAGAAGGATTGCCAAGTCCTACATTTATAAGAAAATGTAGGCAAGAGTATGCGTTAGTTCAATCAAATACAAAGTATGATAGCAAATGCACGAATTCACTTAATCATGCTAAAACAGAACATTTTTAATAACATGCAATGACCAAGAAAAAAACATGATAAAAGAGTAGAAAAGCATAAGTCATAAATCACGGTCAAAGCAAGCTAAGCATCTTATAAACTTCAGAAATACCTTAAAAGTCACTTTAGTTCATTATTGTGGGAAGTTAGCCTTAACCAACATTTAAAACCATGTGAGCTATCAACATGGAATCCAACATACTCCCTACATTGGAAGGGCCATCCTACTTGCCAAGGTAGGATCCATAACATCTATCTTACGTGGATCCACTAGCTAATATAAGGTCTATTTATGACATCCTATGGGGGCACATAGGTATGGGACATGGGAGATTTCCAGTTGTCCACTCGGTGCTAAGTTTAAATCCCACGGAATTAGTCATCTTATTATCCATGGAGCGGTACAATTAGTGTTACTACTCCAAGCTAAAATCATGTTTATAAATGTTTCATCTTCCATGGACAAGTCCAAGCTTATGCCATTTAGAATAGCTCTTTAACCTTAGATTCAAGCTTAGTTGAGGAAACCTTTCAACATTATGAATCCTATATGTGAGAAAACCTTTCACATTCATCTATTGAGCAATCAAGTGAGAAAAGCTTTCACTATGCAACAATTATCAACATTGAGACTTCAACCTCAAGCACCTTTAAATCATCATCAATTTAATAACTTAACATGTATACTTCATAAAACCCATCTTTTCATCATGAATCATAACTTTAGAAATCATAAAACCCATCTAAGGTTGGACCTACGGTCCGTAAGTCAACCTACAGACCGTCCTGTTCCATCGTAGATATATTTAGAGAGTTTTCAACCTTGAACCCCCAACGACGGGTCACCATGTATGATCCGTGGTTCAACCTATGGTCCGTACATGGCCACCGTAGGTCTGACTTTAGGCCCTGAAGATTCACTTATCCTGTTTCACTGTACATCAACTACTGAAACATAACATTGGAAAATCTTGAACAATGCAAACCATGATTCCACCTACGGGCCATAGGTCAGACCACGAACCGTCGATGGTCTCACTAGTACTGCACCAGAAAATTTGTAAAGGCTTTATTTCTTTCTTTTAAAATCTGAGGTGTTACAATATCTCCCCCTTAGGAACATTCATCCTCGAATGGGAATCAAGACATCATAAGAAGAGTAAGAACTTAATCTAACAGCCCAACATGAATGCAATCACATAAATTTACATATCCGAGGAGGAAACATAAACTCTAAGCTAAAGCATGTTCAAAACGTCATTTCACAAGGTCTATATGCAACATATACTCAAATGCAAATAAATATGAAGAAGTCAATCAATTTAGCTCATTTTCTCAAAATTTAAACTTTTCATGAACATGCATAAATAAGAAATCATGGAATGACTAAGACACACATGAGACCCAAAGAATGAACCATGAGGAACTAAGTACCTCAAGCTAGAGTAGGGTCTTAGGAGAAGAGATGAGGATAACGGAACATCATATCGGCCTCGACCTCCCAAGTAGCACCCTCAACCAATTGATTCTTCCAAAGAACCTTTTCGGAAGCAATTTCTTTATTTCTTAACTTCCGGACTTGCCGGTCTACTATCTCAACCAGAACTTCCTTATATGAAAGGCTATCCTTTATACCAAGATTCTCCAATGACACTATACACGTTGTATCGCCAACACATTTCTTTAACAAGGAGCATGGAATATCAGATGCACCGATGCCAAGCCATAAGGTAGGTCAAGTTCATAAGCAACCTTACCCACACGTCTCAAAATTTGATATGGGCCCACATAACGGGGACTAAGCTTCCCTTTCTTTCCGAACCTCACTACACCTTTTATGGGTGAAATTTTCAAGTAGAACCAATCATTAACATCAAATTCTGAATCTCTTCTTCTAACATCGGCATAGGACTTTTGTTAACTTTGAGCCGTTTTCAACCTTCCCCTAATAAGCCAAACTTTCTCCATAGCTTCATGTACCAATTCAGGACCTATCAAAGCAACTTCCCCAACTTCAAACCAACCTATAGGAGATCTACACCTCCTACCATAAAGAGCGTCAAATGGAGCCATACCAATACTTGAATGATAGCTATTATTATAAGCAAACTCAACCAAAGGTAAATGATCATCCCAATTACCCTTGAAGTCAATCACACGTGCTCTCAAAATATCTTCCAAAGTTTGGATAGTACGCTCCACTTGCCCATCAGTTTAGGAATGAAAGGCCGTACTAAGTTTAACACGAGTACCAAGGCCTTTTTGTAAAGATTTCCAAAATTGAGAAGTGAATTGGCCACCACGATCAAAGATAATGGACAAAGGCACCCCATGCAACCTAACCACTTCCTTCAAGTATAACTTAGCATAGTCCTCCACGGAATAAGTAACCTTGACGGGAATGAAATGGGCTGATTTCGTCATTCGATCTACAATAACCCAAATAAATCATGTTGTCGCCGGCTCCGTGGTAAACCAACAATAAAGTCCATATTCACATCTTCCCACTTCCAAGTAGGAATAGTAATATCTTGGGACAAACCTACCGGCTTTTGGTGCTCAACTTTCACTTGTTGACAATAAGGACACTCAGCCACAAATTCCACAATATCTTTCTTCATTCCATTTCACTAATAGACCTCCCGTAAATCACGACACATCTTGGTGGCTCCCGGGTGAATGGAATATCGAGAACCATAGGATTCCGATAAAATTTATCCTCTTAAGTCATCAACATCGGAAACACACAAACAACCTTGATATCGTAGCACTCCATCTCCCCCTTGAGAGAAGGCCTCAACAGACTTTTTTAGCACCGCTTCCTTCTATTCAACAAAAATAGGATCAAGATATTGCTTACCCTTCCTATCATGCACAAGAGACGATTTGGAACCATCATGACCATAACACCACCCTTGGGAGAATCAACCAACCAAACACCCAATCGGGCCAATCCATGAACATCACAAACCAATTCTTTCTCACGATCTTCAACATGGGCAACACTACGCATTGACATCCGACTAAGAGCTTTTACCACTACGTTAGCTTTCTCGGGGTGATAGAGGACACTCATGTCATAGTCTTTTAACAACTCAAGCCACCTCCTTTGGCAAAGATTGAGATCTTTTTGTTTGAATGCGTATTCTAAGCTCTGGTGGTCGGTAAATACATCAACATGCACACCATACAAATAATGCCGCCATATTTTTAGAGCAAACACAACCATCGCTAGTTCCAAGTCATGGGTATGATAGTTCTTTTCATGAACCTTAAGTTGCCTTGAAAGCAATAACCTTCCCATTTTGCATAAGCACACTCCCTAACCCGATTCTTGAAGCATCACAATAAACCACAAACCCATCGGATCCTTCTGGTAAGGTCAACAACGGAGTCGAGGTAAGTCTATCTTTCAACTCTTGAAAACTCTTCTCACATGCTTTGGACCAAGTGAACTTAACCTTCTTTTGGGTCAAAGCCGTCAATGGAGAAGCAATAGAATAAAACTCTTCAACAAATCTCCTATAATAATCGGCTAAACCCAAGAAACTACGAATATCCAAAGGTGATAGAGGTCTAGCCAAATTCTTAACCGCATCCGTCTTCTTAGGATCTACCTCAATACCTTTATCGGAGACCACGTGACAAAGAAAAGTCACAGACCTTAGGCAAAACCCACACTTATCAAACTTAGCAAAGAGTTGTTGGTCCTTGAGGACTTGCAACACTATCCTCAAATGATCGGCATGCTCATCCTCACACCTTGAGTAAATCAAAATATCATCAATAAACACAATTACGAACATGTCAAGGTATTGTCTAAACACCCTATTCATCGAGTTCATACATGCGGCCGGAGCATTCGTCAAGACAAAGGACATCACTAAGAATGCAGAATGCCCATATCTTGTCCGAAAAGCCATCTTTGGAATGTCATCTTCCCTTACCCTCAATTGGTGATAACCCGAACGAAGATCAATCTTAGAGAAATAACCTTCCCTTTGGAGTTGGTCAAACAAATCACCTATTCTCAAAAGATGATACTTATTCTTAATGGTAACCTTATTCAATTTGCGGTAGTCAATACACATATGGAGAGAACCATCTTTTTTTCTTACAAAAAAGATCGGAGCACCCCATGGAGAAATACTTGGTCGGATGAAACCCTTATCCAACAAGTCTTTCAATTGCTCCTTTAGTTCTTTAAGTTCCGCCGGAGCCATTCTATAAGGAGGAATAGAGATAGGTTGCGTATCGGGGAGAACGTCAATACCGAAGCCTATTTCTCTCTCGGGAGGAATACCGGGTAAATCATGGGGGAACATTTCCAGAAACTCATTAACAACTGGGACCGACTCAAGATTAGGAGTTTCGAAATTCACATCCCTCACCCTAACAAGATGATATAAGCAGCCCTTAGAAATCATCTTTTCAGCTTTAAGACATGACACAAATTGACCCTTAAGCATAGAACTTCCCCCTTTCCACTCTAGGATAGGCTCATTTGGGAATTGAATCTTGACCATTCGGGTCCTACAATCAATAGAACCATATCAAGATTGCAACCAATCCATCCCAAGAATAACATCAAAATCTAACATATCAATCTTTACAAAATCAACATGAGTGACTCTATGGGATAAGGAGATGGGACATTTTCTATAGACTCTCTTAGCCACAAAAGATTCAACAATAGGAGTAGAGACACAGAAAGGATCTAACAATACAACCGGAACAACATCAAACCTCATAGCCATATATGGCGTCACAAAAGACAACGTAGCACCGGGATCAAGAAAAGCATAAACATCAAAGTGAAAGACTTACAACATACCAGTAACCACATCGAGGGAACCCTCTTGCTCATGATCAACTTGAAATGCATAGAATCGGTTTTGCTTTTGAGCTCTTGAACCCGAACCAGTAGGTGGAGCTTGTCTACCTTCTTTTCCCTTAGCCGCAAGAGATGGACAATCCCTTATCTTATGACCGCTCTTACCACAACCAAAGCAACCATTCGTACCGGCCAAGCATTTACCCTCATGCTTCTCACATCTAGCACAAAAAGCCGATGAGAATCCACCACCATTTCGTCCTTGAGGCTAAGTGTTAGACACCCTGTATTTGTTGAACTTAGGTAGAGCATTAGAGGAATTTTGACCAGAAAACCTTTGTCGAGGCTTAAAACGACCATGTCCATCGGACCTTGAATGTGAAAAGTTACCATCATTGGTCTTAGCCCTCTTTGCCTCCCTAGACCTTTCCTTAAGCTTCTCTTTTATTTGTTGATCATGAACCATTAGGCGAGAAATGTCCATATCATGGATAAGCATAGCGGTACGACATTCCTTGACCACCAATTCGGACACTCCCGACACAAACTTTCTCATCCTTGCCCTAGGATCGTCAACCATATTGGGGGCATATCAAGACAATTGTGTGAACTTCAAAGCATACTCTTTCACACTCATGCTTCCTTGACGAAGGTTGATGAACTCAAGCACCCTTGCTTCCCTCTTCTCAAGGGGAAATAACCAATCAAGGAAAGCAACCTTGAACTTTTCCCAATCAAGAGGACCCGCATCTACCGCCCTTGCCTCTAACTCTTCCATTGCTCAAACCACATTTGAGCCACACCCTTGAGTTGATAAGCAGCAAACTCCACCTTTTCCTCCGGCGTCACACCCATGATCTTTAACACCTTGTATACCTCATCAGTGAACTCTTGAGGATCTTCCTCAACCTTAGAGGCATGAAACTCTAGAGGATTCATCCTTGTGAAGTCCCTCACTCTAGATGCCGCCGTACCCACATTTGGGTTCATGGGAGCCAAAACCTCCCTATTGGTTTGACCCGTCATGGCTTAAGCCAACACTTGCAAAGTAGCTCTAAATTCCGCATTAGTCACTTGTTCGGCCAAAGGGTCGGCCTGAACAGGAGGTGCTTGAGGAGGAGCTTCTTGTTCCAAATTCTCTCTCACATTCCTTCTCAATAAGTTCTTCGAGTAGCCATATCCTGAAACACATAGGATAGGGATTAGGAGAGAGATATAGAGTCACACTCTATCGCACGACTTTAGGATGATGAAAGAAGTGGAATTTCCTAATCATCTTGTAGCCTTTTATTCATAAATGTGGCGCGCTTCACACTTATGAATAAGACTCTACTCGATGTGGCCTATGAGACATCCTATGACCTTTCTAAACCTTGCACTCTAAATACCAAGTTTGTCATGATCCAAGGTACCCCGTAGACGTGACATGGTGCACAAGACCCCGAAAGGACTTATACAAGACACTTAGCATGCATAAACAACATAATAGAAATCAAGAGTATAAAATCAAGTTCAAATCATAAGAGTGTTATAAAGCGTAGCGGAAGTTTAACAAATGTCTCAAGCCATCTAACTTCATAGAAAAGAAAGAACGTTGGGACGTAACCCAATGAAAGACCAAAAGTAAAGAAAAGCATAAAAAAATAACAAAGCAATGGCCTCGAACAATGAGGACTCACCAAGTCTTCAAGTCTCTACGTACTCACTAGTTACGAGCGGGATGAGAAGGATCGCCAAGTCCTAGACTTATAATAAATTGTAGGCAAGAGTATGTGTTAGTACAATCATGTACCTTGTATGATAGCAAATGCACAAAATCACTTAATCAGGCTAAAACAAAACATTTTTCATAACATGCAATGAACAAGCTAAAACATGATAAAAGAGTAAAAAAGCATAAGTTATAAATCATGGTCAAAGAAAGCTAAGCATCTTATAAACTGGAGAAATACCTTAAAAGTCACTTTAGTTCATTATTGTGGAAAGTTAGCCTTAACCGACATTTAATTCCATGTGAGCTATCAACATGGAATCCGACATACTCCCTACATCGGAAGGGCCATCATATTTACCAATGTAGGACCCATAACATCTAGCTTATGTGGATCCACTAGCTACTGTAAGGTCTATTTAAGACATCCTATGGGGGCACATAGGTATGGGACATGAGAGATTTCCATTTCTCCACTCGGTGCTAAGCTTAAATCCCAAAGAATTAGTCATCTTATTATCCATGGAAAGGTACAATTAGAGTTACTAATCCAAGCTAAAATCAGGTTTATAGACGTTTCATCTTCCATGGACAAGTACAAGCTTACGTCGTTTAGAATAGCTCTTTTACCTTAGATTCAAGCTTAGTTGAACCCACATCATAGAAGAAAACCCTTAAATCAAATTGGGAATTTGATACTTTGAAAATTTGAGATTTTAGGGACTCCATGGAGGAAAGGGCTCCATGGATGAACACTATCATACCTTGGGGTCTTAATCTCTTAAGCAATTGATGAAGGAAAGCTTGATACCTTGATCCCTAGCTTGCCCTCTACTTCTTCTTCTAACTTTTAGAGAGAGAAATATTTGAGAGGGAAGAATTTGGGAAAATTTTGTAAAGTTATTGGAAAGGGTAGCTTTTAACCGACATTAATGAGTAAATAAGTCGTTAGGTGAAAAGACCGAACGATCCCTTAAAAATATAAACTACCAGACACCATCGACGGTCTAACCTACGGTCCATAGGTCCATCGACGGACTGTCCTGGTCAACCGTCGTTGGGTTCAGAGACTGTCAATTTGGACCCTACAACGACGAGTCCCATCTACTACTCGTACACCGAACGACGGGTCGTCCTGGCAGGCAATTGTTGGGGTTCTAAAACTTGTCATTTTTAAAACTTGGGCTTGCCACCTATGGGCTGTAAGTCAACCTACGATCCGTAGGTGGCTTCCTCGTTACTGGCACCAACCCTGAATATCAGAAATTTTCCACCCCAAAACAATAGCATCGACGGCTCCTTTCCTATCTTGACCTACGGTTGGTAGGCCCACTTACCAATCGTAGGTCACACTACCATGTTCCAAAAATTATATTTTTTTGTTCTTTTTGAATCTGGGGTTTTACAATATCTCACCCTTGGGAACATTCGTCCTCGAATGAGAATCAAGACATTATAAGAAAGGTAAGAAACAAGAGCTAACAACCCAACCTAGAATGCAATCACATAAATGCACATATCCGAGGAGGGAAACATCAAAATCAAGCTAAATCATGTTCAACTCATCATTTCATGAAGACTTATGCCACTCATACTCAATGCACATAATCATTGATAAATCAATCAAGCTAGCTCATTTTCACAACTTGGACTGTTCATAAACATGCATAATCAAGGGATCATGGAAATAACTAAGGCACATTAAACGAAAGAATGAACCATGAGGAACTAGGTACCTCAAGCTAAAGTAGGATTGGAGGGAAAGAGATGAGCATATCGAGACATCATATCGGCCTCGGTCTCCCAAGTAGCACCTTCAACTAAAAGATTCCTCCAAAGAACTTTCATGGAAGAAATTTCTTTATTTCTTAACTTTCGGACTTGCCGGTCTAAAATCTCAATCGGAACTTCTTCAGAAGAAAGACTATCATTTATGCCAAGATTCTCCAATGGCACTATAGACGTCGTATCACCAACACATTTCTTCAACAATAAGACATGTAAAACTGGATAAACCGATGCCAAATCATTAGGCATATCAAGTTCATAAGCAACCTTACCAACACGTCTCAAAATTTGATATGGGCCTACATGACGGGGACTAAGCTTCCCTTTCTTCTGGAACCTCATTACACCCTTCATGGGTGAAATTTTCAAGCAAACCCAATCATCAACATCAAATTCTAAATCTCTCCTTCTAACATCGGCATACGACTTTCATCCAATTTGAGACATTTTCAACCTTTCTCTAATAAGGTGAACTTTCTCCATAGCCTCATGCACCAATTTGGGACCTATCAAAGCGACTTGACCAACTTAGAACCAACCTATAGGTGATCTACACCTCCTTCCATAGAGAGCCTCAAACGGAGCCATCCCAATACTAGAATGGTAGCTCTTATTATAAGCAAATTCAATCAAAGGCAAATGATCATCCAGATTATCCTTGATATCAATTACACAAGCTCTCAACATATCTTCCAAAGTTTTGATAGTACGCTCCGGGATAAGGACACGGGACAATTTCTATAGATTCTCCTAGCCAAAATGGATTCACTAATCGGAGTAGAGACATGAAAAGGATCTAAAAACACATCCGGAACAACATCAAACCCCATAGCCACATACGGCATCACAAAGACAAAGTAGCACTGGGATCAAGCAAAGCATTAACATTAAAGTGAAAGACTTTCAACATACCAGTAACCACATCGGGAGAACCCTCTTGCTCATGGCGAGCTTGAAGTGCATAGAATTGATTTTTCTTTGGATTAAAGTGAAAGACTTTCAACATACCAGTAACCACTAAGTGGAGCTTGCTTACTTTCTCTTCCCTTAGCCATGAGAGATGAAAAATCCCTTATCTTATTACCACATCTGAAGGAGCCATCCGTACTAGTTAAGCACTTGCCCTCATTATTCTTCCCACACCTAGCATAAGTAGCCGATGAGAATCCACCTCCACTTCCTCCTTGAGGCTTAGGGTTAGGCACCCTATCTATTTTGAACTTAGGAGGAGCATGGGAGGAACCTTGACCGGCAGACCTTTGTTGAAATCTAGAACGACCATGTCCATCGAACCTTGAATGTGAGAAATTACCATCACCGGTCTTAGCCCTCTTTGCCTCTCTAGACCTTTCCTTAAGCCTTTTCTCTTCTATTTGTTGAGCATGAACCATAAGATGAGAAATATCCATATCATGGATAAGCATAATGGTATGAAATTTTTTGACCACCATTTCGGACACTCCCGAGACAAACTTACTCATTCTTGCCCTAGGATCGGCAACCATAGAAGGACCATATCGAGACAATTTTGTGAACTTCAAAGAATACTCTTTCACACTTATGTTTCCTTGATGAAGGTTGATAAACTCAAGCACCCTTGCCTCCCTCATCTCAAGGGGAAAGAACATATCAAGGAAGGCAACCTTAATTTTCTCCCAATCAAGAGGACCCACATCATCCGCCCTCTAACTCTTCCATTGGTTGAACCAAACTTGAGCAACACCCTTAAGTGGATAAGCGGCTAGCTCCGCCTTTTCCTCTGGCGTCACACCCATGATCATTAGCACCCTGTACACTTCATCAATGAACTCTTGAGGAACTTCCTCCACCTTAGAACCATGAAATTTCGGAGGGTTCATTCTTGTGAAATCCCTCACCCTTGATGCCGATGTACCTATATTTGGGTTCACGGGAGCTACAACCTCTCTGTTGGCTTGAGCCATCAGGGTTTGAGCCAACACTTGAAAAGCAGCCCTAAACTCCGCATTAGACACTTGTTCGGCCAAAGGGTCGGCCGGAACTTGAGGAGCTTTGGAAGGAGCTTGTTGTTCCATATTCTCTCCCGTATTTCGTCTAGCATAAACTTTTAGGGTAGCCATATCCTTAAATGCATAGGATAAGAATTAGGAGAGAGACATATATAGTTAGACTCTATGGCACGGCTAAAGAGTAAAGAAAGAAGTGAAGTTTCTTAAACATCTTATAGCCTCTCATTCATAAATGTGGGGCGCTTCAAACTCATGAACATGACTCTACTCGACGCGACTTATGAGACATCCTAGGATCTTTCTAAAACCTTGTGCTCTGAATACCAAGTTTGTCACGACCAAAGGTACCCCCAGGCGTGACATGGAGTACAAGACCCTGAAAGGCCTCATACAAGCCACTTAGCATACATACATATAAGATCATAGAGGATTAAGAGTTCAAAAGACAATGTCATATCAAAGCTTTTAAGAAAATAGCGAAAGTGTACATCTCATGTCTCAAATCCAATCTATCATACGAATGAAAAATAAAGTTTGTGACGTAACCCAATACAATGCCAAAATTAAAGAACATAAAAGAAACAACAACTAGGCTATGTCCTCGAATGAATGAGGATTCACCAAGTCTTCAACAATCCTTCTACTGAGCCATGGATAGATCGAGAATTACCGGGACCTACATTAACAAGTCAATGTAGGCAAGAGTATGCGTTAGTACAATCAAGTACCAAGTATGATAGCAATGCACAAAATCCTTTAAAACATTCTAAAACGGGGCATTTTCATGACATGCAATGACCAAGCTAAAACATGATAAAGGTTAAGAAGCATAAATCATAAACAAAGGTCAAAGCAAGCTAAACATCTTTACTTTACTTGAAGAACATCATAAAACACTTTAGTTCATTGTTGTGGGAAGTGAGCCTTAACCGACATAGACCATGTGAGCTATAACATGGAATCCGGTGTCCACCCCAAACCGAAAAGAGGTGTCCATACTTGCCAAGGTAAGAACCATAGCTTCTAGCTTACGTGGATCCACTAGTTAATGTCTACTTAAAGACAATCATCCTATGGTGGCACATAGTTTTGGGATAAAGAGATTGCTTTTGGAGACCCGGCCTCTACTAAAGGGAGAGCCTCCATTTAAAAATCCTGGCCTCTACTAACAGGAGAGCTTTCACTAGAAACCCGGCCTCTACTAACGGGAGGGCTTCCATCTCAATATCCACTAGGTGCTAAGCATAATTCCCACGGATTAGTCATAGTCTTAGCGATTCATATCATTAGAAGACATGGGTGGCATTCTCATATCTTATCATTAGAATAGCTCCTTAAACTTAGATTCAAGTTTTAGTTGAGAAAACCTTTCAACAAGTATGAATCCTTAAATGTGAGAAAACCTTTCACATTCACAGATTGAGTAACATGTGAGAAAACCTTTCACAAATCAACAACATCTTCAATTAAGCTTCAATCTTGAAACAATTCATGAATCATCATAATTTCCATAATTGAGCATGCATACTTCATAAAAACCCATTTTTCATCATGAAAACCATAGCTTTTGAAATCATAAAAACATGCATGAGTTCACATAAACTTCATAAATTCTATCTTCTTCACAATTCAACCCATCATCAATGCATAAATATCAAAATAACGGGGAATTCATGTGGGTTCATGGGGATTCATCTTAAAACATGTAATTCAACTCAATTCATACTTAGAAAACCATAATTGAAAGTAATTTGATCAAAATTGAAAGAACCCACATCATAGAAGAAAACCCTTAAATCAAATTGGGGATTTGATACTTTGAAAATTTGAGATTTTAGGGACTCCATGGAGGAAAGGGCTCCATGGATGAACACTATCGTATCTTGGTGTCTTAATTCCCTAAGCAATTGTTGAAGAAAAGCTTGATTCCTTGAACCCTAGCTTACCCTCTTCTTCTTCTAACTTCTAGATAGAGAAATATTTGAGAGAGGAGAATTTGGGGAAATCTGGTAAAGTGATTGGAAAGGGTAGTTTTTAGGATTAGAAGGGCTTATATAGTGTTGGGAGTTGAGGGGAACCGACATTAATGAGTAAATAAGTCGTTAGGTGAAAAAATCAAATGATCCCTTAAAAATATAACTGCCAGACCCCATCGACGGTCTGACCTACGGTCCGTAGGTCTATCGATGGACCTTCCTAGTCAAGCTTCGTTGGGTTCAGAGACTGTTAATTTTGACACTGCAACGATGAGTCCCATCTACGACTCGTACACTGAATGACGGGTCATCCTGGTAGGCCGTTGTTGGGGTTCTGAAACTTGTCATTTTGAAAACTTGGGCTTGCCACCTACAGTTCCCACCTACGGGTAAGTCAGCCTATGATCAGTAGGTGGCTTCCGTCGTTACTGGCACCAACCCAGAAAATCAAAAATTTTCCACCCCAAAACAGTAGCATCGACGACTCCTTTCCTCTCTTGACCTACGATTGGTAGGTTCACTTACCAACCATAGGTCACACTACCATTTTCCAAAAATTAATTTTTTTTCGTTCTTTTCGAATTCGGGGTGTTACAAGTTTCATTAATAGGCTCACCATCAATCTGTTTGAAATTTTTAATGCTATCCGTCAACTTTAACATCCTCGAGGGAGGGAAAAATCTTTCATAGGACTCCTGTGTGAGCTCCTTCCAAGAAGTAATAGACTCCCTTGGTAGTTCGGCCAACCACTTCGTTGCTTCCTCCACTAGAGAAAAGGGAAACAAACGAAGCCGGATTGACTCTTAAGAAATATTACTAAAGGTTAATAGTCCGGACATATCCACGAAATTGAGAATGTGATCATGAGGCTCCTCATGAGCAAGTCCCCCAAAGAAACCTTTCATTTGCAGCAGCTGGAGCATAGTTCCGGTGACATGAAAAATAGTGAT
This sequence comes from Solanum appendiculatum, assembly GCA_018342035.1. Lineage (NCBI taxonomy): Eukaryota > Viridiplantae > Streptophyta > Magnoliopsida > Solanales > Solanaceae > Solanum > Solanum appendiculatum. The sequence continues at coordinate 7,779 of JAGDQO010000681.1, read as the reverse complement.
ACCCACAGTTGGGGGTAAACGAATAGCTCCGGCACTTCCCATTTTATCCGCATTGACTTCGTTCAAGTTTCTGATGTCGTCATCGTGCCCAAGTTGAATAGCAGCATTACTTCCATTCACACTCATTTCTTCACCTGTTGAGAGCAACAACAAAAAATAATAATAAGAAAATTCTACTACAACCAAATTAGTTCACATAAACACTTCAATAAAAGAATTCTAAAAACCACTCCCCGACAGTGGCGCCATTTTTGATTACGTTCAACTACACCTCTTATAATTCAAAGTGTAGGCGGTCGCTAACAAGTATAAAACTTAACGGTGAGTTGGGGTCGATCCCACAAGGAGTGGTACGGAAAAGAATTCAAGTACGAAGTATGTAAGTGTTCGAATCTCTTGTAGAATGGGAATAAACAAAACGCAACATAATGTAAATCGATAAGTTTCAATTATCAATATTAAGAGATTTTAGTAACCAATTGTTAATGAAGATGATTAACACGAGGTTTGAATCAAATAAAGAGGGAACCTTAGGACTGTGTGAGCAATCGAATACTAATTTCACTTAATGGGTTATTAATAATTTCTTTAAGTCGTTGAATCTCAATGGGTAGGATGGATTGTAACTATAACAGCCCTTTTTCAATAAACTATCATGTTTCAAGCGAGTTCTTTCGAACCTCAACAAGCTTCACAATTCAAACCAACCCAAATCCTTAATTTGACCCACTTTATCAAGCTGGGTTGCAAAGACAAAAGTCATTACAACTATCAATCACAGATTCCACTCTAAGCATCTTTCACAAGCGAGCAAAGAGATCTAAAGCTAGAACTGAATTAGCAACTTCAATTCATAAATAAAAACATGAATAAAATAACTGAACCCATTTCAAAACAACATTAAATCTAGCAATTAATAATACCCACAAGATAATTTATGTATTCAATTACATAGTAACACCCCTAAGGAAAGGGGGTTCTAGCCAAACATAACAAAAAGCAAGAAATAGTTACTAAAAAGATTCTCCATCGGAATGTCAACAATTTCGATGTTCAATGCCAAAAATAAAGACTCAAACCTTAAAATCCCAATATCTAAGCTCAAAAATCACTCTAAGAAAGTTCACCATTTTCCAATGTCAAAAGTCTTTATGTCAAACTTAGTCTGATTCATTTCTCTCTCTTAAAAAAAAATCAATTTATATGTTCCCAAAAACTTCCCAATATTTCAGCATGCGGGACCACTCAGCAAGATTAGTCGGGATCGCCAACGACTCAGTGATCCGTCAATGTACTCCTTCTAGCCATTTGGACTTGATTCTTGCGTTCATTTAGGTGAGCTGGATCGAGCTCGCCGTTACGATCGATGTGTCACAGAATTTCCCTTTGGTTCACCGAGTTGGCTTAGTTCATATGCCAACTCGCTAGACCTTTTGGTGAGCTAGACTCACCGAGTGACTTTTGTGAGCTGCAACCTCCTTTTTCTTCAGTTTTTCCAACATTTTTGCTTCTTTTAACATTGTACTATCTTTTCCTTGTTTTTAAGCCTCCATGGCTGCACATAAACAAATTAAGATTAGTTATGAACAGAAAATAGGCATTGAGGAGACTAATCCATTAAATAACAAGCCCTAAATGAGTCGAAATTCCCTACTAGTCAATATCAGTATATGCCATCAATTATTATAGATCACACTTTTAAAATTATTTACATAAGTAGTATGGCACTTCTAGTATAAAGTTAATGACTATGGGCCTTATAAAGCTATTATGAAAAGATCATGGATGGTGAAATTTTTCTCACGCATGGTCTAAGGTGATATTCTTAATGACGTAAGCGTGGACTAGTCTATGGAAGATGAAACATCTATAAACATGACTTTAGCTTGGATTGGTAACTCTATTTGTACCTTTCCATGGATAATAAGATGAATATGATTAATGACTAATTTCGTGGGATTTTTACTTAGCACCGAGGATCTTTGAGGTGGAGGCTCAAGAGTCTCTAGAAGCAACCTCTTGTCCCTAAACTACGTGCCCCACTAGGATGGTCTTAATGACCTAGCTAGTGGATCCACCTTAGTTTAGACTCATGGTCCTACCTTGGCAAGTAGGACACTCTTTTTTCGGTCTGGGAGCAGTATACTGAACTCCATGTTATAGCTCACATGGTTTATGTCAGTTAATGGTAAACTTACAACAATAATGAACTAAGTTACTTTCAAAGTATCTCACAAGTAATTTAAATATGTTAAGCTTGCATTTCATTGACCATGATTATGATTTATGTTTTCTAACCCCTTTTATCTTATGATTTAGCTTGGTCATTGTATGTCATGTAAATGTCCTTTTTAGCCTAATTTCATAACTCTTATGCATTGCTATGATACTTAGTACATTCCATGTACTAATGCATAGTTGTTCCAACATTGTCTCATAATGTAGGGTCTGACGCTCCTACCTCTCATTCTCGTGGCTAATTGATCTCTCTCTCGGATAGAAGATTGATGAGTCCTCATGTTCCGAGGACCAAGACACCTTTGTAGTTTTCCTTTATTTTCAGTTTTCAGACTTTGTATGTGATATATGGGTTATGTCCCAATCACTTCTATTGATGTAGTAGATGGCTTATTGTGACTTATGTCAGACTTCCGCTTTTGTCAAACTCTTTTTGATATAAGACTATTTCTTTTGAAATCTTTATTTCTATTTTCTTGTATTATGTATGCTAAGTGGCTTGTGTAGGGACTCTCAGGGTCTTATACGCCATCTTACATCTGAGGTGAACTTTGGGTCGTGACAAGTATATCAAAAGAAGTGGTAATACGTCCAAACTTACACCTCAATTAACACTACAAGAAATGTGTTTTTTTTGTGACAACTCTTTGTAGCAACATACGTAGTTGCCACAAAATATAAGGTTTTTGTTGCAACAAAAAATGGTTGCCACAAAACATGATAGTTTTAGTGGCGAAAATTATTATCACTACTAAAAAGTACAATTTAGTGGCGAAATTCCTTAGCTCGCTACAATATGTGTCTATTAAAATATGATTGAAAAAGTATTTGGTGCGACTTATAAGCAGTCGCCACTAAAATATTTTTGTGGCGACAAGGTTGCCATTAAAACAAGATCTTTTGTGGCAACTTTCGAGTCGTCCCTAATTCTTTTGTTTTGATATTTTTTTTATTTTGTGTGTGAATTCAAACTTTAGCTAATTACTATAATGATGTATATCGATATTTGGTATTTTTATTATTGTTAAATTTGTAAATTAAATTTATACTTTTAAGAACTTATTTTAAACCAGTAATCATGTATTGAAAAATATTAATGATTATAGAGTTATTTAAATAGGTATTTTGAGTAATTTTATATATCTAATAATACTTTTAATAAATAAGTACTTATTTATTGATGTTTTTTGTGCACTACAAAAATAATTAATTTTAAAGATATTTTATTATTTTTTGATTGAGAGCGGATATACCTTGATATATATTATGTATATATTTTATATAATTTGTGAATATTAGTTTGGTCTATATAAATTAATCATATATTATTTTTACGTATATTTATTGGTTCGAAAAACAATTTATGTCAAAAACTAATGTTTAGTTAAGTATGTATTTCATTTTGTTAAATTAAAGTCATTTAAAGTTTAATCACTACAATTAGTCTATTATTTTAAATGAATATCTTACTACGTGACTCGGTCTTATTTATATTAAATGAAGTATTCGGGCATAACATAACAATTATGAAAAATATTTAAGGACATATATTAAAGACTACTTTCCATCCTTTTGATTAATTTTAAATTAGTCTCTTAAAAAATGTTAAGTAGTGAAGAACCTCAGTAAATGAACGATAAATATACAAAAAAAGCTCCAACAACTTTCTAAAACTTTGAAAAATTCAGTTATTTTAAATTATGAAAAAATATCTATAATTCCCTTAATATGGAAACAATAATCTTATATATATACATATAAAAGAGAATCCTAGGCCCACCTACGTGGCACCCTTAGAATTCAGATCTTTACTTTTATGTTTTCCTTCGTACTTTTAAGTTTTTTACCCTATTTTATTTTTATCTTTAAACCCTCTTCTTCAACTCTTGTGTCCCTTCAAACTGTTATAACCCTTCGTTTGCGTGTCTTCATTAACTACCTACAAAAACTAGGCAAACCATATCTGTTGTTGTATCTTCTTCGTCGTGGCAAATTTCATCCCTACGTTTTGTGAAACTTCGTCAATTCCTTCAAAAGATACTTTGGATTTCACAAAAAAAATATGGTTCATAAAGTTGCTTTAAAAAAAATATAGTATGCAATATAGAATATGTACAAAATTGAGTGTTAAGAAGAAGAAGAACAGAATGTTTAGAAAATTTTTGGTTGAAAAATGTGAGAGAACTCATCTATTAATAGCCAACAAATAGTAGTATGAACAAGTACTTATTGTGCCATATCAGAAAGGCCACAACCCTTCGGAAAAGTCACAATCTTTCAGTGAAGTCACAACTCTTCGAAAAAGTAACAACCCTTCAGAAAAGTCACATCTCTTTGAAAAAGTTACAACCCTTTGAAAAAGTCACAATCCTTCAATATGAAAAAGTATTTTCTTTTAATATATTTTTTATTTTTATATTAAATATAGAATATGTATTTAATTTAGTGTTTTAAGAAGAAGAAGAAAAGAAAGTTTAGAAAATTCGTAGTTTTAAAATGTGAGGGAAATCATGTATTTATAGCCAATAAAGGTAGTACTCTTCGGGAAAGTCACAACCCTTCAAGAAAGGTCACAACTCATCAAAAAAGACACAACTCTTTAGAAAATCCACAACTCTTCAGAAAAGACACAACTCTTTGGAAAAGTCACAACCCTTCAGAATAGTCACAACCCTTCTGAAAAGTCACAACCCTTTGAAAGATCACAACTCATCGGAGAAGTCACTACTTTTTTAAAAAGCCACAACCTTTTGAAAAAGTTGCAACTCTTTCAAAAAGTGTAAACCCTTCAATGTGAAAAGTTGTATGCTTTTAATAAATTTTATAATATAAATATTTAAATATATGTAATATAATATAAAATATAAAAGATATACTAATTAGATGTTTTAAATAGGGGGTACTATAATAATTTAACATTTAAGTTAGGGAGTTCATGTTTTTTAAGGTAGTTTAAAAGATAGATAGATAGATAGACAGACAGATAGATAGATATATAGATATATATAGATAGATAGATATAGAAGCTGATAGATAGATAGATAGATAGATATATAGATACACAGATAGATAGATAGATAGATAGATAGCTAGGCTTCTTAACCTTTCACATTCTTTATTTAGAAACGTTTAAATGTTTCAATTACAACTTTTCTATTCTTTTTTAATGGTTAATACAAGAAAAAGTTGGGGAGTCTGAATTATTAAAACTACTGCTACTGATAAGCTTTCTTGATTCACCTAATTATCTGTAATTATTTTTATTTCCTATATTTCTTATAGCTGGTGCCCTCGAGAATAGCAAACATGTGACTTGGTTTGTTCATAATTTTTTAGTTGTTCTTTTTTTTTGAAAAATAATGTATTTCAAACTATTTTTAGTGTTTTAAATATGATTTAAAAGTTTTTAAATTTTTAATGAGATCCTTTTTATGATTTAGTAGCTCTAGAATAATCAAGGAACATACATTTGAGAAAACATGGGGCTGATATCTTTCACATGATAAATTTATTATGACATATTTAGAGGTCTTTATGGACAATGAAATGGATGAGCAAGGAAAACTAGCTCCTATTGGCTAAAGAAAGAATAATAGCCATCGAATTGAGTATCTTATACTTTCCATGCACATGTACCAAACAATAGAGAAAGTGATACTTGACTAATATATAAAAAATCATTCAATGTTGAGAACCAATTATATCAAAGAACAAATAGTATAATTTTAAAAATTGAATAAGATAAAATTCAATAAGGAGTGAGGATTTTACAATCTTTCAAGTTCTTAATATATGTGACAGTACCAAATATCTAATATTCAGATATTAGAAAATGATAATTCATAATTTTAATGAGTTCATGGATTACCGTACGAAGCGCAGGTAAGTTATCTAGTACTTAATAATTGAAAACCTTCATTGATTAAATAATATTGATTCTTCTTGATTTTCAATTCAAACCATATTAATTTGGCTACATTTTTTAATATATGGTTTAGATTTGTATTGGAAAATGCTACAGCATTATTTTAAGCTCATTTACCGCCAATATTTACTCGATTTTCTCTTTTAATCCCAAAACCCAAATCCCCCTCCTCATTTTTTCTTCCCAACACAGCCATATAAAAATGAGCCGTAGCTCGACAGAGATGGACGAATCCCTTAGCTAGCATTCTCTCCAACAAGGCGTTCAATTCTAATGGTAAGCTCATAAGCTCACCTTTTTTTGATTCCACAAATTTCATATGGGTTTCGATGGTCTTTCAGTTCCGCATCGGTTAACAATACAAATTTCTAGCACTTCCTCCTTCCTACGTTGGTTTACAATATGAATTTCTAGCACTCGCTTTGTTTAGTTTCTTAATTTTGTTTTAGATATAAAAGTAATTTTATTTCTCTGGCATTGATTTTTCTTTTGTTAGTATTTAGCATGATTAGTCCTGTTTCCATTAGAATTAAATTAGTATTAGTTCCAATAGCAAAAATTCTCTTTTTAAAAATAAAAAATTAGTAAATCCTCACTCTTTTAGCTTCTTTTTATAATTTTTATCTATTATGGAGTAAAATGTCTATAGATTCTTTATATATCTAATCCTGTAGAGTTATAAACTAAATTCCTATTGGTTTTCTTTGTTGAATCTAGTAGCTTTAATACTTTTGTGCCTGCTCGTATCTAGATTCCTGGATTAAATTTATTTTGAGGGATGAAGTGTTTGGTAGCAAGGTCGATTTTTATGCTCCATACCTGCTCAGTCTTATTTTTTAGTTTTATTTAAGAAATTATGAGATCACATGTTAAGCCGAGTGTGCAATTTAATTTATTTTTATTAGTGTGATTGCTCGTTTACAATAGGATCTAAACTACTTTCCGTCCGTCCAGATTTATAACCCAATTCATCATGCTGCCTTATCTTTAACCATGATTCCCTGCATCCCCTCTTAGGTTTTCATATTATAGAAGTTACTGCTCACGTCTCCACCCAACTCGCCGTTGTTGGCATACTTGCTCTTTTTAAAGTAAAAACATACAACCTGTCAGCCACACAACTTACATACTATCTCTTCATGTCTCTTCTTTTGGGTTTGTAGTCATCGAACCACATTGTTATAGCAACACTCTTGAACAACTGAACATGAACATAGTAAGACATTCGAGAATCAAAGTACAAGAGTCGTAGTACAATATAAGGAAATGCAAGTCAAAGATTTGTCTGGTAATTGCATTTCCTCCCTATTCTCGAAGACTTTGGTAATATCTATATTCTATTGTTATGTTTGTCTTGTTTTAGCTAGCTACGAAAATGTACCATGTTTTATGTTAGGGATTATGTGAAGAAAGAGATGATTTATTAATCTTTAAATTGATTAAGGATAATGTCGATTTCAAGGAAATTAAGAAGTTCCGTTAAATTAGATATCTCTATCATAACAAATTAAATCAAGATGTTGGGAAAAAGCCTGATGTCCTTTGTAATATGCATCCATCCATCATTCGTAAAATTTTCTTGCCTAGTATTGTTTCCAGCAATGGTTCACACTGCC